>OX411309.1:130253893-130611751 GCA_948150685.1 Rhaphigaster nebulosa
TAATAATGTTTTTTTTTTCTTAATTTTTCATATAATATACGACGATATCATCAAATCAACAAGTGATTTAAAAACAAAATTTAAATTATAGCTAAACTAAATTGTACGGAAAAATGTTCGTTTTAGTTTGCCTTCTCCTGAAAAGTTGTGTTAAAGGCCCTTATTCCAAATCATTTTTTTAAATACATCTTTGTATTTTATCCGAATTGCTCTAAAACCTAAACCTTTTTGTGACATTAGAAAGCCTTAGGGCATTTATTTTAAGGGATTTAGTCCAATGGTTAGATCCTAATCATTTGTTTTTAGGACTTTCTAAAGTCGTTAGTATAATTTAATTTTGAGAGAAATTCGGGTACAATATAAAAATGTATTTGAAATGATGATTTGGAGTTTGGACCTTTTAACGTATGACGGTAGATTTTATTGCATGACAAAACCAAGCTGATAATTGGACGACGAAATACTCGGCAGGATTGGATTTAATGTATTATATCACCAACGTCATACATCAATAATAGTTAGGTCAACCTCTCGTAGGCCATCACTCATTATCACAGTGATTCTAAATAAATAATTATTACTAAACATTTAGTAATTTGGATGTCAACTGACTAAATATTTAGGATAAAAATATTTTTGATATTAGAACATGCATTATTCTAAACGACAGTATGCAATAGAAAAATTTCATATTGTTTTTCTAGTATATTTTTATTTGGTCAGTTGACATCCGCATGTTGGTATAGAAGGATCAATCTAATTAGGGATAGATAAATACCTAATTTTTGTTTCTTGGTGAAAAATTTGATCAATTTTTATGTAAAATTCATAAAGAATTGATAAATAGTAGAATATTTGTAATATCTATAATGTTCTGAAACTCTATACTATTGGAAAATTACAGTAATATATATATATATATATATATATATATATATATATATATATATATATATATATATATATATATATATATATAATATATATATATATATATATATATATATATATATATATATATATATATATATATATATATATATATAGAGAGAGAGAGAGAGAGAGAGAGAGAGAGAGAGAGAATAACTACTTTTTAATTCAAATAGGTGATATTATCGCCATAATTCGCGGAGCAATAAAATATAATTATATTGCATTTTGGGGGTAATTAGTGATATAATTACTTCTGGTTACTTTAGGGTCCTAAGTAGCGAAGCAGCTGCCGTATCCAGAGGGGTCTCTCAGTAAGTTCTCAGTAACTTTACTGCATGCTGTCTCAGTTCAAAGTACTGTCCTCTTGGGAACCAATTACAATATGTCTGTCTGTCTGTTGCTGAGTTTCTGCTGAATTACTGGAGAAGCTTTGCAAAGTTATGCAGCCTATACCCCTACATGGGGTTAAAACATGAGGAATTATTATTTCATTTCGGATCCAGAATGTAACTAAGAATATCATTAAGATATTTTTGTGTATGGTCTATAATTTATATTTATACATTCATATGAACACTATAAGTTATATTCCGAAATTTAACTGTCAATTAATATAATTGAGAAATATTACGTAATGAATTTTAATGCACATTTGTTTAATTTCGTTACAAATAACCAAAAAAACAAATAAAGAGATTGGCTCTCCTTATCTGTATTCGTTATAAGATTCAAATATGAAGAATGCTACTATCAGTAATATTTAGTTCAATTCGGTTTTATTTAGATTTATTATTTTCAATTCTGAACCTTTCTAATCGAACTAGAAAAGAAAAAAAAATTAACTTCCCTCAAAATTTGAGTCGCTACGTTTCAAGAAACGTAGAAACTGGTTTTTAGAGATTTAATCCGGTAGATTAGAGGATGATCCTCGGGCCTCGACATTATATTTCAAAATTGTGGCCGATTAAAGGTTTCATAAGTCCACATCTCGACCATTTATGAAGATAGAAGAAAATATATAGTGTTTTGGAATCATTATACAAAATTCATTGAAAAAAAATTAATTAAATTAAAAAAAATATTCAATTAAATTTGTATTAATTTTTTCGGCGGGATAGCTGTAAAACTATGTATTTGGAAATATTTAACCATTTAATAATTTGCAGCGTTTTTTTTATTTTTTTGCTAACTTAAATTCATCTCAATGAAATCAATCATTATTAACTTAGAAGTCACCGTCTCTTTGATTGGATGTAAAGTTAATTTACCAAATTTAGCTATTTATAGTGTACCTATTATAATTGGATATTCGGGCTTTTGCATAGAAATTAATTGTACTTGAAAAAAAAAAAGTGGAAATGTTAATTAGGAAATAAAAATAAAAATGTGTGCAAAACTATTTCATTTTCACTTAATTCGTAAAAAACAATTGCGGCGTTGCCTTTAAAAGGGATGCAACTGCCAAAATTTGCGAATAATATTTTGTTCACTAATAATATATTTTGTTCCAAGAGCAATAATGTGGAAAAGGAGATAATGATTTACTACAAGAGAAAATATGAAGGTTATCATTATTTTATAATGTTCATTATTTTATATATCTTGTTCCTCCTATAACATTCCATTTTTTGCATTTACCTCGTTTTCAACGTCAACGCCTCAATTGAAAGATGAAAGATTGTTTACAGACTCACTCGGGTTCAAGGATAGTGACAAACTGGTCAAGATCCACGGATTATGGCTGCTCGGGGTCAGCAAGCGCAGAGGACCTATATTTCTTTTCCCGAAGCAGATCGTCCATGCAAACCAAACCTCCGGACGGCTATTTTACGTCTTGAAAACCACAACAATTGGCAATTTAGGTACACAGAGTAAGGCGTGTGAGTCGCCTCCAGTAGGCTGACGGAGATAATAATTCCGGAGTTGAAGCATGATAGCTGGGACAAGGTTACACCACATGCACTTGTCTCACAACAGAGATAATGCACTTGCTCCTACTATCATGTTTTGCCGGAGCAACTGCGGATTAGCGCTAAAAATCTTAAATAGTGCCAAGAAGAAATGTAAACCAAAAAGTATTTTGAAGAGCAGCTTCTGAATGTTCCACTTACCGCAAAAATAAGGCCTTGTGGTGGATAAACACTGATACAGCTGTTCTGCAGAAGTTGAAAGATCTAATTTAATCAATGGGTTGGAATTGATATCTTTACAAATCGTTATGCTTCACCTTAGCGATCTCTCGTGGCTAATTTGTGACGAACCAGTGTTTAGACTTCATCCTTCCGAAAGGGCAGTTTTTATAAGTTCAGGATTTGGATTTAAAGAGACGATTACGCACTTACCCAGAAACTGTACTTAATCCACATTATCTTACTTCTGTCGAAGTAAAACAAAATGTGAAGAGAGAAAAAACTATGAAATGAAGAGGAAAAATATTGATTTCATAAAATATTTTATTATATTTTCTTTTAAAATATTAAATTTCAGGAGAAATTTCCTTATCAACCTTCACACATTATATACTATTTTCACAACGTTTCGGACATATCTTGCCCATTTTCTAGTGATCTAAAAAATATTGCATATCAACTATAACGGATTTATAACAACCAAATCAACTATTCAAGATTTAAATCATGATAAGGAAGTATTTCCCAGAAACGTCAGTTGAATAAAGAAGAAGATTATAGTTGGAAGTTATATATTGCCCTATAGTAAAATAATTACAGGAACTTCTCAAGAAATTTTAAGAAAGAAGAAAATAATTATATTTTCTTTTTCCTCATGCATGGGTAATTTAATTATATTTGCATGGAATCTTTTGCCGTTTAAGACTTAGGAATTTTAACACTTGGATATTTTATTCGGGGTTAGATACAAGGTAACCTGCTATATTTGCAGTTTTTGAATATAATATAAAAATTTCTTAAAAGAAAATAACAACTAACCGATTCCTAATTATCCATCTATCTCCATAAAATAACTCATGTTTTATACTCATGTACAAATACACACACACACACACACACACACACACACACACACACACACACACACACACACACACCCACATACATGTTTACTTGTATGAATCTCGAAATAGATCTAACATCAAAAGATCCTGGGCCCAAATGAGTAGGAGGTCTCTAGGAGACCCAGCCGAGAACTTTGTGAAAGCTGTTGTTAAATAATTCCGTTCACCTACACGGCTCTTCGCTCAAATCGCATTTCCTCCTGTTCCGTCAACTTGCCAACCTTATTTAACTTTTCGACGAACATCACAGGCCAAAGTAGTAGGAAATAAGGTCAGTGCTTTCGAAGGCTGGGTAATATATGAAATATAAATGGATCTTGTAGCTTCATCTATGTCGAAAATGATAAGCATTTGGAAGAAAAGGGTATTAGTCGAAGTCAAGAATTATTGCTAAATTATGGAGTCTAAATTGTAATTTAAAATATCTGAACTATAACTTGTTTAATATTTTGTGACGGCCATCGAAATTACTGGTTCGAAGAAAAAAATTTCTTTTTTTTTATAATATCATTTAAAATCTGTAAATTATCAAACTAAAATAATTAATTAGGTTCTCCTGGCTTTTGTAATTAAAGATTCAGATCCAGGTGTTCACTTTGAGATAGTTCTTGCTTTGAAAACCCATCTTTCAATACCTCCATGTGTTGTTTTAAGCAATTCAATGAAATTATGTTCCATATTCGATTTCGTCAATTGCCTAATTTTAATTTAATATATAGTATATTTTTTTAAATTGAAAAAACATCTGCAAATTTGACTACGTATTATGTTAGCGCGTTTATTTACTTTAATACGAACTATTAAATTGTTTAAATTTTACATATATATTTAAGTTCATTATTATTACTATACTTAAAAATTTGCTCATCACATTTGGCTTTTTTTAATGATACCTCTGATTTTTATAAAAGTTTTTAAAAAACAATTCCGAAAACATTAGAGGTGGCAAAGTTATAATTCGTAATCATGACCCTATTTGATTCGACTAATTATTCCACTATTAAATATTTATTCCCAAAACTCTTTATATTCTTGACCAATCAGAGTTAAGTGCTACCTTAATATTTATACCTGAATTTTATCGGATTCAAGGGAACAAGAAATCATCATAAATAAGGAACGACAACAACGAGCATTTTTTTAAGATAACTTTTTGGATCCAGTGGAACCTTAAAATTATAAATTTATTGAGTTCTGATAAACTCTTTTCTTTAACGAATACTTAACCGTCTCCAGCATAGTCCTCACCGTTTCTTTATTAGGTATGTAAATAATTTATAAGAAAACGCATGATTAAAGAAAATTTTTCAAATACATTTTTAAGATTAGCCATTAAATACTTTAATAAAAACGATTATTAATTATTATAAGAGTAGCTTGTTATTAGGTGCAAATCCTCAGAGCTAATTGAGTAAAATGATCACACCTAAAATAGCATTCTATCAACGACTACTAAAACTGAAGAGTTTTATTTACCCTGTTGCTAAGGAATAAAAAAGTTCATGCAATAAAGAAATAAGCCATTTTATTGCTGTCAGTTTTACGGCACAGACAGTTTTGTGGTCTTGGGTCTGTCGAATCATTAATTTTTAAGTATCCACAGCGTTTTCTATCTTCCCAACTCTTCCCTATTTATGATCCTTCCGAGTCACGTATATTTATTTGTCTATTGCTTAGTCTAGAGCCCAGAGGTAGATTTTCATTTCTATTTATGTGGCGAAAAGTTTCTTGATGTGATTAATAAATGTTAAATTTGCTATTGATTTAACCCAACGTTTCGGCCCCATACTCGGCCCAATCAGGCACATTTCTATAAAGGACCAAATTTACATCATCATTACAGCTGTTTACAATTTTAATTGATTATTTTATCATATTAATGTTTACATAAACGTTATAATAATTACAATCATCTGTCAGAAATATGTTTAATGTGCCTTAAAAGTAAAATATTTTTAAGTTGATAAGTAATGCTTCATTAATAAATTAATTTAGTTATTTTTGGATTAAATAAAATGATCCTAATCAGAGCAAAGTCCAATTTATTAAAAATTGTCTATTAGCAACAACTATACTTAGTTTACAGAGTAACTATTGAATAATTATTATAATGAATAATAATACATACATCCTTGGCTCTACAGCCCTCCGCGGGGTTGGTAGAAAATTCGCCCATTCCTCTCTGTTCAGCGCCATAATCAACCAGCTAGTTGCACCTATCGTCGCGCATCTCTGCCTTTCTGGTCCATCCAGCGGCATTAGGTCTTCCAATCTTCTGTTTTCCATAGGTGTGTGGTTAGCGACCTTAATCGGTGTACGATCTAACCTCATTCTTTTTAGGTGCCCTGCCCAGTGAAGTCTGTTGATAGGGACAAATTCCACCACTCTTGTGTCGCAGGATTCGGGGTAAAGCTCTCTGTTGTGATGCCTTCTCCAGAAACCATTTTCTTCTACTGGTCCATAGATTTTTCTTAATACTTCTCCTCTCGAATAAGGCCAGCCTTTGCTCATCAATCCTGTTCACTGCCCAGGATTCCGATCGTTAGATGAAAACGGGCCTGGCCAGTGTCTTGCAAAGGGTGACCTTTGTAGTACTGGTAATTAGCCTGGATTGAAAATGCATGACAAGACCACAGCAGCTACTGCTTGCCTCCTGGATTCGTCTTTTGGTTTCCTCCAAAAGAATTCCTCCAATTATTCCTTCTTTCGAATAAATAATAATATTACTGATAAATTTACAATTAATTGTACGGTCAAGTGTGCAGCATTCTTTGGGCAGTGAGCGTTTTTACCTATTGATTTTGATTAGTCATAATTACAAAACTTACTTAATGATCATTTGAGTTCTGCTGAATCCGTGCAGGCTTATTTTGTGACTCTTGTAACTTGAGGAAGGTTAATATAATTTATGTTAATATGATGGTATGGACTGATGAAGCTGCGTTCTTATCATTTATATTTTTAAATGGCCTTCAGTTCGGAATGTTTTGCCAGCAGCAAGGTCTCCAATCGTCTAGGCAGTAGCGTCCTGGAGTTTTTCTCTGCCAAAGAATCTCACACTTCTCAGAAAATCCCACTTTTTCCGGCCTCAATTGAAATTATAACCTAGATAAAATTGTATGTAAACCGTAAAAAATAGTTGGAAAATTAAAAATCTTTTTGTTTTATGGCACCGATTATCTTCTAGGAATGACACAATCAAACATGCACATAGGGAGGAGATGTCGGAGGGAGGGCTGTGGCAAAGCCTGAACTTACGAAATTGGATTTTGAGGGGAGTCGGTGGAGGGAGGTATGAAAGCAGCCATTGTTGGTGTCAGTATCGGACCTCTCTCTCTTAGCCTTTTATTTATTAATGTTATTTGTAATATTCGTATTCATTTTATATGGTGTAAGAAGAGAATAATTGGCTCAGTCGTTGATCAGTTTCATTTCTTTATGTGTTCCTCATGTTATTATTTTATCTAATCAGGTCTATAAATTATAATTGTTTAAACAGTTAGGGCGATGATAAAATGAAAATCATTAGTTTCTGTATACTGAATCGTTTAAAATGCATTGAAGGTGAGAATTATCATTTTTATTTTCAAGGTATGGTCGCTTCCGCAGTTTCGATAGCAGGAGTTTCAACATTTTTCACTATTTGCCCGCACCTCGCTGCCATTACCAACTGAAGATAGATGTTCTCTGGAAAATACTTTTCCACGGTCGGCAACAGCCCACTAAATCTCTGGCTAAATTGGAGCCTTGGGCCGTAATTGGTCCAATGGCCTCGGCTAATGACAAGTTAGGTCGACTCATCCCTTAACTAGCCACTAGTTCAACTCCCTCATTAAGCTCCGTTTCAGATAGGACTTTGTACTTTTAAGTTAGATTAAGAAACTATCTGCGATAAGATAAAAAAAAAAATATGATATTGAAACTGATAGTGAAAAATAAATTCACTTGTAGTCCTGACCCATGCTTGAAACATTAAAGTTTTAGAGAAGTTCTGAATGTTTGCTCATTTATGTTTTTTTGGGGTGCTGATTAGGAGTGTCAACTTTGTTACCTCATAATTCTTCCGAAAATATGTTTTAAAAAAAAGCAAATACGCCATCAAATTATATTTTTTCATACTTTTTTCGTTTTTTCTCCCATAGTATGAATGCCTTACCTTCTGTACTTTATAAGTTGTTTCGTATTGGGCATTGTTTAGCCGCATCCGCTCTTAATTGGGTCTAATCAAATGGGGACCAGATACCAATCTCGGTGCAAAGTTTTGGGGGAGTTCGGAAAAATTGCTCATTTATGGTTTTTGGGCTGCTGATTACGAATTCCAACTTTTTAACCTCGAATTTTTCAAGGAAGTACAAATAAACGCCCAATTTTCTTTTTCTTTTTTTTTCTTATACAAAACTTGAATACATAAATACTTGAATTCATAAATACAATGAATTATAATATATGTATATATATATATATATATATATATATATATATATATATATATATATATATATATATATATATATATTATCGGTGTAAAAGTGATCCAATGCATTTTTGTGAAAAGTTGTAGCTGTTCACCTGAACTCAATTTACGCTTCATTAACGACAGAAATGTGAAATTATCAATAAGTAACTAATAACTATTGTTAATTTCACAATTTTGTCAATAATGAAGCGTAAATTTAGTTTGGGAAGTGGTAAATATAAACGAACTTTTATTTTCACAAAGATGCAGCTCATCACTTCAGCGATGTATATATTTTATAATTAATGAAGAGTATATTAACTACAATTATTAGACTCAAAATTTTTACGTAATTTTTTTGTTTAGCCCCTCCATTTTGAAGCGAGCGAGAGTCGACATGAGATGGAATGTCGAAATTAATTTTTTGAGAGTTTTTGCATTTTTTTTTTTTTTATATTTTCGTGAAAATTTTGAGGTAAAATAGTTTAAATTTTTAATAAACTCCCCAATAAACATAAATTAGTAAAATTTCAGAATTACTCTAAAACTTTCTACCGAGACCTCTTTTTGGTCCCCAGTTGACTGTACTAGAGATAACCCTTTTGGCGGGTGATTGGAAAAGAATTGTAAAGTGTGACAATATTTCTGTCAGCCTGTCTTAAATGATTCTTTTAGCATTTTTTCCTGTACTAAGATCTTGTAGCTCTTCAGTCACCTATTTTAGGACTAGCAATGGCATACGTGTCAGGCGTACCTTATAAATAGCCTTAAAAATTACCCTATATAATAGTTTTATAATTTTATTATTTTTTAAAAATAATAGTTTTTATTACAAGCTACAGATATTTGAATTGGTAGCCATCCCTTATCATAGACGGCCCTGGTGTTTTCTTCTGGGAGCATCTTAGCAATAGATAAAGATATAGCCTATTCCTTGACTTGCAATGGTAAAGTGAATTGACTGTATTTATGGGAGTTATTTAGGTTATAGAAAATACGTAAAAATGCGTGTTAAATTAAGTTAATTATTTCAAATATTACTATTGAATGTAATTCTTATTTTTTTTATTTATTCTAATTGTAAAAAATATCTAATCCCATTGGGAATGAATCTGAGATGGCAGATGTTAAAGGTTTGAATATTTAAAATTGTAATTTTATATATTATACGATTTAAAATATTTCATCTTGAAGGAAATATCGAAAAATACGAAACAAAAAAAAAAACACAAGAATCTCTCCCCTCTAAGAATAAGTACGGACAGGAAATAACCAGCGTATATTATAATGGAAAGAATGGGTCTTTAAAAAGTGACAGTAATTGCTCGAGGGCATATAAAGATGGCAATATAAAAAAGGTTTTATTTTTACAAGCGTAACGCTCTTATGTTACAAAAAAAAAGTAATCAGATTTTATGACCTACTATCTTAATTACTGCGTAACGGGAAAATAATTAATGAAATCCTGTGTTACTTTTTTTTTTAAAGGCAGACTGGGGCTTTTTTTTTTTGTTTTTTTGGCCATTACAGATTTAATTTTACTATAACCTATATTATCTAAACGCAGCCATTAGTAAATTGCATAATAAACTTATACGAAATATCTCGTCACGTTTTATATCAATAAACATCTATCCAATCTTGCTTGAGTTTAGTTTTCACAATTTCTGAACCAGAATTTACACAAAACTTGATATTTGCCTTTTCGCATATATATATATATATATATATATATATATATATATATATATATATATATATATATATATATATATATATAAACTTTATATTGAATGCATTTTTTTTTGAAGTTTTAGAATTCTTTTCTTGACTTAGAACGTAACGTGATTCAAAGTTTTATTCCAATGCGCCTAATAAGTATACGTGATATGAACTCATAGTGCCGAACGAACTTTACAAAATTTTACATTATATTCATTGTGAAAAACCTTTTACATACACAATTAACATATTCTATTTTTACATAATCTTCTATGAAAACAATACCGTATCAATGTATTTCAAAGATCATATATACATATATATATATATATATATATATATATATATATATATATATATATATATATATATATATATACATATATATTATGAATATATATATCACTGCTTCACAATAATCAGCTCTGTATTACAAATTTACTAATACAGCCAATACATTTTTTTTAAATCTTTAAAATTTTAAAATAATGAAAATTATATTAAATGTTTTAACCTAACAGTGTTGTAAACGAATTCACAGGGTGACGGGAACTAAATAAAGATAAATAAATATATGAATTAATAGTGTTTACATTTTTTTTTTGTTTAATAATGCGAGTATTAGTTTCCGTTTTTATACTTAGCTTTAACTGTTTCCTTATATAAATTTTTTTAATTTTTTAAAATGTTTAATTGTCTTTCATTATTTTTTCAACATGACTTTGTTTAGTTTATATATTTTCTTGCAAACAGATTATATCGAATCAATAAATACTTTTCGACAGCTTAATATTACTTAACCTATAAATAATTTTAACTAAATAGTAATTCTTATAGTTAAATTGTAATTATTATAGTCGATATAAATGACTTCAGTGTTTGTCTAGTTATTTATTTAACTGTGGGTATTTTTTTCCTTCATCCTTATTATTTTTTTTTTAATAAAAATTTTTATTTAGAGTCATGAAAAATAAATGCTTAGAAAACTGTTTATAATACATATTTTTGTACCGATTTGAAGGTCGTAATCAAAGAAATGTTTTTATAGGTATGTTCTCAATTCATTTTTTTTTTAAATAAAAATAATAATAAAACCAAACATTTTTTTAAATATTAAAAAATAATATATATAAAAAAATACATACTCATCTACTAAAATTAAATTTTAGTTTGAAATTTGACTTCTGGTCTGCCCAGGTATTCTTAATTTTTTTGGTCACGGCTTCCTGTGAATCAGAACATTTTCTTTCTCATAATCAATTGTTCCTACTACACTCCAAAATTTAAAAATATTCCCAATTTTTCGTAGAATGTTTCTAAATATTGAAGTGTAGCTAATAAGTTTTCTGTTATAAGAAATGATTTCTGAGCTTTAACGTTAATTTTCTGAATTTTCAATAGCTGTTTCCACTCTTTTTTAGTAGTAAAAAAATACTTTTTTTTTAACAAGGGATGTTTCGCTATGTTGACCAAGTATTTATTTTTTTTTTGGATTCTTATGTAGAGATTTTTTTTTTTGTATTTCGAATGAAACTTAAATATAAACCATGTTGTTTGTTTAGATTTGACTAAGAACACACTGAATCAACGGACCGTTTTTTTAGGTAGAATTCCCGATGCTCCTATTTTCTTTACCGTTAAATTTAAGGTAAATATAAGTAAGTAAAGCAAATATAAATCAAGCTTTATATAAATAAAGATATAAAAGGGGTGAAATATCTGAACAGACTGGGAAGGGGGTTGTTTAATGTATGGAGTAGGCCACGGGGGCAAAAGGTCAAAGCTGAAGCCTATTGGGCACATTGAAATTAATCCCTCCGATAATGTCTAAGCGCTATATCCGTGGATTAGATATCCCATATACCAACTTATAATGCGAATACCACAGTTTTCAAGTCAGTAATCTAGCTATAATAGGCTTTTACATCATAGTTTTAACCGATCCAATGGTTCAACTGCCCAAAGTGTAAAATATCGGGATAGGAATATTACGTGTTTTGGTTTTTTTATTATTTTTTGATAAAATCCACTTTTAATTTCAAGTGCCGTAAAAGAAAATAGTAAAATATCAATATTTTTTTTCTGATAACACAGGGTGACAGTGATGTGATTGTGGCACAGGGTTTCACAATTGAATCTGAATAATGCGCCAGTATTTTAAGTACGAGAAAAATATCAGATTTACCAATACTCCAATTTGTGGAATAAATGTAGTACATACATAATATTTCAAGAAAACCTTTTTTATTGTAATGAATTCAAATACTGGTTTGTATTTTATTTATTTAGAGCCTAATGAAGAACACGAGTTTTTCGAAACGTGTAGCAAATTCTAATTTTAAAAAAAAATATAGATTGGAAAATTTAAAATTAGTTATTTATTTATTAAAATTAATTCAATATAATTAATGAAATGAGATCCTAGTTTTTTTTTAAATATAATTATATAACAAAAAATAGTGTAAATTTGAACAAAATTACTATATCAGTTGACATCCGCATGGTGGTATAAAAGGATCAATCTAATTAGGGATTGATAAATTATTTGCCAATTCTATTACTTCTATAATTATTTGCCACTTCTAGAAATTATATAAGTGGCAAATAATTTATCAGTCCCTATTTAAAGTAACTATAGTTTGTCTACCTTAGTGCATTAATGTGTCAAAATTCATTCCACTACCAATGTCCCCAAAAAAAGTATTTTTTGGGGGACGTTGGTAGTGGCTAGGGGTGGTAAAAAACAAATAAATAAATCTTGAAAACTAGGATCATTTTATTTAAGGTTTTACTTTTTCTCTAATTAAGGGTTATAAACAAAAAAGAAATAAATTAATTTATCACACCCATTTCTGTAAATTTAGCCATAATAAAAAATAAAAAAAATCGTGCCTTTTACCATTTCAGATCCTTTGGTCCAAACTCTTCAGTTAAAAGTTTAAGAAGATAACTTTTTAACTCGAAATGTCCTTAAGAACATCTGTATTATTCAGACTATTTTTAATGGGTCTATCGACAACGAAGTGACTTCTTATTTCTTTGAAATTTGAGCAATCCAAAGTCGACTTTCATGAATTTGTTTTAATAACTCCTTTTTTTTTTTTTTTAATCTAATATACCTAATGAAAGAAAAAAAAGAAGGTTTCGTGAAAGAGGTTGCGTGGCATTTTTGCAAAAATGAGGTTTGTTACTGTCTACCCGTGCCTCAAACAAATCTATGCTTTGGAATAGACAATTTTTAAATTTATGCGAAATTATTGATAATTTTACATTTTTCTCGATTCTGAAGCGTAGATTTAAAAAACCTCATTTTTTTAAAATGTCTTTTTTATCTTTATTCCAACCGATAGGTTCTTCCGTTTTTATTAATATTCATTTAAATAGTCATTAATATATGTTGTTAATTATTTATGATATTTTTAATCTGAGGCTTGGCTTGCAGATTGACTCAACAGATGACAAGAAAAAAAAAACGTATTTATATTACTATATATCAGATCTCATGGGTGATATAATATTAATGTTAGTTATTAGAGCCTATAAACTGAAAAGTAACTGGCGATCAAAGTCCTTATACAATGGAATTATACGCGCTAAACCCTGGGATGGCCTGCGTTTTATATTTTATACTTATACTGTTTCATTCATCGGTCATCACTTTTTAACTGAATCAGCGAATCATGAAAAAGAGATTTTTGGATTGAGTGGATCATTATATGTTCATCTCCGAAAAGATATTTGTTTTCCTCATATTTAAGTATGGAGAGTTTGGATAAGATCACCTCAATTTGAGTTTGCTTGGTAAAAAAAAAAATTCTATTATTGTATGCGTTTATTTAAATTCAAAGAGTTAGAACAAAATTTATTTGGTAAGTACCTTAGAATTTAATTAATGTTTCTTCACGTTTTAAACCTTTATTTTATCTATAATCATTTGCTTTTGAAAACGGGATTGATAATTGAACTTCGGTTGAAAAAGATAAAATAGAATACCTTCCCAATTATTATTAAAAAAAATAAGTGTCTAATACAAAAATTTAGTGTTGGAAAGAACTGATAAGAATTTCATAAAATTCACTGATCGGAGACTATTAAATGAGAATAAGGACTTTACAGTAGGAGATATCTACCATGAATAGCATTTATTTCTTTTAGTTCCTCTGTCCATAAATTCTTCCATTTCCTCTCCGACCTGAGCGCCATAAAGATAAGTCCCAAAGGGAAAAATGTTCCTTAAAATAATTACAAAAGGCAGCAGAGCAGGTGCTAAACGCTGGAACCTGCTGTTTAATAAATAGGGACGCCTGTCTTTTTTTCCTTTTTTTTTTTTTTTTTAATTAACCTTGATTTAAGGGCGAGTGCCCATTAGGGTTCGACCCCCTTTTTTTGGTGAGATTTTTCGCAGGGCGTTGCTGCTCTGGATTCAGTGACCACTGTGGGAGTCGGAAGCCTGATGAGAGTACTTATAGGCGGTGAATATTTGATCGGTGAGTGATGTTAGGCTTGATGGTCTCGGAGCAGGCAGGTTGCCTCTTCCCACCGGCAGGAAGCATCCATTGACGAACATGGTCTTTTTGCATGCGCCGGTCTTCCGTAATTCACGCAGTAAATCATTAACTCTTATCAAGAAATATTTTCATCACTACTAAATGCGTAATACTAAAATTAATTCTCATTTTCGTCGATCTAACAACTAGGCCTTCTTCATTATCATCGCCCTATCAAACTGGTAAATTGGAATTTGGATCCCAAAACCGTTATTTGACCTGTATTTTATAATGCATATTGTTCTTTATGATCAGTGAAAGACGCATAACGAATTGGAAATTTTTTAATATGGTTCACTTGCTCGAAAATATGGTCATGAAAATACAGATTTTTTTTTTATATTACATGGATGATGATAATAGCTCTACTCATAATTTTGATTAGTTTTAAGAATATGAGAGGATGGAGAGGAGAAATAGGAGAGGAATTAAAGAATATAACAAAAAAAAAAAAAGCGAAGCACAAGCAAACTAGAAAAAAAGCCAGCAAGAAGTTACTAATGCTGCCCATTTCAAGTCATTGCGTCCAAGCCCATATTTTTATTAGATTTGAGCAAATCTGTATTTAACTGAAAAAAACAAAACAAGTTTTGTTTCGTCTCGGGGCAGTTTCCATTTTTGGGAATTATATTTATTTTTTTAAATAAAAACGTTTTCTGTCACATAATTTAGAGTCATAAAGTATAATGCGCTTTATGACTAGATTATTTGACGAATCGAAAATTTTGAACATATGTTTAAAATCTTCGATTTGCCCGTCTTCAATACATAAGTCAGTTTGTATGATGTTAAACCGTTTAAAAAATTGTTTTGTGCTATCATGTTCTGTCAGTAATTCAGTTGTAATCATTATTGTGTAATATGTGTTATAAATCTATGTAAACTTGGTTAATTAGTGGGGTCACTCGCATTTGGACCCATCTTGTAATCTTAAGAAAGAAGAAATGTATAAGGGCAAGATATGTGTAAACGAAGGATGTAAAATTTCTAATCTTCCTAATTTATGATTTTATTCAAAAGAAATATATTACGACACCGACGTTTCGGAGATTCAACTTATTTTATCCATTTACTCCTTATTTGTCAACAAATATATCAATTTGACTATTTCGTCGTTTTGACGTGATGATGTTATAAAACAATACTGTTAGAAATGTCACTGTTTTTTTTATTGCTTTTTTTAAAATATTATTATATCATAATCGTAAAATGACAAAATAGTAATATCGATGTAATTTTTTAATATTTAGAAGTAGCTAGATTATTGTTTAAATGTGTTAACATAACTTTATTCCTGATGATGGTGTAGAATCTCGAAACTTCGGTGTTGAAATGTACGTATTTTGAATAAACCAGAATTGAGAGAGATAGGAAATATCATGTCATATATTTTCATGTATATATATATATATATATATATATATATATATATATATATATATATATATATATATATATATATATATATATATATATTTATTTATGTAAATTTACAATCCCTGATTCTATGATACCGTTCATTACATAAATGTTTAAATCACTTCTCCTATAACAGGCGAGCAGCTCGTATTAGCTAAATGTTGATACGTGCCAATATGCTTGAGAAGATGTGTAGCTGATAAGGAATACGGGTAGGTAACGGAGATAATTACATGGCTATTGCGTGACCCGTGGGTTATCGATTTCTCTTCGTCTATCCTTCTTCTTCGCGGATCTCCAGCTATGCTTTTCTACCATAATTTACCTGACAGTCGTTCCATGTCATCTATGGTAAAATTTAAGTTTTATCTGGATCTAGATAAGTTTTATATATATATATATATATATATATATATATATATATATATATATATATATATATGTGTGTGTGTGTGTGTGTGTGTATTGTTGACGATTTTAAGCAAGTATTTATTGTATGTACTTCTGCTATTCAAATCAAATAAATACATTGATTTTAAGTGTGACTAATGGCCAAAAATTCTTCCTAGATGGAAATAGGTTCTACTTATATAGGTACAACAATAGGTACTACATAAGGCATCTATGCAGTATTTAAAAATGTTAACTGATCTTCATTAATTATAAAAAAAAAAAAATTAACCAATTCTATTCTTTATTTTTTTTTTTCATTATTTAAGCATTTTTCTCCAAGCATTAATTTATTTGTATGATTTATATTTTTTTTTGTTTATATGTGGTATTTATATACAAAAAATTGTAAATGGCGAATTTTAAAAAATCTGATTGGTTTTGATTTATGTATAGGAATTAATTTGGAAGCGAAGTTAATTTGATGTCTGAACTAAATATCGTTTTCGTTCAGCATGAAAGTATATTATTTAATTCAAATCTTTTTTTCATATTGTTATTGTTTTTTTTTTCAATTAGTGACTGGATTTTGTCAATAATTAAAGAATATCTAATTAAATTATATATTAATTGACAATGCTTTGCCTTTATTTAGTGCGTAATTGTAATGTTATCATAAACTTGAAAGCCTGTCATTTTCAACACCAATGTGCTGTCACTTAAATTCCTTTCTATTGAAGTGCTTTGTGCAATTGTCCATAATAACAATAGTAATGTTTACCCAGGCAAAATTAGTTAATTATAAAACTCATTCATAGTTTATATTTATCCATTTTTTTATTATTTCTAATAATGAGAGACGGTTAATTATTTCAAATAAACAAAATTAAAGGTACTTTAGAGGGAGCCATTTTAAAAAATCCACATTTAAGCCAATTCAGACTCTTCAATGAGAATTTTAAGTCAATGAGTCTTTAAAGACCATTTAATTGAACATTGATTTAACGAGTTTAATCAAAATCGTTAAAAACCGTTTTCGAGAAGATTGAAGAAGAGTTGCAAAATATTATATATTAGATATGATACTTTAACGAAAATGTTTCTGTAATATCCCATAAATATATCCATCTTAAATACATAATTTTGGTTTCGTACAACTTTTCGGTTTTGATCTAGGAAATTCAAAAAGACACGCACAGAGCATTTTGGTTATTTGGGCTGAGGGCACCTTAAAAGGTGTGTTTCCGTTGAAAACTCGGATTCGAAATTTTGTACGACCGAAATAATCCTCTAAGTTCGACATGTGTCATATATAGATAACTAAAAGTAAAGTATATTGTATTTCTTTATATCACTATGTGAATTTAGGAGATGAAGCTTCAACTGTATTTCTCTGCTACCTTTAGCTATTGTCTGTTGTCAGTAAGGATGGATCAGTTGCGAATTTCCACGCTGTCAGCCACGCGGGGTACGCTTTCTACATAAGAGGATCTTGAGGAGAGAAGACAAACGCGCTGACAAAAGTCGTTTGTTTCGCAGAATGACAGAAGCTCGTCCATCATTGCTATCTGCCTGAGAACCTACCACCGACTGGGAAGAATCAATTTCCTACCAAACTCTTCGCGGAGGCTCCTATATCGAGGAAGGTGTCACACCCAACACCCTATCTACACCTACAATGTGCTCCATTGTGCTCCTTATGCTAACGCGATCAATCTAGGTGGCGTTGCTTGGAGAGTTCTGCTGTTGACAATAGTCCCACTGACAGCCCATATCAATTATAGATTATCCAGGCAGCCGTAGGTGCATCCGTCCAGTTTGCGTGCGTGCAATTGATTGGAATATATTGCTCCGCTACCAGTAATTTATCTAAGGCGACAGTCTCATCTAATTTAGTATTAGTAGTAATCAATTATCGCTCCTTTCTGCAACAACGCCATAATTCGAATTTTTCAGGTGATCTATTTGACTTTTTAAATGTTGCATTAATTTCAGTATTACTATAATACAAAATCAATAAAAAAAAATGGCTCAATCGACCATGAAAGCTCAGAAATGACACTCTTCTAGCATAAATTTCAGATTATAGTAATTGTCCCTGTGGTATTAATTCAAAAATCTAGTTTTTCGTGGTATTGAGGGAGATCTAAAATTTCTAAATAATTTTGACACGATTTTCCAACTACATAACGAAATATTCTAATTTTCCCTCAATTTTTTTAGATTTGAACTTTTCACCTATTTTTTTTTTTTTTTTTTTTTTTTTTTACAATTTTTTTCCCTATTCAAACTCCAAATTATATTAATAAATCACAATGTCTTATCTCAAAAGGTATTGGTGTTGGTTTTAAATGTTAGTAACTCTTTGAGTATAAAATATTTAACAACGATTTTCGCAGTTTGAAGTAGCTGCTCAAATACGAAATTTACCAACATTTTTGGGTTTTCAAATTATTGGAAGGATTGAAAATCCTCCGATGACAACGTCCCTGTTTGTTAGTAACGTACATGATGTGTTTTAAGGGACTTGTTGATTAAACCATTTTAAGTATCATTTTTACAATGTATTGATAAAAATAAAAAAAAATTTCTGTGATATATCATTTTGCGTGATTGAAAATTAAAATGAAAGTGTCCCAAAATCACTTTGTTTTCATAAAATCTTTTCAGAGTATAGCAAAATTGTTTTTTTTTTTTTTTAAGAAAAGAATAATAAAAAACAATTATAAGCGTATAATTGTTATTTTTACATTTTTAAACTAAATGTACTCCTAGATCATTGCATCATGGTTGTTTATTAATATTATTTTTGAATATATCAATTCTTTCTGGATCGGACTGATTTGATTGTAACGCTGAACTTACATCATACCACTTTCGCCTATTTAATTAGTTCAGATGATTCGTACCAATATTGTTGAATTTTGCGATTATATTCATTGTTAGAGCGGTGAATTAATAAACGTCTTACTACGCGTTTTGAGCTGAAATATAATTGCAGAATCGATGGTGACCTGTTGGACGGCGAGGGGTTGCGGGCTGGGGTGCTTCCAAGCTGTCACCTCTGTAGCATACGCTCTGCTGGAGGAGAACTCTTTACAACTTTATATTAAAACTGGATGCTAATCCCATGCATTACTGAATATGAAGAATAGTAGATTTGAATGTGTAATAGTCAGACGGTGAAGTATATATTTATTTATTTTCATTCAACTATTGCTAAGTTTTTCTATTTTTCCCACACCATGTAGATATGTTCCTATCGTAAAAGTAACATTAGAAACGAAATTTATTATATCTGCGCTACTGTATGCATACTAACTTAATCATATAATAATAAATACCTATTAAATATTGAAGATTAAAATATTCTTATAAAATCAAAAGTAGACACAAGAAAAGTGTAAATAAAAAAACCTTATATGATTAAAAATTAATTAAGTTTTGCATTAAATACAAACTTTGTAAAATAATAGCCATTTTCAAAGAGCATATTAAAAGGTTTTAAAGTACACAGACAATTTTATATCTATATATGCATATATATTTTATTTAGCAAATAACTTGAACCTTTTCTACACTTCATTTTTGTTTATTATTTTTAATATTAGACCTTTGTAATCGACCAAAGAAAAAAAAAGTTAAACCCTCCTCAAAATTTGAGCTTTTACGTTTCAAGATACGTAGAATAAATAAATATGGAGGAAACTCAATCCTTCCGTCCGCCGTAAGCCGTCCATCCGCGGCTTTACCCCGAGAATACTAAACCGATTTTCTTGAGATTCGGCAACATAGTCAAATAATCCTCAGAACTCGACATTATCATCCGTCTTTTTTGTTTCAAAATGGAGGCCGATTAGAGATTTTATAAGCCCATAACTCGGCCATTTATAAAGATAGAGGAGAAATGTAAGATGTTTTGGAATCTGCTTATCAGGGAATTAAAAAAAAAAATACGTATAAAACAAAAAATGTATATAAATGCTTTTGGTTTATTATTTTTAATAATTGACCTTTGTAATCGTCCAAGAATTTTTTTTTTAATCCCTTGAAAATTTTAGGTTTTACCTTTCAAGATATATAGAATCCTAATATCGATTAAAAAAAATTGGTTTTTGTTATGATTAATCGAAAGTTAATGAAATTCTCTACAAAACAAAAACAAAATCATATTAATCAGACCAGTATTAGCTGAGATATAGCGTAATGAACTTTGTCGACTAATTCTCCGGTGCTACAGGTCAGCGGGCTTCTGACTTCCATCTATTTCGTATCCATCTACTTCATCCTTCCTTGGATTATTTCTGCACCTCCTTAAACTTCTTGGTCTTTCCTTTTTCTTTCCCGTTGAAGTTCACTTCCAATATTTTCTTCTTTACCATTTCACCCTCTGATTACATGTCCTAACCATCTCAACCTACTTGCATTGACTCAGTAAGTTAACACTCCCAGTGGCACTCTCGCGGCGATCATCTTGAGACAAGCTTCAAATTTCTGCTCCATAGGTGCCTACATAGGTGCTTAATTTCTTTGCCGAACTTGGTAGATATCTTTGATATAGTATCCAGCAAATGTCCCTTTCCCGAAACACTCCAAATGCTCTTTTGAAAGATAATCTAATTATCTGAACTGTAAACCAAAGCAATATGGAAAGTCCTGTGAATAGACAGACCAGATATTTTTGAGATATTACTATTTGGAAATAATAAACCATTGTGTAATAATTTTCAGCGTTTTTCTATTCTTTACAACAGCAGCTATGCCAGACATACCCTCCTAACGATGTCAGAGAGAGATCTAAAGAGACGCCTTAGGATATTTCTTAATGCCTCAGGGTTTTTATTATACTATGGAAAATAATGGAAGGAACTCCCGAAGTTTTAATTTTAACTTTTTTTATTATGTTTCATCCCATCAAGAATGATTTGTGAGCCACCTTATGATTGGTTTTCTTTATCTGTTATGAAAATATGCTAAAATTCATGAAGTTTAATTCTTGAGAGAAAAATCAAAAACTAAAACTGAACATTAAATTTATATGTAGTATATAATGGAAAATTATTATTTCCTGAAAGAATTTTTTAAGTATAATAAATTGATTTAAGAATATTGTGATAACCTACTGGTAGTTTTTGCATGGTTGAAAGAAAAATTCCTGATGTTAAGCGTTAAATTGAAAAATGTTGAGTGTAATTATTTGTTGTAGGTTTTTAGGATTCGGTACATCATCATGGTTTGATGCTGCCCAGTCCTCTTCTAATTGTCTAATATATATTAAAATAAAACTGAATATAACATGATGTTATTAGCTTCGTTTTGGTTGGTTGGTTACATTAGCAAACGATGTTTTCCTTACGAATTGCGACCGAACGTAAATCAAGACTCAGCCGACAGGAAGATAATTGTCAGCAATTACGAGCTGACATGATAAGAAGGGTTGATTACTCGCACAAGAAAGTGGTCCCAACGAGAGCAAGAACTGGGGGCGGCTTAATTGTAACGAGGCGCTCGGCCATTCCTCTCAGCGCACACACGGACTTCGGGGCACGAAGTTGCACACGCACACGGGTACATAGGAGCAGAAGTACACACATGCACGGTACTCGGAGGCAGGAGTCCTGCCGCAATGCGCTGTCCTGATTAGTTAGGACGCTGTAGTGCCCTAAAGAAACCGAGGGTCAGCCGGCGTTATAACCGCAACCGTTTGCCTTCTCTCTTCTCTGTGGGATTTAATAAAAAGCAAGAACATCACCGCAAAGGACAATGAAACCTGTGATAACAATTATAAAAATCCATAAAGGACAAAATAAGAGAAGCAATATCCAAAATCTACCAATAAAAAACAAAAATTGGCTGTGTCAACGATCCACCCGCGGGATTCAAAAGGCGACGAACTGCATAAGTAGCTTAGTTGAACAAAAAGAAATACAGTTGAAATTAATTGTATTCATTGCAAGTTAGCGTATGTACAATAGGTCAATGATTGGAGAAGTCACAAATTCATAATAAAAATTCTGACGATTTTTTTCATATAAAAGTAAGATACATAAATGCATTACCTGACGTACTACATGGTATTTAATTAAAACGTATCGAGTATACCATTTATTTTTTCAAGTCAATATTCGGTTTTCATCGCGAAAAATATGACTAAATTATTTATGAGCGACCAACACAAACGAGACACAGTGGATGAATGATTTATATTCTCGCTGCTCGGTGCACTATGGATGTAGGCGTCATAAACTCGCTCAAAATTGGTCAAATTTACTCTCTTACTGCAATTCCGCCTTAAGTCCAGATCCAAAATTACTGTTTAAAATTTATGATGAAACGTTTTCTCTGTTAAATGATACCAATTCTTGTTTTCTAGCATTTATAGAAGGGAAGGGATGAGCGTTGAAAATGACACCAAATGCGTCTGAAAATTTATTCAGTCCTAACACCCCCAGATAATAATTCTACGTTAAAAAATTCAAGCCTTGCACAATGAATGCAACTTATTCATAAACATCTGTCCTTCCTAAAGAATTGCTTAAGGTGGCATTACTCAATGATGACCAGCAAATTTACTGTGAATTTTTTTGATAGTTGAAAGTAAAATTAAACCAAAATGAGTCAGGAACTACCCATCGACAGCTGGTCAGTGACTCTCCTACCCATGAAGTTTCGTGCCATGATCATTTCAGGCGTCTGCTAAATAATATACTTAAATTTATTGGGATGCAAAATCACTATTAACAGTTATAACACCCACTAAGTTTTGTAACACAACGGAAGGATATGAAACTAACCTTAGTTGAATCGATAGTTGATCAACCTGCGTCAAATCATATTGTTTCCTGATTATAATATTTTGGATATTAACTAATCTTAAAATTAAATAACTTTATTTTTATTTCACCTATTAAGTTTATCCTTCCCAATCATTCACGTTGGTTCATGGTAAAATAAGAAATTGAAATTTTTGAGTAATATTAACTCTTGGTACATATACTTTTTTTTTTTTTTTTTTTTTTACCTGTCTTAAAGATCTGTAGTAAAAATTGTTGTTACTAAGTCGTGTTTAAATTTACAAATATTTAACGTATTTAATATTCTTTTAGTGTGCAAATATTTTTTTTAATTAAAAAAACGCAGCAAATGTGTTAATTATATTACTGTATAATTTTTTTTTTACATTATTCCTAAAACAGAGATTGTCGTTCTAAAAATTTCTGAAAATAAATAATTACTTGAAGCCGGCTTACGGTGGCTCATTTATTGACTGACATTAAATATTCTCGCGTGAAGGAGCGGCACATCTCCGGTCGTCGAGGAAATTTGTTGAATTAGTTAGTAAGAGCTCCTTTAAATCTCAACCAGGGCGGCTCTTCCAGCACAGCCTGGAGAAATTATGGAGTCTATTAAGCCCTAACTCACTACTTTTGGAACTCCTGGATAAACTCACTCCCTTCGTATCTGTATATTTAAAAATTCTTTTTTCGTGTCAAACTTCGTGTCGGTATATCATCGAAAAAAGTCTGTAGGTTTCTTTCTTTGGCCTGAAGCCGCCATGGTAGCGTTAGTAATGCTGTACATGCGACTGTCTATTATCTACTGCAATTAATTTTGCGATGACAGCTGAAAAAAAAATACTAAGTGGAAATGCGATGAAAAAGTACCTCGATACATCCTAGGGTTTATTTATTGTAGAAGTTTGCTTTATAAAACACGAGGTTTAATTCCGATGTTCTCACTTATATCTTACTTTACTTACAGGTTCTTAGAAGTACTTCCTAAAAGTAACACAGTTATTATTTCACTAAACAATTAAAGAAAATTTGTATCGTGTATCAAGTATGGCTCTTTCAAGTATTGCTTGTACGTTAACTCAGTTTAATGTCCAAAATTGTAATAATTACCTTTCTAAAATTTGTCGATTTATCGCAAATGTATACTCCATTGATACATGTTATTCGTAAAAGACCGGAAACTGGTAGTAATAACTTCCACCACCTGTAAGTGTAACAGGATAACTCATATTCACGGATAACCGTGAATACGGTAGCACATATTTTATATAATTATGTATATGCGTTACCGTGAAAACCCACTATCAATCAATACTCGCATTACCTAGTTATAACTAGTTTTTCATACCCCGATAGATTTCTGTTAGATAATTCTATTTTTTATTAAATGTTTATTTAAAATTAGTTGTAACTGAAATCAGCAAGTACTTATTACTATTTATAACAAGCATGCTTGAGAACAGAAGAGTGTTGAACAACAGTGGGAAATAAAAAGTTTGTAATTTAAAACATATAAATTTTTCTCATCAAATTTAATTTATCGTTTTCTAATGAAGCTATTTTTTTATAATAAAAACTGTGTCTTTATGATCCAGAAACTCTAAATGAGCTTACATAATGAAAATTTCTGATTTTCTTATTATAAAAAAACCCCGTGAATATATGTATTTATAAAATATCCAATGAACTTATTTAATAAACAATGACCCTGCTGGGTAAAGGCACTAAATAAAAATAAATAAATATATAATACTGAATTATTAATATTTTATTACAGGCAAAGTCTGGGCAATACACCGCTTATTATAATGCATACTTAATCTACTGAGCATAGTTGAAATAAAAGTAAGAAATTCATTATAACTAGTAATTTCATATTTAACAAAATTGAAGATTTTCTAAGTTATGTTTTTTTTTCTGTGGGTTTATCCCAGTTGTCTTTTATATCTCTTCATTTTCCTCAATATTTCACACACGTCGGGAGAGTACTTTGGCCCTGGAAAAGTCCTCATTGTCGACCAAAGCACGATCCAGTGCGCAGAGATCCTCGGCACACACGAGCTTCTATATTTCCACTCCGTTTACCCTCTCCTTCCCCTCCTACCCCTTCACCCTAACCGTCTTTGTTTCGAAGGATTTCTCGTTAATGGATATAAATTGCCGTGGGGTTACGGAATCTGTATTTGATACCAAGGCATTAGTCAGGGCGTTGTTTGACATTTGTTGAACAGTAATAATTTGTGGATTTATATGTCATCAGTATTATTTTATGGTGGATCTATAAATGCATATCGATGAATTTGAATCAATAATGCTTACATAATAAAATTCTTAAAGGAATGGTATAATTCTTATAGTATTGAATAGCTCTGGTTTGTATCAAACAATGATTCTGAGTCCATAAAATTAGTATTATTTCTCAATAAAAATATTGCTTTCTTTATTCAAAGATTTATTTTACGGAAAGACGGGGAAGTTAATAAGTTATATATAGCAAATTTTATGGATGATGGTAAAGATCAAGGTTCTGAAACAAGAACTGATTGTCGATAAAAGAAACGTTATTCAAGAAGCAATAAATGTAAGGTCAAAGGCGAAAAATGCTTTTTGTTATTTCTCAGTAAGAATTTGCAACACCGTCATATTTCTAATTGTTCTTTACAATTTGTAACTATGTCGCTTATGTTGTAGGAAGAACATCAATTAAAGGTTTTTCAAAATAAAACATTGTGTAAATATTTGGTTTTATTAAAATATATTGCATATAAAACAAGCGTACTGTTACTCTTTCTTCGTTAGATAAACGATAAATATTGATTAATACTTAAATGTAAATTTTCATTAGATAAATATAAGTATGTAAACAAATTGACTGATATCTTTATTGCTTACTGAAGAGCACTGTTTAACCTGAATAATGTAGCTATGGCTTTTATATCCTAATAACGGTATTTTGAATAAGAGATCTTGAAATTAGTAAATGAGAAATTGTTGGCATTAATGACGTTTATTACTATGTGCAAAATTTCCTAACATATCGATGTCGGTTTTTGAAAAAGGCGTAACCACCATTAGGAAACTCAAATACCGCTTTTTCTTCAAATAACAACATATATTTAAAAAAAAATTCCATATTGGGTACAGTGGAGTTTTTTTAGGTGGAAAAACATTTGCAATTACATTGCGTTTTTAGGGTTTCTAAGACTGGTCAAGGACAGAGTGAAAACTGAGATTCTTCAGTGTTTGGTGTTTACGTCAGCAATAGTCGATTTTCATACCATTTCCAATTTTTATTTTCTTGATATATTGTGAGCGAGAATCGATATAGGAGGTATTTTAATATAATAAATTTAACTCCCATAATAAATTTATACTTAAATTTCGAATTTTTGGCGCTCAAGTCTTTCCTAAAATGACGTCGATTTGTACCTATATTGTCACTTCGGAGCATAACTATGCTCCAAATTTCTCTTACTGTTCTGTTAAGTTTAAGACTAAGCTAGAAGGTCCAAAATTTAACATTTAATCTATTTAAATAGAATTTAATTATTTAATCGATTTCGCGAATTTAATAGAATTCGCTGTATTAAAAAAAAAATTTGGAAGTGGGATACGATCCGATTTAAATATATATTTATAATTTTATAAACTTTGCACGTTAAAATTGTTTACAGATGTATTTTAGACATTTATTATTAAAATTACGAATTAATGTTGACATTATGTTATTCTATTTCGTATCAGTTTATCGTGAACAAAAAGTTTAACATTGTTAGTTCTAAATATAATTGTATCTAAACAAGAAAAAATATAATAATTCCGGTTTCCGATATATTTGATGCGAATAAACGGGGTTCCACCGTATAAACAAGTTTTAAAAAAAAACAAAAATTGATAAATTGTGTCCAAATCGCTTATACGTTTATGACTGTCAAAATATTTCAGATATATTCTATAATGATTTATTGGTTTTTAGAGAGAAATTATTATTACGTAATTAAACCTGTAATTTTTTTAATATGAAATAATGTAGGCTTTAAGAATGATACGTTAAGCTTAAAAAAAGTTGTACAAAATTCTTGCTATAAATATTTTCTTGCCAAAAATAAAACATTATCCGAAATTAAGCACAACTTTGAAAATACGTTCTAGGAGAGAAAAGGCACTGATCCACGGGTTTAATACTAATTTAATGCCAGGGAAATCCATTTTTAATGGAGAAAACTCAATTACCAACTCCCCGCCCCGCCAGAGGCTCGGACTAACTCACTGAAAAACGTTTTATTGTATGCCCTACCTTTTTATCTTGAATAAATTCAATTTAGCTACACGATGAAAGCTCGGTTGATATTTTAATTATTAAAATTTGGAAACGAGCCTGTCATTGGTCAAGCCGGGTTTTATTATTTCTTCAACGTTTCTTTTGACTCTTGATTTAAAACGATTTTATATATTGTTAGATGCATTTTAAAATTTATCATGTGTAATTTTCATTTAGGGCTGATTTATTTGATATTCTCAAGAGTTACGATCTATTTCATTACTCTTTGTTTTACAACTGGCCGATCCGCCAACAGATATATATATATCTTCGTTATTGTTTTATATTTTATTGAAGAGTTTGATCATATATATATATATATATATATATATATATATATATATATATATATATATATATATATATATATATATATATATATATTTTATTTTTTCAGAAAACCAATTGCTGGAAATATATGGCCACTTAATTCTGAAGACAATAGACAATTAAAGATCACAAATTCTATGTTTTGAGTAAATAAATGCTGTAAATTTTTACTCTATGATTTTTATTTTAAAATAGTTATTTATTTATTTATTATTTAGGTATTTGATTGAATTGAATATTCAATTATTTTATTTTTTATCTATGTTTGTTTTGTTTAACGATTCCAAAACACTTTTGGACATCATCCTTGAGTGACTTGCGACTTTGGTGCCAAATTAAATAAAAATCGACCCAGTAGTGTCGAAGAAATGATGTGGACGACGGTGGGCGGACGGACTGAATGATTTTTTTTTTATTCGATTTTTGGATTCATCGTCTCTTGAAACGTAAAATCTCAACTTTTCACGGGGGAAGGTTAATTTTTTTTCTTGGTTGTTTACAAAGGTTCTTCATTGAATATAATAAACCAAAAATCGATATTGAAATGAACATTGAAACATTTAATATGTGTAACGTCATATGTTTAGTTTGTTTGTTTGTATATTTTAAATACAAATAATGTAACAATATTTAATCTGACTCTTGCTTAATTATTTGTATGTATTATGCCAGATTATTTTAAAACTAGACATATTGAACATCCATCGTGAAACCTGAAACATGATTATGAAATTTTTCAGGTTGAGCGATGGAGGTATCAAATTTGACAGACTACTTCGATCCAATAAAATAAATATGAAATTTCACCACCAATCTATCAAATACAATTTTGGTTTATTAATTTCAATAATGGGCCTATGCAGTAAACAAAAAAAGCCCTTATCCTACTAAAAAATTGAGATTTTACGTATCAATATCCGAAAAATACAAAAATCGAATAAGAAGAAAAATAAATCCTTCCGTAGACCGACTGCGGCTTTTCTACAAGACTACTGGACCGACTTTGCCATCTAATTTAATATTTTTTATGATATTTGATATCCAAGTCAATGATTACCTCAGAATGATCCTCGGAACACTTCATTAACATCTGCCATTTTGTTTCAATGGCCGATTAAATGTTTCATTCGCCCCTATCTCGGGTGCTTATGAAGACAGAGGAAAAATATATATGCTTTAGAATCATTACATCCAAGACGGTAAAGAATAGTAATAAAATTTATTTAGAAATAATAAATTATAGTGTAATAATTTGAATTGTAATTTAGTGACTGAAAAATTATTACTACATTATTATGCAGTTACGTATCAAATTATGAGTGAACGTAATATTTTGGACGCTTTTTTGACTAGTTGCTTATAATTACGGAATAATTGTATTATTCTTTATTTAAATTCTTATTATAGTTTCACGTTAACTAATTAATAGAAATTATATGAATTGTTTACAGTTTAATTAATTAATTAAAATAAGTCTCCGTATTGTAGTGCTCATCAAATTTATTCAATTTCAAATATTTCTGCATCTAATAAAAAAATTTATATAAAACAACATTTATAAATAAAGTTAGAAATACTGTGAAATATTTCCAACTATCTGTAATATTTAATTATCTAGATTTAATCCGCCTCAAAGGGAAATTAATCAACATATTATTTAGTTTATTATTATTTATTGGTATATAGTAATTGTCCCTCATACAATAGCTGAACTTTGAACTTTAGTTTAGATCAGTTTCAACTCAGCTACACCGGACAATTATGATGCGCCGATGCCACTCCATCGAACTATTCCAGAACCTTTCTCGCATGAATAGACTAATATTAAGTTATAAAAGGCAAATGGACTGGTGTCCCCATGTATTATTCATTCTATTCATCTGTCCCTAAGTGGCTTTTACTATTCATTTGACCCATCTCTACGATAAAGTGTTAGGCCTGTGTCGAGGAAATGGCGAAATATCTAATGTCGCCATGGTGACTGGGCTACCAACAAAGCGGTGACTACTTATTGCGGTTAGTCGTGATTTTCATTTGCATAACGATTTTTATATTTTCAATAGCTTAAAATTATTCATTGTTTTTAAATAAGTATAAAATAATCTTACTATGTTTTGAAAAGAATATACAAATTCGACATTCGGTTATTCTGAATCAATCCAGGCATAACATCTCAGAAAAAAGTTATTAGAAAGCCCTATCAAGGGTCACTAATTCTTATAAGAGAAATCTTAGTTTGCCAAGGATTTGATCCGGGTTCATTCACCTTAGAAAGCACTTTAATTGATAGAATATTTTCTTATTTGAACACTACCAAAACGATGGATTATAAATTGGGTATAAGACAAGATTTAAATTTTTAAATTTAAATTTTTCACATCATGTAGACGATTTGAAAAAAAAAAGAAAAAGATATATTCTTGCTCAATATAAACTATATAATAAGCACAATAATAAAGTAAAAAAATAAATAATAAAAGTTTGGTAAGAAAATTATAGTTAAGTAATAAAGCTGTCCCGATTCACAAGTTTGCATCATTAGCGGATTTATTCGAAAGGGCGGTGGTTTTCGGGCTCAAGCCCTTCCTCTCCCCTCTCCAAAAAAAAAAAAAAAAAACTAAAAATTATTTCTATTATATATTAGTCCATTTTTTGTTTCTATAAATGATCTTAATCAAATAATTAAACAATTACAATTTGTTCTTGTTTTAAATCATAACGCATAACAAAAATAGTTTTGTTTATCTAACTATGTAGAGAAATTAAATTGTATTTCTGATGTATTATTCAAGTTAATTATTTGCATCAATTGTCAATTGCCAAATCACATTTCTTACACGTCGACAGCACCCACCTTGTATATTTTTTTTTTTTCCTAAAAATTTTATTGTTTCTTTATCATCATTATTTAAAAAAATATCAGTAGTGTAAAAAACGCAGTTTTGATCAGTGCGCACCTTCAATCATTTCCCGGGAGAGGACCTTAAATTAAATGCTCGATGCGCATAATGCTAGGCATCGCTCTTCAAATATAAACAAGATGAAGCCTATCAGCGAAGTTCTTAGATGACGCATGTATACAACAGAATAACATATTTCTCCATTGTATAATTGCTTAATTAACCATGATGTAGCAATAAGAATTAGACTAACGAGAAACATGATTTGGCATTTACGAACATCCCTGTAAACTCTCAAAGCATTATAGTTTATTAGCATATATTTGTATTAAAGTTTCACTGGGTTTTTCTGAAAGATTACGCGTCTCTGTACACTGGAAAATATCGTATACCTTAAAAACACGAACGATAAATGAAGAACGAAGTATGTCACAGAAATGCATTCGTTTGATTTGGCCAATATTATCTTCATTTATTTAAATGATATATTTCCCGACTTGTATACCATTATTTTTCTAATGATAGGACGTAAAAAAAAAATACATGTCTATATAAAAAATATTCCGCCGGAACGAAAACGGTCGACTCTTGATTTGACTTTAGCAGATTGAGTTTATTGTATGAGGGAGAGAAGCGCTGGGATTGGACGAGCTCACCGGAATCACGCTCGGCTATTGGCCCTGCCAGCTCCAAGTCACGCTTCCCAAACCGTCCAATTAGGAACCGTCCTCAAACAGTGGTCCTGGCTGACCCTTCCTCCTCGGAGGAGCTGTCTCTACCCCGAGTGATTGAATAAATGTAGGCAGAATGGAGGATAACGACCTGTTTTGTCACTGATAAATCCTCTTCAGAGGTGCTGGAACTTGAAATGAAGAGGGGCTAATATAATATTGACATCCAACTGGAATTTGAAAAATTCTAAACATCTAAACATTTTATTTTTACATTACTCCTTCCTCCATGCGTATTAAAAAGACGTACTAAAATTATGATAATGTTAAAGGAATTTATGTTCTCTCGTTCTTTTAGTTAAATATATAATCAGAGAAGAATAGAATAATTTTTATTAATTAGTATTATATATTATCGCGAAACATTAAATATAGGTAAGCAGAGCGTTGTGAATTGTCTGACAATAAATTTTAAAAAAAACCCGTTAGTTATTGTATAATAGATGTCCTATAGGAAACAGAGGCTACAACTGTGTATAATTATTTATATATATATATATATATATATATATATATATATATATATATATATATATATATAAATAGTAGATATACACGAGCATGTGATCACATGAACGTATTAACCTCTAAGCTGCTAGAGTAACTACTCGTAAATAGCTAAACTGTTTTAGTGTAGTATATTACTAGGCTAGCTATATCGTTTGCAGCAAACCCCTGGGGCTTGTGCTTGTTTTAGAAACTCCATAAAATAATTTAGCTGTAAGCCCGAGCACAGTGCTGCAGCTGGTAATTCATTTGATAATCGGCATTCGAAAATTAGAGATACCTTGCAAACCATAACCAATGCCAATATTCATTATTTTTAATCTTATATATATTATTTATATTATATTATTATTGTTAACAAATATTTATTTATCGATTTATTTTTTCTCAGTAGATATGACATTTTTAGTATCATAACCCAGGTATATTTGTTTATAATTATGTTAAAAATAATAAATTTAAATAATAAATTCGTTTAATGTATTAATATTAATATTAATTAAATAATAAATTCGTTATACTTCTTTATACGTTGGCGGTTTTGGATTGTTTTACCATCACTATCTGTTTATTTTTTTTTTAGGCTGTTTAAGTTTATTGCATACTTAATTAGTCATATTGGCGAGTACTTAGTGAAATTGAAGTCTATGCAAATTGAGCCTTGCGTCTTCCTCAGTCCGTTACGGCTCCTTTCAAGTATATTCCGTCTCATGCACCTGTGCACGTCATAAATTTGCATATGTTAATAATAACATACAAAAAGTAAATTAATATTTAGCCAGAAATCTTTAGTTTCGTTCGTGGGTGGAAGGCACCCGACTGCTACACAAAATTTCAATATTCATAGATGTAAACTTCACTAACCCATCAATGTGTTTAAGTGCCTAGTATGCAAGTAAATTATGTCAGTTTGGACGGATTGAGTTATATGTTTTTCAGTAGCAGAGTTTTTATTAAATTAAATTATTTTTATTTTAACGTTTATAGTTTTTTAAGTATTGACATGTAATTGATGATAAACATGATCATGATGTAATAAGTAAAATCAACAAAAAATCAAAAAAACTTAAATAAAATAAAATATTTTTGCAGTACATCGAGCTCAAATTGTTTAAAAAAATTCCCAGGATCCCTCTAAGCAATTTGAGCCATCAAACTTGAATATCACTGTCATATAATTACCCTCCTTGTGGCTACGCTACTCTACTTCTATTCTGCAATAGAAGTGTCTGATCATTGACCAAAGAGGTATAAATCAATATAATTTCCAAACGAAATAGGACGCCCCAAGGTGAGACCGATAGCCGCTTCATGGAGAGGATACTGCGCTGCACCTATTGTCCTATTGATAACATTTTTTGAGAGCGGTGTCAGGAACAGCGGAGAACTTTCCACCGCTGACATGATATTTTGGCTGCCACTGACAGCCGCTAACTAGTGCCTCAACCTCTCTCTCTGGGCCTTCTTTGTCGCTGGGACCAACTAGCCATCGGGAGGGTCGATATGGTTAACCTCTCCCCTCAATGGGCTCATCGACGATTTTACTACCAACAGTAATGAATCTTCTCGTCCGAATAGTCGAAGAAGAGATTAGTTTAGGTAAAAAAGGAATGCATACTGTATGCCTCCATAATAGCAAGAACTAATCTGGATACTTTTTTAACTACTATGTCTGTAGTTATCGGAAAGCTATATATACATATATATATATATATATATATATATATATATATATATATATATATATATATACATATATATATATATATATATATATATATATATATATATATATATATATATATATACATATATATATTATTTACACAATATTAATACTGTCAACCGGGGTGAAAATTGGTCTTCGGGGTTAACTTATTCAAAAAAAACTTTTGACTTTTTATTTACTGATGGTTTATGGGGGCTTAAGAGAACAAAGGTAATGTTATTTCAATTATTTTTTGAACTTGATGGAAATATTAGCAAATTTTCTTGGATCAGCCTAAGTTCGTGGGGTGAAGGGGTGGACTGTTTGTGGGGTGACCAAATGATTTCATGGCCATTCTTACCCTGCGCTCAGCGTATGATTATTTATTGATGTATATTGGACTCTTCCGACAACAATTTGCTGAATGAAGAATATAAAGATACTGTACAAGACAGTTTTGCAGCAAGTATTGAAGAAGAAGAAGGAATTGATTCTCCATAATATGCAGACGTCAGAGAGGCTATCCTGAAACTCAGGAATAACAAAGCCTCGGGTGAACATGGAATCCCGGCAGAGCTCTTAATGCATGGAAGCTAGCAACTCCATAATGCTATTTATGAAATAATATTGAATATATGGGCTGAGGGACAAATTAATCCCTTCGTACACTGCTCTGTCATTTGTTCCTCAACCCATAAATCCAATATTACATCATAAATAGCCTTATGGAGTTGCTCACAAGAAAGGAAATATCTTAGAATGTTCAAATTATCGGGACATTTCCCTACTCCAATATGCATATAAAGTCATTTCGAATATATTGTGCTCAAAGTTACTTCCTTTTGCAGAAAGAGAAATGTGAGAGTATCAGACGGAATTCAAAAGAGGAAAGCCGACGACAGATCAAAGATTCAGCATAAGGATGATACTCCAGAAGTCAACTGAATTCAAATGAACACTACATCATCTTTTCATTGATTTCAAGATCGCGTACGACAGTATCAAGAGGCCCAAACTCTACGAAGAATTGCGTGAGTTCAGAATCCCACTAAAATTGATACGGCTCATCATAATGACTATCGAAGATGTGAGGTGCAAATCGAAATGCAGTCAAACTTGTCACCAGAATTTGACTCGAAAAGAGGACTGAGACAAGGAGATGCCCTACCGTGTTTGTTATTTAACTTTGCCCTTGTAAAAGTAGTAAGAAGCTCGGGTATTCAAACGACAGGAACCATCTACGACAGACTCGTCCAATTGCTTGCCTTTGCGGATGATATCGACATAGTCGTTCGCTCGCTCAATGCACTTAAGGGCGCATTCCTGAATCTCATAGAAGCCGCTGCAGACATGGACCTGACTATAAATGAAGAAAAGACTATGTGCATGAGAGTTGGCCAGAGCGATAGAAATGCGTCAAAAGAACCCTTAGTAATTGGTCCGTTCAGCTTCCAGAGCGTAGACTAGTTTGAGTAGTTAGGATCAGTTGTTTGCTCTTCAAATAAGATTCTGATGGAAACAAGCCAGAGGACTGATGATGGCCAACAGGCTATTTTGGCTTAAGGAAGCATCCTCGGTAAGCCCATAAACTCCTGACGAACCAAGTGCTTATTTACAAAACGCTAATCAGGCCGGTTCTTACTTATGGATCCGAAACATGGACTTTGACAGCCAAAGTCACTGTGCCACCTGGCGAAGGCTCATTCAGGAGACCAGAGATCTTTAAATGTTGGAGTTGGCATGAAAAAAATCCGGAGTTATAGTCGTCCCAAACACGGAGCTCCTACAGTCACTGGTAAATATTGCTTTCTCACTCAGTCACAAAGTTTAAAAATCTGAAAATATAAAAAGTATACCTGAAAACCTACATAAATATCAGTATAAAGTACTGTAAAACATCACACCAAAGAGGCATTTTTTAAATCGAATGGCACGTGCACAGCAACTGAGAAATCCTAATTTTGTCCATTCTAGCACCGGTTGACGGAATTTTTAAATAATTTTAATTTTTTTAAATAAATAAGAAATACTGTTTTCAAAGAACGCTGATGGGAAATAAATAAGATGCTTAAAAGCCTTATAATAATTAAATATATGAAAATTATTGCTATTCAAACTCTACGAAGCACTACCGCTCATATCAGATGCTCTTACAAGGAATGGCCTGCCTGCCGGAATGATCTATACCCCGTGTACTCGTGATTTGTTGAATAATAGAACGATTTAATTCTCTCCTCCCTCGATGGGATACATTTATATATTTCGGTCGGTCTGTAGGAGGAAGGGGAGGGGGAGAGAAGAAACAAGTAAGATGCCGGCTGCTAAATCATTCTCTCCTCATACATATTCTACGAGCGGGAGTCTTGTTGTAGTGCAGCGGGTAAATAGAAAGAGCATCAGTGTATTAGGCCCTGCTGTTGAGACGTAGGGATGCCTCTGAATAAAAAATATCTGCCACAAATGAGGCTCTCCTCCGTCTCTTATACATATTTATTATCGCATTTTTTCGAGGTGTTACTCTTTTATATTGCTCTGTCGGACCAGTTGGAATGAATGTTCCTGCGTTTTTAAGAATTCCTGAAAAGAAAAAAGATGGTTTAAAGTGGATTTTGCAAATATAACAAGATTGGGAAAGTACTTTATGCGGCTTAAGATGCCGAGATGTTTTATTCAAGATGCTAGGTCATTATAAACACCTTTTAATAGCCATTTAAGTTACTCCACATGGCCTTCTGCCACTGAAGGAATACCATTCTACGCAGGGTCGCAGTCAGTTGGGTCCTTCTTCCCCCTTACACTCAATATTTCATGTGTTTTTTTTTTGTCAATAATATCTATAAATATGGATAAACGTGTTATGGAAACAAAATTTACTACTAAATTATAATAACAAGAGTTTATTCTCTTACATAAAATGTAACACTTTTTCTTTTTTTAATAGTTACTTTATAGTTATAGTATAATTTAACGATAATCACTTTATTAAAGTTTTCATTGTAACACTAGTAGAGCTTGAACTATTTTATATTTACAATTATTCACTGCACTCTTCTTACCCTCTTTTATGCGAAAGATTGAATAATCGAGTCAAAATTCGTTGTTATTGCTACACTTTCTTTTCTCTTAAATTTAAATTTATAAATTTGGGTACACTGTTAGAGTCTGATAAAATTACGTGATTATTTATTTTAAATTGAAATAATTTTTATATGGATATATTTGTTTAATAAACTATAATAAGAAAAGATAGAACCTGGCCTTCCATTCAGTAGTTTCGAAAGAAAACCAGGTGGTTGGTCGCTATGTTAGTCACACCCTCTCCTTGTATTGGGCAAGAAAGACGTGCTTAAGAGAACTGAACCCAAGACTATGGATTTGGCTGTTTATTTAAACAAACATCAAATATACTCAATTTCGCTTCCGATAAGTTGATTGGACCCTGTTTTTCTACTGGATCATTTTTTTCTAATGTAAACCGTTTGCCAATTTTAATGATTTCTAGTGCAAAGAAGATGATTCCAGAATTGGCTTTATCAAAAATTCATATATTTTCCCTTTGCACATATTGGATTTATTTATTTTTTTATGTGAGTTAAAGAATGATCTTATCGTTTGTCCGTTAAAAACTTTTAGACTGCATTGAATATCAATGTTAGAAATTGGTCGTAAACTGCTGTAATTGAAAACATCTACAAATCAGGTCAATACTGCTTCGTCAGCGTTTCTTTTGGGTACATATGTAACTACATATATTTCGACGTCAATGATTAGTCGTTTGAAAATAAAATCTACGTTGGAAGCCGTTTTTGAAATATCGGCGTGATTAGGAAAATACGTTTGCCCTTGCGTAAGCAAAAGCCTGGGTTGGAAATTGATAAAATTGATACCGGACCATTTTTACCCTGATCCCCAAATTTTATCCATCGGATGGGCCGTTTTCGAAATATAGGTGTGTCAAGGAAAATACGTTTGCGCATGGGCAAGCGAAATTATGGGATGAAATTAGATAAAATTGATATGAGGCAATTTAGATACCAACTCGCACAATTTCTGGAAGTTTCATTAAAATCGGATTAACGGTAGTTGATGCTATGTCCGACGCATGAATTTGATTATAGACAAACAGAAAACTATATTTATTTGTTGATGTCCAAAACGTTAAATGCGGGTGGAATTTGTTTTTGAAATATTTTTTTTATACTTGCAGGAATACAAACCTTCCCTAAAAATCATAGCTTTGGCCTTTTTTTGAGAATATCATTTAACAACGAATTTCGTTCCTTAAGGTGTCATTATTAAAATGCTTACTTTTTTGTAAAAAAATATAATTTGTGATACTTAAAGACATCAGTTTGGAATTTCTCAATAATATTTTATCAAATGTGGATTAGTACTTCGGTTTTTATAAATTTTATAGTTATATCTCAATTTTGGAAAGCCTTTTTAACGAAATCCAAAAATAAAAATTATTTTTAACAAGGAAATGTCCTACTCGTGACCTGAAAATAATTTTTAATGAAATTTGAATAAAGTAATGCCATTAGGTTGAGTGACAGAAGGAATCTTTAGAAGAAGGCAGAGATAAGTAGGAATACTGATGCAGAGGATATTAATATGATAATTGGTGGTCGGAAGGTCCTTAGTGTCCGTCCCTGCAGCACGCCATATTCGCGTTAGGGTTAGCAACAAGTAGTTAATCTCCTTAATATCTCACCTCCTCTCGTTAGGCCTCTGCGGTATAATAACATTATGATTTCCATATTGTGAGCCTTGTTACTTTAACTTTTCAAACAATTAAACAATCAACGGATCGTTGTCTTGATTTCTTAATTATATAATACCGTCTATTTTCAAATATTTCGTTTCCAATCATATTTATGAGCGGACAAACAGGCAGAATACACATTTAAAATTTAAGCGGTAATATTTTTGGTTTATTATTTTCAACAATGAACTTTTGTAATCGGCCAAGGAAAAAAAAAAAAAATTAACCTTCCTCAATTTTTGAGGTTTTTCGTTTCAAGATACGTAGAATCCAGAAATCGAATGAATCCATCCGTTCACCGACCGCCGTCCAGAGTATTATCTCCAATTTTTTTGAGATTTGCCTCCAAAATCACCGATCATCCTGAGGTGATTCTCGAGCTCGATACTTCCATCTATCATACCGTTTCAAAATGGTGGCCGTATCTGACCATTTGTGAAGATAGAGGAAAAATATAAAGTATCCAGCACAAGCCTATCGGGTTTCAAAGGCGTAAAAGTTCTTGCAGTGTAAGTAATGAACATTACAAAGAAGAATATATCTGTAGCTTGTAAAAAAAAAAAAAAAGGCCAATATACATATCTTTAAAATTTTAAGGTAGGATATACATTAATAGTTAAAAGGGTAATTGTCCTCCTGTGGAAGGATTTTGTCCCACTTGGACATGTGTCCTTTTTGATCCAAGGTACAGTAGTAATTATAAATTACAAATCCAATATTCTTTCATTGTTTACATACAAAGGGTAATCTTTGCCAGATACGAGGCTGCCTAAAATTCTAGCTGAGGAAATAATTATAAAGAAAATATTTTGGCATAAAGAAAACTCCGAAATTTGTAACAGAATAAATATTCCATTAGAATATGAAAGCAATGAAATAATTTCACTTATTTTGGATAAATTAAAAAATAATTTTAAGGCGGATATATATGATGGAGAAAGCCAAAGTATTTAATTTCCATTAGAGGCATTACATGCTAGATGGGAATAAAATGAATTTTATTAAGGTAATTTTTAGGCTCCGAGGACAATTGGTTCATCTTAACAATAGTGTTATGAGGAGTGAGGAACAAAGATTGTGTACTCTTTGTAATTTAAATGCAATTGAGGATTTATACCAATACGTGGCTGTTTGTCCGATTTTACAAGAATATAGGGCCAAGTATTTGAAGAAAAAATTACTAAGTCGTCATGAACTAATAGACTTATTAAATGGTAAGGATTGGAACAGTTTGTACCAGTACCACATATCAGCTTATGGCTACAGAATGTTATTGATTCGGCACATAATATTCTTCTCCTATATATAAATAAAAATCACAAAATAAATAAAAAATCAAGTGTATTAAAGATAAATTATTGATAAATTGATTAAAAATAAATTAATTATAAATTGGATGCTCTTTGTTATTAAATTGATATGTAATGTATTTAATTAAGAAATTATTAACAAAAGGATGTATGTGAGCTGTTTCTTATTGTATAACAATTGTATATACATAGGCAACTTGACAGACGGTATTATACCATGTCAACAAAGGCTTGTTCGAGAATTTGGTTGTTTGGATGTAAATTTATTTTCAATAAAGCTTTTTATCTATCTATCTATCTAGTAATTATAAAATGGCAACCTCGTGATTCAAGATCCAGTTACATTTTGCAAATTATATTGTTGTAGGTGTTGATTAATTCAACTCAACATTCAAAATTGTTCAAATTTACTCGCTCATTACACTTCCGTCTTAAGTCAAAATCCAAAAATTCTTTTTGCGATCCCTAACGGCAAAATGTCTCTGTTAAATGGTGCCTATTATTATTTTATAGCATTTACAGAAGCGGAGCTTTGATCTTTTAAAAATTTCATCAAAAGCGTCTTTAAAATTTTCAAGCAAATTATGAGTTTTAATTGCAGGTTGATTTCATTTCATGAAATACTGACGGAAATGAAGAATTCATAATTATGAATCAGCTATCTCTAATAGCTTAATTGGTTAGTAAGAAAAAATGAGTTTTAATATAAATTTAAAACTTAGCTTCTAAAAGATTTTTGAGTTATGTTAATTTTGCATTAAGAATGCGATATCATTCCAAGAGTCTTTAAAAAAACTTTCTTAAGTCCGCTACGGTAGTTCAATCTTAAACAAGGAAAATTCGAGCTGTGGCACACTGTAGCTTCCTGGAACAATTTTATTTGTCCTGAGGTAGGTCCCTGGTTCACATTCAATATTGCCTAAAAGAAAAAAGCAATGAATAAATAAGAAATATTTACGAATTTCTAAACTTACTACCCTATAAAACTATATTATTATATATATTATAAATATTATAATATATATTATATTATAAATAAAATATATATATTATGAATATTATATTATATATATTATAAACTATAATATCTAAACGTACCCTACTTTTTTGACGCATGAAGGGTCGTGGGTTCAGTGCTTGGCAAGGACTGTACAGTTTCTAAGCCAACGATTGTGCAAGAAGGTGATTCGGTCGTGATTACGCTTAACCGCCATGTTTTCCCCCATTAAGGATACTCACTTTATAAAGGCTGGGTGAGCCCCAGGCGGTTATCCCGACCCCACCGGTCGATTCACGGCTGCTAACAGAATAACTAATTACCTGCCATAACCGGTCTCGAACCCGGAATTGGGAGCATAGTACAACAATGCCTTATCACTGAGCTACCCCGCTCTTTACGAATTTCTAAATTATGCTGAAGTGTTTTATTTTTTAAAGGTTTTAATATTGAGAACAGTATGAAGAAATATGATGAATAATGAAATGGTGATTGACAGTATAGCAAGAAATTCAGAATGACTGAAAAAAATTATGAATGGTGAGACTTGGACCACACCATGGTAGAATCATAAAAATATTTCGTTTTTGTAAAGCTCCATTCATCTCCATTTAATGTCAGGTTGAAAAAAAATATAACGATTTAAATATTCCAAGTGAGGTTGTTTTCTTATATCCCACGAGCTGAATTTAATACACGTTTCATTTTACTATAATTAGAATATAACGCTTATTTTTAAAAATTATTTTATTTATTAGTAGAAAGATAACCGACTCGAAATATTGGACTATATTATTCATCCTGCTTTCTATTCTAGAAGCTACCTCCTCCAATAATTAAACATAAATTCATTTCATGAGAATGAAAAACTTATTTAATTAAATAATAGGAAATGCTATCATTGAACTGTTTTACAAAGTGAGTTGTAACCGTTTCAAGTGCTAACAACTTAAACAATTTCTACTCTAGAAAGTGTGGAATTCGTAATCATGCTTCAAGATTGTACGACCTTAACCGTCTATTTCTCAAATAGTAGAGATGATTGCTTCCCGCTATGCAACTTCTAACGAACTATCAATTATAACTTGGTGCAATTAAGTACCAAAGTTCGGAGCGTGAAATAATTACTGACGTTTGAGAACGTCCATAAAACTATAGGCTTAGTAAAGTTCACTCCTTAGACTAATGTATGTGTATGTGTTTTACTAAATATTATTTAAAAAACGAATAAATTATAAAAATTTATAAAATAATATTTTTTTTATTTTTCAGGTAAGAATTTTTGAACATCATTTCTTGGTGAGTTATATCTATTATTAGTTTTTATTATTTAATTGTGTGCTAAATCCTGTGTCACTCATTCTGCTAAATGGTCGCCATATTGCTTTGTCTACTCACAGATTTGTGCTTGAGGTTTCAATGTGTCAAGTGGTTATTTGCTTACTTGCTTTAGTTTGTTTCAATTTAATTAGTCTTCATTCTTTTTTTAAATAGAGAACTTTGTAAGGAAGTTTTATAGTTTACTTCAATATATGTGAAAAATAAACAAAAATTCAGATTCAATTGAATAAAAAAACATCCGTCAAATGACAGTAAAAGTAAAGGTTTCATAAAAATAAGTTTAGTAAAATTAAATAAAGTTGCTCCATCTTACCACAGACAGCGTCACGCTATTTAGCTAAAGATACAATAGTTCTTATACTGGACCGCTCATAATAATGAATTGAGCATGCTAAATAAGATTATGAGTACTGTTATAATATCATCTGATTAAAGTAACACGGTTCATTCTGACCCCCAATAATTATAGTCAATGATTATTTTTTAATGTCATTCACAAAAACTTTAATCAGAGATGCAGTTCACTTCATATGATTGGTCACTAGTGAGCCGCACTTTGCCTACTACCACCAATGGAGCAACTGATTTCTATCCATTATTTAAGGGATGTTGGGCATCGTATTTTGTTAAATTAATAATGTCAGGCTTTAGCGAACGAGAACTTCTTGATGGAAGTATCAGAGACAGAACTGTAAGTTCAGGTAAACATTGATACATTCACATACACATCTGTATGTCTCTGTCTATGAAAGTATTTATGTATGAGCATGTATCTGTATGTGTGCGTATGCATGTCTATGTGTTAATAATATTACTAAGACAATATTAATAAGATAATGTTACTGTTTTATTTGTTCCTTCATGCTATTCTTAAGGGACCTAGTCCCAGAATAAAGTTCTTTTATCTATCTATCTATCTATGTGTATTTTTATATATATATATATATATATATATATATAAATTATAAATATAAATAGATTAATAGAATAGATAAATATGTGCATGTATGTATGTTTATGCATGTACAACTTAGCGTTTCTCGAGAGAAAAAGATCAAAAAAAAGAAAGGGTTTAGTAATAAGCGCAACGACTTCAAGGTAATAACTGACTTTATTGCTCCAGTAATCCTACATATATAGCTTAGGCTTATTTACATGGAAGCTCGTTAGGATTAACATGAATATTGTTGGTCTCCAGGACTTAACTCCCCCCTACCAGTTTCGAAAAAAAATTCGGAAACTTGGAGAAGAGGGATACCAAAGGCCGGAAGGCCAACAACAGCCAACGTACAGAATGCTAAACCATACTTATAACAAAACAAACAAAAAAAATGAATTTACAAACAAAATTCTCTTTTTAACTTTCGATTCACTGCACCACTCATGTTTTACACAGAAATAGAACACACACTATACACAAAAAGAAAAGAGAGAAAAAATAACTACAAAATAGAAAATAGATACTTCATATAGTAAAAACATAGATCCGCATTATATATACATTCATAGTAACAAAAATAATACAACAAAATGTATGCTTCTGTGTATGGCGACCAGGACACTCCAGGCCGTTACGAATGGTCACACTACTCCAGTGGAAGCTTAAGCTGTTCAATATGAGCATTTCTACGTTTTCTGGGATCTTTAATGTGCTCAATGGTTACAAGGTTATGTTCCCTAATTGCTACCACTCGGAATGGCCCTTCGTAGCGAATCAATTCTTTCCCCCGGTTGGAACTCCGCTGTCTATACACGACGGTACCGATTTTGATCCTCCCCATGGCGTCCTTGACCCGGAGATTTTCTTTCGCTACGCGACTCCGCTTCTCCCGTTCTAACTTATCCTTCACTTTCTCCCGTAACTTCGCGATCGATATCCGATTAGTAACTACCTGATCTCTTATTTCGCCCTCAACGGTTGTAGCTCTAATGTCCCTCCGCCGTTGTCGCAGCCCGAAAATAATTTCAAAGGGAGAGAATCCGGTAACTGAGTGAATGGACTCGTTATACGCCGCGATCGCCTTTTCCATCGCCTCATCCGGCTCTAACCCTTTATCCAGCTGATAAATACGCAGATGGTCGCTAAGAGTACTGTGTAATCTTTCGATGACTCCTCTGCTCTTAGGGTGTCCCGGGGTGTTAATTCTCCAGACGATGTCCAGCTCCTTTGCTTCTGCCCTGATCTTGGCGTTGTCAAACTCCATTCCACCATCAGAGGCGATCCTATCGGGTACCCCGTATACCTTAAACCATGCCCGAAGAGCCCATAGGACTGCATCCGCCGATTTCTCATTTATGAGATGGGCCGCAGCTACCTTACTAAAGCAGTCTATTAACGTGACCCACTTATAGCCCCTCCAGGAGAATGTATCGATTTGCAGGTCCGACAAAGGTGATTCTGCAGTGGGCGTCTCCTCTTGTACTCCTTTGGGAGGATGCCTGTCATATTTAGTGGATAGACAAACGTCGCATGCCCCCACGACCTCCCTGACAGTCTTCTTCATATTCCACCAGAAGTACCGCCGCTTAAGCGCTTGCAAAGTTTCGGCGATTCCCCTATGATTTGTTTTGCCCTGGTGATATGCTACGGTAATTTCTTTCTGACGTTCGCTCTCTCGGATCGTCTCTACCATCAGGGTACATCGAATGAAGGTGCGGTCCACACCCAATCTTTCTAACCGCCATAACCGCTGCACTTTCTCCCACACGGTGGCATTTCCGATATATAAGTGGGATGTTCTTCCCGGCTTGGAAGCATCTTTCAGTACCCGACAAATATTTTCGTCATTGACTCCGGATTGTGACCAGATGGTGATGATGTCACAATTGCCATATTTGGAGAACTCCATTTTGAGAAGTCCAGAGGTCCTGGTTTTCCAAATGACCTGGCGTCGCTTGTCATTAATGATCTCCTCGAGTTGCGTCATCTCGATCGGCCTGTCTCCCGCTGATATTTCTTCGACCTGGTTCTCATCCTCTTGCTCGCTACTGTCAGTACTCTGTTCCCCTTCTCCCTCTGGAGTCCATTCCTGTAGAAATTGCCTAATGTCCCGTGACGATCCCTCTCCCGCCTCGTCCACCGCGTTTACCATTATGGCCCGGGACAGCCAATCGGCTACCACATTCTCTTTGCCGGGTTTGTACTTGATTTCTAGGTTGTACTGTCCCAAGAACTCCTTCCACCTAGTTATTCGAGCGGATGATTCCTTCATTTTGCCCACCCACTGCAGAGGTCTGTGATCCGTATGCACCGTGAACTTCCTTCCAAATACGTAGGGTCGGAAATGGTCTATTGCCCACACTATTCCTAACAGTTCGCGCTCTAATGCACTATATCTAGTCTCGGCTTCCGTGAGGCGCCGACTAGCATAAGCAACAGGACGATCTCCTTTTTCCCCATCCTGTGACAAAACCGCTCCCAGTGCGTACTCGCTGGCATCTGTCGTGAGCATGAAGGTCTTCTCAAAGTCCGGGAAGGCAAGTACTGGTTCCTCTTGCAGCCGCGCCATACATTTGCGGATGTTATTCTCCATCTCTGGGGTAACAAAAATTTTCTGTCCTTTTTTCAATAGGTTGTTGATAGGGACCAGATATTCCGCCATTTCCGGGACAAAACGTCGGTAGTAATTCAACGAGCCTAACAGACGACGTATCCCCTTTACATCTCTCGGTACCGCCATTCTGGAAATTGCGTCGACCTTGCTCTTATCTGGTTTCACTCCTTCCTTCGTAATGGTGTGTCCTAAGAAAGTAATCTCCTCTTTTCCTAGCAGTGACTTTTCAGCGGAGAGCTTCAGGCCAAATTCCCGTATCCTGTTGAACACACTCTTGAGGTCTTCCCTATGCTGCTTCTCAGTCTTGCTAAACACCAAGAGATCGTCCATATAGACCTGACACACGTCTTCATCCACTCCTCGGAGGAACTCATCCATTAATTTCTGAAAGGTAATGGGCGCGTTTTTGAGTCTGAACGGCATTCTAGTAAACTCATAATGTCCTCTTTCGAACGTGAACGCCGTTTTGGATTGATCTCTCGGGTGCATCTTAATCTGATGGTACCCCGCCTTCAAATCTAGGGTGCTGAACACTGTTGCCCCGCTCAACCTATCTATGATGTCCTCGAATCGCGGAATGGGGTACTTCTCGTCTACCGTGTTTTCATTCAGCCTCCTATAATCGATCACAACCCTATACTTTTCTTCCCCAGGTGCGCTCTTTTTCTTCACCGCCCAAAGTGGACTATTGTACGGTGATGTGCTGTCCACAATGATTCCTTGCTCTTTAAGATTCTTTATCTCTTCCCTTATGTGCTGCCTCAACGCCTGCGGGTATCGCCTTTCCTTCACATATGTCGCACGCGCTTCCTTCAACGGTATTTCGTGCACGGTTTCTCCCGTCGCGCCTAACCGCTCGCCCTCTTTGTGAAAAATATCGTCAAAGTCCCGCCTGATTCGTACCCTCCAATCCTCCGCCTGGTTCACCGCGCCCACACACACCATTGCGTCTCTCACCCTCTCGTGACATTTGTACGTCTTACCCCCTATCTTAATGGACCATCTACCATCCTTATTTCGCGCGCGCATTCCTAATCGATTTAAAATATCGCACCCGATTATCCCATCATAACCACGCAACATATTCTCCACTACGTGAACTCTTACTTTGGTCCCTGTTCTAAACCACGCCCCCAGTTCCATCATCACCTCCCCCTCTACTGTACAAGGGCCACCCAGAGTAGTTAATTTACATGAACATACCTGTACCTGGAGTGTCCCTTTTCGAACCGCCAACTTCTCCACCGCCTTCCGACTCAGGATTGTGCCGGAGCTCCCAGTATCTACAAGGCACCTGACTCCTCGCTCCACCTGGATAATAGGCAAACCGCCGCATTCTCCTCTCACACTGCAGTTCACTATTATGCGGTCGCCTCTCTGCCGACACTCCCCTCAGTCCTCCGCCAGCTGCCTCCTCCCTGTCTTCATTCGTAGTCGTCCACTCCTGTGATTACTCCTGTCTCCTTCGCCTTCACTGCTCGCCGGTCCTTCTTCATCTGTCTCAGAAATCTCTGTCGACACTGGGGTCGCCCTATGTCTCCGTAAAATTCTCTGGGCGTTCACCTCCATGGGTTCCACCCTCTGCTTCTCCCTGAGAGAGTACATATAAGGACAATGCCTGGCAATGTGCCCTTCTGTGCCGCACTCAAAGCACTCCGTGCGAGGGCACTGAGCAACCAGGTGTCCCGGCTTTCCGCAACCATGGCATCGCCGTTCTTCTCTTCTACTCTGCTCACCTCGTTTTCTCATGTTTGGCCTCTGCCTATCATTCCCTGTCTTCTCTCTCCTATGAAATTCCGTCTCCTTCTTCCTCCAGACTGCCGGTGCGGGTCTTGGTCTTCGATACGAGACCCGATTCCACCCTATCTCTTCTGGCTCTGGCCGGACTTCCTCATCCCTTGCGCTAGCGTCCATCATTTCCTGGGCGCATTCTATAAAATTCTTTTCCCTGGGTAGTCCTTCCTTCTTTCCTATTTCTCTCGCCAACTGTATTTTCAGCAAGGTGGATACAAATGACATTTTGAATTCCACTTCTGCGGCGCCCGCCGTCTCGCGCATTTTCTCGGTGATCCTATTAAACTTCACCAGCAACTCGCCCGCGTATTTACCATTGCTCTGCCGCGGGTGTTTACCTTCTCGAAACAGCTGGACGAGGTCTTCTTCGGGTGTCCATCTGCCTCCTCCATAGGCCTTCTTCAATCTCTCCTTGATGATGTGCCAGGGAGTTTCTTCATCCGCCTGAATGAAGTTTAATACATGCCGCTTTACGCGACACACTAACTCTGCCCTCAACAAATCCGCGTCTCTGGGGTCTAACACATTCTCCGATGTCGTAACCTCTATTCTGTTCATTATACGATCGCCACCTTTAAGGAAATGGTTCAATTCTCCAATTTCTCCATTGAACCTTTCAAGGTCTGAGATCGCCTTCCGTAAGCCCTGTGCCGTCACCGCCCTTACCTTCATCCATGCTAAAGTATTTGCGTGGGCTTCCGCCAAGGTTTCCCTAGGCAACGTGGGAACATCTGCTCTGGGTACCGCCGGGGCTTCGGCTGGAACCTGCAGCACTGCCGGCTTCAATATTCCGTCGGTCGCCATGTCTCAACACGACCTTTAAAAATAAAATAAAAAAAAACAAAGCGCTTCTCACACTACAAAAAAAATACTCGGGTTACCGCTCACCGGTTTCCCGCACGCTCGTTCTCCCGGGTTTCGGCACCACTTAGCGTTTCTCGAGAGAAAAAGATCAAAAAAAAGAAAGGGTTTAGTAATAAGCGCAACGACTTCAAGGTAATAACTGACTTTATTGCTCCAGTAATCCTACATATATAGCTTAGGCTTATTTACATGGAAGCTCGTTAGGATTAACATGAATATTGTTGGTCTCCAGGACTTAACTTACATATGTATGTGTGTGTGTATTTTTTTTTCCTTATTTTGAGAATTAGTAGTTATTTAATATTATTTCATCTACATAAGCAATAAATTATAAACTGTTATTAGTAATATATTAAACATCACTAGCATTATACTTTGGCAAACATCACCCCTGCTGTGGATTGTCTGTAACAATCTAATAAATAAACATTGCTACTTAATTCACACATCCGTCGTAATCAGATAATTTTAATAATTAGAAATTTTAAACAGAAGTTATATTATTATATATGAAACTTATTATTGTAACTTTTGTTAGTTTCAGTTAGTCCGAGTATCTCTCAATAATTTAACGAGACTGAACATGAGTACTGATCCACTAGTACTATAAATTTGAAAATTAAAATCGTACAAAGTAAATTTTTATTTCTTGTCGAGAAATCAAAAAAATAAAATAAAATGCATTCCTGCGTAGAACGAAAGGTGAAATTTATTTTGATCAACATAAAATAGTTTACAATCTCCATTCCTCTTATTCCTTTAGAGGGGTAGAAAAAGTTATTATTGCCTTTTCTAGATTGGAAATTTGAAGGCAACACCCCCCTTCCTTTTTTTTTATTATGATAAATTGATTATAACAATATTTAATGTTTATACGTACGTTTATCTGACTGTTTTTTATATCTTAGCTTCAATTTGTATAAAAACGATTAATATAAATAGCAGTGTGATAAGATCCTATAAATTCTAACAGTCTAGTGGCCAATGCAACAATTCTTACAAATAAAACAATGCCCTGAGAACAACAATTGAGGCTGAAATCCAAGACAAAGAGCTGACTGCGGAACTTAACCAAAGAAGATGAAGAGGACGAGCCTTCCTTCTTCAGAGCCGATTATTCCTCTCTAATCCTCTGAGTGACATTAAGTATTAGAGCGTCCTCGCCCTCGTCCTTGCCCCGGGACCTGCAAAAAGTACCCTAATGAAGTTCCCGGTCCTCAGATGTTTCTTCATCTTCGAAAAAACAGTTTCCGCCTCTCTCAGGACGACAATTGATTTTCGCTCAGAAAGGACCCGCAGACGAAATGGATTTACATAAACTTCATCAGGCGTATCTTCAGACGATGGAATCCGCCCACAGATTTTCAGGAAAATCTCTTCTTTTCAAAGGGAAAGGACTATATCAGAGCTGTGTTACCCTCGACCGCTCTGATAAGATTACTTGGGTTTAGATCCGGTCTGTACTGATTATAAGTTCAGGTTTATTATCAAGGGAAAGGTTTTCAACCTTAGCATGTTTATTTTATGGTGTGTAATTCACGCATAAACTAAGTAATAATTGAAGGAGTTAGTGGAAAAAGGAGGTATGTGACAGCAAGTCTGTTTTGAGATATTTAGACTAATCAACATTTTTAATTAATATTTTTTTTTAAAGTTCTTACGAAGAAATATAATTTCCATATTTGGTAAAAATTTTATTCAGTATGAATTTTTGTTTTAATATGAGTTTAAAAATAAAAATTAAATCTATATTGTACATACCACCTGCCACCAGAAATATACTTTGTTGTTGTCTCATATCTATTCATTAGACAATATCTAGACAATTCATTAGACAATATCTTGATAAGGCTCCCTGAGAGTTGCTGTAAATACCGAAAAATAGGCCAGCACATATCTCCTTCATCTCTGACAATAACTGTATTTGAACAAAAATTTTATATAACTCCATCCACAAGCCCCTTCAATTACTAACACTTTTAATTGTTATTGCACACTAAACGTATACTTGTTAAAAATAAATGTCCCAATCACCAACTGTGAACCCCTTATTAATTTAAAAATAAAATTTGGTGCGGTGCGATTATCACACGACTTTCACTTACAAACCTACTTCGTTTAGAAATAAATTTCTGCTCAAGTAGGTCTAATAAAATTTTTAAAGTTTCTAATTAGATTCCATTAAATAATATAAAAGTATAAATTATTCCTCAGCAATCACTTAAGTTTATATGTTTTTTTCACTCTTCATTACCCCTACCTCTTTATATGTTAGATATTAATTTTTCTGAAATTTTTAGCTTTCTAACGGTATATTTATCATCTCTATACTAATTCTATTTCTGGAATTTTGTTTTCAACCTGATAAAATATTTCTCCATTTTTCTACTTTAGTCAATTATCAAATTCTTTTTTCGTAGTTTTATTTATTCATTTTTTATTACTATTGACAATGATAGAGAGTTAATTATTTCAAATAGTCAAAATTAAAATTTCTTTAGAATAAGTCATTCTTAAAATTCGACATTTAAGCCCTGTCAGATTAATTAAACAACAGTTTGATTAATTCCACGAACTTAGTTCTTAGGAATGTTTAATTCATTCAATTGTTGGATGAGTTGTTTCCAAGAATTGAAAGGTTGTTGTAAGGATATGGATCTGATTTTTGCGTCGGTTTCTATGATTTCACATTCAAAAAACATGCCGTGAAAATCTTTTTCTTTTAAAGAGAAATTTATTTTATTAAAGAGATCGGCAAATCTAATTTAAAACAAAAAGATTTTTCCACATCTAAAAACATGAAACGAAAATGAGGAAGAGGACGGAACGAAATCAGTAATACCAACATATTATTTGAACGCGTTACAAAAGATTCGTACATATTTTTCGTGCTCTTCTCTCTAAAGAGTGCTAGTTGAAACTTTTGAACAACTAAATAAATCATAATATGCCGTTTTTAAAAATATTTTGTGTTGCCTTAAGCAAAAAAAAAAAAATATGTGATTGCTTTTTACCAGTAACAAAAAATGTAGATTCAAATTTTTTTTTTTAAATTTGTAGTTGAAATAAATGAAAACATCTTTTTTTAAAAGTTATTTTCATGGTATCCCGATTATAGTGCTCTTTTTCTCTTGGCCCTAGGAGAGCGCTATAACAAAGTTTTACTGTATATCGTTCCAAACAACTAAAACGGGCACTGACTATAAGATTTATTGGTGATGTTAACCATGTTCGCCAATAGTCGACGATAAGTAATTATAGGAGCTCTAGAGATAAGACGTATTTAACAGGGCCTAGCACATAGAGAGCATACATATAGCGGGAAATGTGCGCAAGGGCACGTATCATATCCATGCAAATGTAACTCTATCCCCAACGACATGCTCCCGCCCTGATAATGTTATGTTGTTCCGCAAATTGACTGCAATGCGTCTTCGTCTTACATTCCCTGTAGGGATCTCCTCGGCCTAAAGGGTGAAAGAAATGGCGATCACGTTTTACTTTTTTTTTTAGGAAAATTTACGAACTAAATAACATATAAATACCATAATTGGCTGAGGTTCTTCGTGGTATGGCACCACCCAATCATTGAAGACTTGCACACACATTGCTCGTGTTCCTATGGATGTACTTTTGTACCCGAAATAATGTCACTTTTATTGTGGGTTTGGGTGGAAATATTATTCTATAATTTATGTGGTCGTATATCTGTCTCCTGTAACATTAATAATTATTGTTTCCTATTTAGATTTCTCTTCTTTTTAGTGATTGAAACATTCTATTTCTTTTTTTTTTAACTAGTTTAACTAGTTTTTTTTATTTTTGGAACTACCTATTTGTAAGTCATTTCGTAATAATTCGTAGCGTTTTCATTAACTTTCCCCATATATAAACCAACTTTTCTGTTACAAAAAAAATAGGATTTTTATATTAAATTTCCAAAATGGCAACATAATCAGGAATGGCCAACATTATATTTACTGTGAATATGCACTAAGCTCTAAATGGAAACTAACAAGAGAATAATCCATCAGAGTATACTAAATAGTACTGTCAGCGAACAGGGACCATTTAGGTCACATTTCACATTATCCTGGGATGGAAAATTCATTTATTCACATTATTCAATTTGACTTGTATACATGCGGATGAGTAAATATAAATAGTTAATATACATTTAGTTGAGATAATATGTGCGTGGTTTTTCATTAAACACGATTTATTTAATAAATTATTTATATAATTATCAGAGAAAATAGGTACTATCAAAAAGTTTGTTTAGAACTAAGACATTCCAGCCAGAAAATAGATTACCTACTATTAGGGTCAAGAGCACCTTTTTAGGGATATGAATACTGGAAAAAAGTATCGATTTATATCGCATCGATAATTTTTGAATATATCGAAAAAAATAATCAATATTTGAAAAAAATCAATATTTCGGTTTATCGGGCCTCGATATTTCAATCTATTAAAGGGACACACGCATATCGATATTTATGTATATTTATAATCGATATAATTAAGATATTGTTTTTATAATATTGATATTTCTGTGCCGATGTAATTAAGATAGTGTTTTTATAATATCAAATTTCCTGGGACGATATATATTTAAGATATTGTTTTGTTTTTTTAATATCGATATTTCTGTACCGATAAAATTAAGATACTGTTTTCATAATACTGATATTTCTGTTCCAATATATGATATGATGATTTATTATGATAATTTACAGCAGACATTAAATATTAAGAAACTGTTTCTCCCTAATGTCCTGATTCGTTTAGATTTTTTTTTAAATTTAATTAAAAAAATTAGCGGCATTTCAAAACATCGATATTTCTATCTCCATATAATTAAGATTTTGTTTTTATAATATCGATATTTCTGGACCGATAAGATTAAATTGTTTTTATACTAACGATACTTTTGAGCCGATATCATTTAAAAAAGATTTTATATCAATATTTCTGTGCCAATAATATTAAGATATTTGTATTATATTATGAATATTTCAATCACGATGTGATTAAGATACTGCTTTTATAATACCGATATTTCTGGGACGATATAAATAAGATATTGTTTATATGATATCGATACTTCTCTGCCGATTAAATTAACATATTTTTGTTATAATATCGATATTTTACTGCCCAGATATTGTTTTTATTAAGTTCATTTATGGCAGAATTTAAATATTAAAGGATATTTCTTATCCACCTCCCGATTCGTTTAGGTCGTTTAAAAGGCAACGAACGATATTTTGAAATATCGATATTTCTGTGCCGATATATTTAGGGTATTGTTTTATTTTGTTCATTTCCAGCAGACTTTTTATAATAGTATAAATTCTAATATTTCTTGAATTCGTTGATTCTTTTAGTTTAATTTATCAAAATATTAAAAATAATTTTAAATATCAATATTTTTATGCCTATATTATCAAGATATCGATATCAATATCATTTTGCTTTCGACATCCCATTCCTAGAAGGCACTATAGATAGTAACACGAACCCACCACACCACAAATTTTTATGGTTGTTATTTCGTCGAACCTGACATCCTTGTAGAGTTTTTGATTTTATATTTTGTCTCCTTTATTTTTTATTATCGGTTTTCGATACTAAAATTGAAAAAGCGATATATCGAAAAAAATATCGATGTATCGCTTTTTCAATACGTATTATTTGATATTAATTTTTTTGTTTATTGTATTTGTTGTGTATTGTATTAAGAGCTTTGAGTACATCTGGGCCATATTTCATAATAAAGAACCAAAGTACAAGTATAAGCCACGCCCTGTTTCATAATAAAACACAAAAGTACACGTACAGGTGGACCTATGACTTACTCAGTGAAATGTTGAAACACGATAACATTTATTTTATTTAAAATTTTTTTGTTGCTGTAAACATTTAAAATAGTTATATTAAAAAAAATTGAATAAAATTATTACCTAATGCCGATATGTAGCCTTTAGCCTCTAAAAATGAACGTTTCCACTTGTACTTGTACTTTTTACTTTATTATGAAATAGGGCCTTGGAGTCAATTTAAGTTCTTTGTGACCTATATCTGCAATATATAAATTTTAGATCTATCAAATTATAGATTAATTTCTACAGCAAATTCTAGTTCGTCTCGAGAACTATTTTTTAGATAAATCGGCTCTTTTTTTTCATAATCTTAATAGATATTAGGCATTTAAAAAAATAGTTATTTACCTTCTACAGTTTATGTTCTTAATATAAATTATATTTTGATATTTACAGAATAATCTATACTTTTTATTTCCTTGTTCCTGTTAATTTATGTATAGATGTGCATATTAGTCGATGTTAATACTGCCGGAACACATCTTGTGCTTATTTATTTATATAAGCTGATTGATTACAGACCTTGAACTGGAAATTTTATATTAGTTTATCGATAATTACTGCGTCGATGGTCCTAATTGGTATTACCAACATTCCTGTAACTTTTTTTCTTCGACATTGTTATAATTTATGTGTTTTACAATTTTTTTTCTTCTTGTTACTAAATTTTATTTTTGGTTTATTATTTTCAAAAATGAATCATTATATTCGACCAAGAAAAAAAAATTAATCCCCACCCCTCAAAGTTCGCGGCTTTGCGTTTCAAAATACGCAGAATTCTAAAATCTAATTTTTAAAAATCCTTCCGTTCCCGTAAGCTGTCCGCTGCTTTTCTTCGAGACCACTGGACCGATGTTCTTGAGATTTGGCACCAAATTCACAGGTCACTTCAAGTTGATTATCGGAACTCAACATTACAATCCCCATTTACCTCTATTATAAACATTTAGTTTCCAAATGACAGCCGTATAAAGGTTTTATATGTCTATATCACGGCCATTTATGAACATAGAAAAACATATAAAATTAATATGTAATGTGTTAATAATATAATATAAAGTGTTTTAGAAACATTGTACCAAAGAGAAATCCTTTATTATTAAACTGTATTGGGTTGCTATACACACAGCATTGTATTAACATCAAATTTTCAATTTATAAAACTTATAAATATATATAGCTTAATTAAATTATTCATAATATATAATACAAGGATAAATAGATTCTTTTTTCTTTTTTTTTAGCTGTTTTCATATAATTTGTTTATAAACATTTACCTCTATAAACCTCTTCTTGTATTACACCAATATACAATTTATTAATAAATATAATTAAAACACTCTCTTTTAAACTATTTAAAAAAAATCAATCTAAACACATTTTTTTGGATCTATAACTATATATCTATTTGAATGATACAAACCTTAGTGTAATAATCTGCAGCTTTTTTTTTTATTTTTGTAAGTATTTATATATTTATTAACAATAATTATAATGTTGTGAAGTTAAAAAATAGAATAAAATAAAAGGAAACAATTGGAAGGGTACTGCAGAAGACTTAATTAAACTAGTCCCCTTAGGAAGGGGTTGGCGATGTATGGGAGCCTTTGTTAGAAAATAGGATTAGAGACTTTATAAAGTTATAGTTCTTGCATCCTATCTCGACTTCTTTATTGGGAACTTTATTCTCTAAATAATTAGGGATGCGGTCTCTTTATGCAAATACCAAAAGCTTTATTTTCTTCAGAATTAGTCTCCGTTTCATTTATTTCGTCCATTTTTCTCTTGATTCTTATTTATTTCTATAGTATATCTATTTTTTTTTTATATTTTACTTGCTTTCGGTAATTTATAAATTAATTAGATATTTGTATTAATAGCTCATCTTTTCAAATTTCTACTTATTTTTAGTGTTGAATTATTTATAATTGTAATCAGGGAATGATAAATTATTTGCCACTTCTATTAATTTGATTTATTGAAAACTAGTTTCGAATGTTATATATTTATCCTCATTATTATTTGTTTATTTATCCTCCATTATTTTCATTTATATGAAAAAACTATATTTTGAGTTACTTATTTTTGAATTTTTTGTGTGTTTTTAGAACTGAGGATGAATGTATAACATTCGAAATGAAGAAACTAGTTTACTAATATTCAAAACTAGTTTTCAATAAAACAAAATTATAGAAGTGGCAAATAATTTATCAATCCCTAATTAGATTGATCCTTCTATACCATCATGCGGATGTCAACTGATTTATAATTGTGTTTCATTCAAACATTCACAATGACCATTACGAGAATGTTATCGAGTGCTAGCGTTAAAGAATTTTTAGAAAACGCCAAGGAGATAAAAAAATAATAAGCAAGAACAATAATTATTTATATCCTGTTTTTATTTCTTGGTATATCTATGTGATATTTTACTTTTTTCTCATATTGTTTGGAGATATTATTTTTATTGGTTAATCTTCAATTTCTTTTTTATTTATTAAACACCAAAGAATTTTATGTAAAATATAATTTTTACAGAAGACGCTGTATAAAATATAAATATAAGGATTATATCTAGGAGGATAGCAATAAAATATATTATTGAACACGGGTATTTTATATTATAAAAAAAATATCTGATGTGGGCAACACATGACTTTCTTGTACGCCTATTAAATTATAAATCCGTGGCTCAAAAAGTGATACTGAATTTGATTACTAGTTTCCGAAGATTGCAGTAAAAACGACAATAAGGATCCCGACATCCATCTATACACACGCACACACACACAAAAACACACACCCTTGTTACTGGAGGTCTCATTCCGTTATTATATGTTGTTTTCCTTCATTACGTAGCTAGTTTCCATGATATTTCTCCATGTTTCGTGACAACAATAAAACTGTCAATATCACTGGATAAAGCATTAGAAATCGACAGTTTCGACATTTTAAGCGGAAAAAACCCACATAACTAATATCTTATTCTCATGCTGCAGACTTGTTGATCTCACAAATGGGAAAGAAAGCTAGTATTTTACACCCAATTTTAACACAAAACAAGTAATAAAAATGTTTAATTGTATTGGAAAACAAATTGCGTTTGTAACTTTTATTACCGAAACATATGATTTCTCTTTTAATTTAAATATAATTTTTAATGTAAGCTTATTATGACCTTCAAGTAAAGTACCCTTTTCGGCTCACGAATCTTAACCAAAATCTAGTAAATATATTTATATCGATATAAAAGTCCTATTTACCAAATTTGAGATGTCTTACATTATATTTTAATATAATTTTTGATGAATGTCTAATATGACCTTCAAGTAAAGTACCGCTTCCAGTTTTCTAATTTAGACCAAAATCTATTATGCTATTTAAATCAATATATAAATTATAAATACTAAATTTGAGAAGTTTCTCATAGTATTGGAATATAACTTTTGATGGAAATCAGTTATGACCTTCAAGTAATGTATTACTTCCGGTGATCAACGCAATTCCAGTGATCAAGAATTGACCAAAAAGGGAGGTTCACAACTAGATTTTACAACAATCCTAAATACAAAATTTCAACATTCTACGGCTAACCGTTTTTGAGTTATGCGAAATACGAACGTACGTACGTACAGACACCACGACGAAACTATTCAAAATGGATTCAAGGATGTTCAAAATGGATATTTCCGTCAAAATCTGAAAACCGAAAATTTTTGCGATTACAATACTTCCTTTACTTCGTACAAGGAAGTAAACAAAATGAAAAAAACTTGCATAACCTAGTTTTATTTTAAAATACCTTTTTTTGAAATATTAGGAAAATATAAAATTTACTTCTAAATATAAAATATATCATGGATATAAAATAAAATTACTTCTGAGATCTCAATTTCCTTTTTGTCTTTTTCGTGGAAAAGAAGTGTCATCCTTTTCAACGTGTCTGTTTACAGCTTAATTGATAATAAAATTAATTAAGATAGAATAAGGTGGAAGAAATAAGCAGTTTAAACTGTCCTGCCGCTGACATTTATCACTGAGAAAAAGCCGCAACTACAAGAGAAAAAAAGGAACATTAACGGGAATGTAAATAAAGAGAAGAAAGAGGAAAGGAAAAGATACGAGGCAAAGGGTCGGTTAAGGAAAAAGGGCCTAATGTTTATGAATACAGAACAGCTCCACTAATGGCTTAATTGTTTTATTATACCGCATTAAATTAGCGGCCATCTTCGGAGAGTTATCTGTTTATTTATCCTCCCTAATTATCTCTAATTCCTTATTCTATATACCTCCTTCCCTATTCCAATTCCTTCTCCCTACGTTATTAGGATCTTATTGCTGATGATACTCTACAATTCTTTTTGGATTATTCATGGAAACAGAGAAAAATTACTCAATACTTAATTAATACAAAATGCCGATTTTTAAATTAATTTCACTTGTTATGGAAGCATATAAGATTTGACAAGGCCATGTAATTTTATACCATTTTTCTGCAGTTTTCTAAGATAACGATTGATTTCAAAGAATCTATATTAAGAGTAATTTGATGTGTTTAGAAATCGTTCATTCCATTTCATCAGAACCTTTATGTTTAATTATTAGGTGCAAAGTAGGCAATTTTCGTTTTAATCAATAGAACATGAAGAATTTTTATGTTATCTAGAGGCAAAATACAATTATATGAATGTAACAGAGATTCCGAGGACATATAGAATCCAGGTCACGTTTTAGAACTTATATTAATTAGTTAAGTTTCTCTAAGAAGTTGGGATAAAGGACTTGGAAAGAGCTTTGTTCTGGATTGCCTGAGCGGACTTAAAAGTGAGATACTTGTCTGCTCTTATTTACTATATCTTTTTTTTTTTAAAAAAGATCATTACAATTTTTTTATATTACGTATAAATTACTCAGTGTTTTACGAACAGTTTTTTTTATCTCATTTCAGGTCAATTGATAAAGTGTTTATAGACCCATCAGAATTCGCTATTGAAATTTTAATGTCAGTTGCTGAGCCAAGAACTAATTTATTTTTGGATTTAGCCTTACCAAACTTACTTATAACTATAATTTCACAACTAAAAATGTGTATCGGTTCCATTTAGCTTCGAAGTAAACTTGTTCTGGGTTCATTTCCCACTTTATTAAGTTAGATGTAAGATTTCATCGGCATCGAATCGACTATTACCTCGAGTTGTCATTATTATTCAGATAAATGGCAGTCAGCTAAACAGGCTTCTAAATATTTTAAATTTAATTTATTATAAAAATGACTACTACTTTACTGAAGTTTTCATTACTAAATAAATAGTTTTGTTACTTTTGTGAACAAATACACTTCCCTTAAATTATCTTTATTGTTTTTCTATATTAATATTTTTTTAACCTCACACAACGTTTCGGAATTCTCTTTCATCTTCTGGCTTTTCCTTTCTTTTTTTCTTAATTATTCTATTTTTTCTTATATAAAATAACTAAGGTATAAGTATAATAAGTACTACACTAAGGTATGTTTTTCCATAATTCATTATTTCGTCTGCTGTGTCCAGTATTAATTTTTTTAAACATTATTGCACTAGAGAGTGTGTGCTAAGACTATATCAATGTCAGTTTATGTTGCAGTACTTAAATATTTGGCAGCCTATTTGCCTCATGAAGTTGAATATTTTTAAACAAGGCGTCCAATGCAATATACAGAGTTGGGCTGAAATAAATGACACGTTTTCAAGAGCTGTAAAATATAAACAAATGTCTATAACAAAAAAATTGTTTTATTTTCTAAGTAGATTGAAATTAGCTTTATTTCATTGAGTTTTAAGAAGCGCATATAATTAACGTCTTAAGGACAAGGTATCTAAATACCTACCTCCTTCTCGTATTTCACACTTAAAGGAGAAGATCAGAAAAAAACCAACGTATTTCTACCAGAAATTACTAGAAGCCTGATGAGAAATTTCTTGGAATTAAAATTACGGCCAACATTTGGAAGATGTAATTTTTTCAACCCACTGGAATAAAACTACTTTTAATATACTTTTAAAAAATAAAACAATTTTTTTAAAGCCCTTTACAATGTGCAGTTGTTCCTACCCCACCAAGTATTAGAAGAAGATTTTGTCTTTATTATTTACTTTTGGAAGCAACTGGTTTTTATGGAGTTTCTGTCCTGTTTTTATATATAATAATATAAAGGTTCAGAAAAAAAAAATAATAAGAGGAAGATTTCACAATGTGAATTCTCTGGAACACCCCATGAATAAAATTAATACAAAGTAATATGTATTTATTTTCGTATAATAAATTGTAAACAATAACTTCTTCAACTCAAATCACAGCCACATCAGCTCAAGAGAATAGCAGCTATTACTGCCCAGTCACTCTAGCAGTCGCCTGCTCCAGCATCTCCACCATTATTCTGTGGCCCTCTTTCCGCGCCACCTCCAGAGGACTCTGCCCAAGGCAATCCCTCAGAGTAGGGTCCGCACCGTGAGCTATCAGGACCGCTGCGACTTCGGACCTCCCTTCGGCGACGGCGAGGTGAAGAGATGTCCTCCTCAGCCAGCCCACGGTGTCCACCGAAGCTCCTGTCGACAAGAGCTCCTTCACGGCCTCGATCCTCCCCCTTCCAGCTGCTTCGTGGAGTGCTGTGTCTCCTATGGTATCGGCCTTGTCAACCTCGGCCCCGTGCTCGGCCAGGATGCTGATGGAGTCCTTGCGGCCATGTGCTGCTGCAGCGTGCAGAGGGGTGGTGCCGTCATGTGTCGTGTAATTCACCTTGGCTCCTGAAACAACATATTCCTGTAAGCAAGTGAAGTATTATTACAGCTAATGAGATGTTATATACATTATAGAGGGAATATAATGAAACATAGAGTAGGTAGCTGTTTTTTTTTACCAACTATCTGCTGACAAATTTCTTTTCTACTTTTTACTCGACGTTATTTAACCTCGTTATTTAAGGGTTTTCTCAAATTTAAGGACAAACAATTATTTCTTTTTTTTAATTATCTTCTTTTGCTGTCGCAAACCTTTACTGAATGAGCATGACCTAAATTATTTCAAATCATTATTCATTAAGGAAAAACTAATATTATTTTGTTTCGCTTACATTACATATAATCTTGTTGGTTACATATCGTCAAATTTAGGAAAAAATTCTAATTAAATGAAAATATTCTGAACCTAGCTAATCCTAACCGTTCCGTATTCCGAACCAGTCTCTCTTCCTTAGATAAAAAATGAAGATTTGATTTAAAGTACAAAAATATTTTATATATAATGTTTATAAATATATTTTATAAAACCATATGCATTATAAACACCTTACGTGTTGTTAGACTTAGAAACTTTTGTAAAAATTACCAACTCTCTTCATTTATAAATAAGAACTAAGCTATAAACATTTGGCGTATATATTTTCTCAATTTCAATATCTGCAGATATTAATTAACCTCTTTATCAAATTAATTTTCAGTGCAAAATTGTATTTATATTATTAATCATGAGTCATGAATTTTCGTTCAGCGACCTTGAAAGCATCTTCAACCTCCTAATAAACGAAAAGTATAAATTATTTCTTAAGAAAATGATTAATAAATAAGTTTCTGAGCAATAATTTACTATTGTAAAAATTTATTTAATAAATAATTTGTGTTTTTTAATAAACTTGTTATTAATGAAGTAACTTTTCTTCCCTCGACTTTTTCGCCAATTCAAGCACCCTTGGTTTTAATTGATTCGGATTAGTAAAAGTCTTCCGTATTACCTAAAATAGGTTTAATTTCTCGCAAATTGATACGAAAATATCATGATAACAAATTAATTCATACTTAATAACCCTTCATTCCTTTGGCGATGCTAATATTGACAGGAATAGCCGTAAAAGACGGAACTGTGGCGAGAATTAACATCTGTTTTCAGCACGCGATTGTAAGGTCAAGGCTGAGAGAATTCGTACTAAATGTATTCATGGCCCCAACTAGATAAACAGTCAGCTTAGTTATCTGCTGTAGTTATCAGCAAACATTATTGCCAGCAAGTTTAACAATTTTCGATTTTACGAGGAGGATAGTTATTAGGGAAAGGAATCTGTAATCGCGTAAAAATTATATTTATGAAGTTAAAAGTTTAAATAAAACATAACGAAATAAACACATATTATAAATTCTTTACAATCAAACGATACCTTACAGACTTACGTATCCCGAAAGTAACAACTAAGTAACTGCGATTTATAGGCATTTTTACGACAAATTACGAAAAAACAAAAACTAATTGATATGACAACAGCCAACATGCTGTCAAATTTAAGGTTAGCAGCAAAGGCTAAAAAGAAGCTGGGTAAGAGATCTCCTTTCCTAATCAATGAATGTAGTACTCTTAAGTAATTGTTCTCTCGTGCTTAATCATGTCATTTAATGCATGATCGCATACTAGGAATATGAATATAAAAAAAAAATATAGATACACATTGCAATATATCGGGCCTCGATATTTTTAATATCTCCAAAGGAGGGGCTTTGAAAAATATCGATGTTTGTAGGTACGTTCACACCTTTGCCAAGCCTAGGCCAAACGGCAGTTCAAATCCCAAACCAAACGGCTCACGTGTAAAGTGTTCTTACAGATTCTTAGCAAACTAGTCTATCCTAACAATACTGTTCCTATTGTACTCTCCCTAACACTACTGTTAGTTCAGTGCGAGAAGAAACCAGTACAAACATTTCTGTTTGATATAATCCATTTAAACCTTGAACTGAAAATGAATGTATAACATTCGAAACTAGTTTTCAATAAAAACAAAATTATAGAAGTGACAAATAATTTATCAATCCCTAATTAGATTGATCCTTCATACCATCATGTGGATGTCAACTGACTACTGTCCCGGCTATTCCAACTTTTGTCGGCTGTTAATTTCGGTTTAAACTATTTTTATTTTATAAAGAAATATTTAAAAATAAAATATAAAAAAATATAATTTATAAAAATAAATCAATATGTGGATGCAACAAGAGCGCTTATGATATACTTCCCGCAAGCACAGACAAGCCAAGTAAAACTACCGCCATTACAAGTTTGATTTGCCAAGATTCCGCAAGAGTGGAAACGCACCTTTAAAAGAAATATACCGATATTTTTGTCCGATAGATTTAACTCTATATATAATTAAAATTTTAGTATCAGAAACCGATATTTTTTCCAAAAAAGAATTAAATAAACAAACAAAATAAATAAAAAATGTGTACTTCTTTTATTATGCTATGCAACTTAAATAATTTTTGTCTGATATTTTTAATAATAAATGTTAATATGTACTTTGATAGATTTTTAGTAATTCATTCAATATTGATTTTCTTCCATGCTTTTTATTTTTTTTATGTTTAAACAGTGTAATTAATGTTTATAGTTCCTTTATCCCTTTTTTTTTTATTGACAAATGTTAATAAATTAATACATCTGTTTGTGATGAGTTATTTATGAATATTAAATTGTTGCGATTAGAGCAATTTACAAATCTAAAACCTGGTAATTTATATTACCCTATCCTTCAATTCAATGTAGAAACCGTCTTCTTCCGCTTTCAAAAATTATAAACATCAAGACCCGATATATTGAAATGATCGACATTTTTCATTGATATATCAAACTTGAAAACTCTCGATAAGATATATATCGATATTTTTGTTCCATATTTACATTCCTAACCATAAGCTGTTAAGAAGATGGCTGACATAAGCACAATCACTAGAGATGGTAACACAAACACATAAAACCATAAGTTTTTTTAGTTCCTTTTTTGTCGAATCCGCAGTTCTTTGCTAATTTTTTATTTAATTTTAATTGTATTTTTTTGGAAAAAATATCGGTTGTTGATACTCAAATTTTAATTTCGTATTACAATATATCGGATAAACATTATCGGACGAAAATATCAATATATTATATTTTTTCATTTAATTTTGTTTCCATATTGATATTTTGTCAGCATCCCAACTGCATACTGTAAAGTCACTTTAAACATCGACACATTAAAGTCACTGCATTATTAACTTTAAAAAAATATATTCGGTATATATATATATATATATATATATATATATATATATATAAATCAGCATAAATCACTACTTAGTGGGGGCTATATCCTCTATATCCTCTTAGATTTTCCCTGCATCAACAATGATTCTATAATTTAAACATTAATATTTCATAATTGACATTTTTAATAATAAAGATAAATATAGTCTCAATTACGACAATTTAATTATTCTTTGGTGGAGATCTTTGAGTGTAAATGTAAATTTTTGTAGTAAATTATTAATAGTGATGTCATAGGGTTTTATTTTTTATTTAATTTTTGATATTGAAAATGTTTACTGTCTGATTAATTTGGGTATTAGTATAATGGGTATTTCTATACTCTTATTTTTCGTGAGTTTTATTCATTAATTATTACAATCCTTTGAAGTTTACAATAATTAGGTTGTATAGATTGCGGTTTTATTTCAAACTCTTTTGAAACTATAACAGCATTTGAACCGTTTCAATAATATGGTAGTACCATTTTCCCGTTTTAAGTGATTTCTAAAATTAAAAAAAAAAAAACACTGTTTCAAGTCGTGCGATAAAACAGTTTGATAAAAGTAACATTAATGAACTTTTTTCTTGATAAAAAAGAACTTTTTTTGAACTTTTATTACTTACAAGAGTAGAATCTCGAGCAGGTATTTATTTCTACTACAAATTGAATCGACCACTGTTACTTTATATTAACTTCTAGTGTTATACCTATTTAATTTTAAATTGATTGACTAAAATACTCACATAAATTAATATGTATGAATATTTTTTTTATCATTCAAGAAAGTTATTATTGTTTAAAGAAGAATAAAAAGTTATCATTAGCATTGATATCTCAACTCTGATGTAATGTATAATTGCTAGGAACTATATCGTTGCATATAGTATAATGATATACATAACTATATATTTATAGCTTGTATCCAACGATCTTACCTTTCTCTATGAGGAGTTGTAGCACTCCCACCTTCCCTTTGCCGGCGGCATCGAAGATAGGAGTCATGCCCCATTGATCGATCGACTCCAAATCCGCACCCGACGACAACAGTATGTCTGCGACCGCTTCTCGTCCCTCGAAGGCTGCCCGATGTAGAGGAGTTGATCCTTTACTATTCTTCCTATTCACGCTGTCCCCCTTCTCAAGAAACATCTGGACCAGATCGACATGCCCTCCACTGACCGCCTTGAAGAGCGGAGTATCTCCGGATCCGCTGACGGCCAAGGGTTCTGCACCCTGCGCCAGTAAGTACTCCGCCACTGTCCTGTTCCCCGAAAAGGCTGCCTTGTGAAGGGGCGTTTCCCCACTGGTGTCTTGAATCTTGAAGGACCCTCCTGCTTTCTCCAGCTCCTGGACCATCTCTAAGGTGCCTGAGAGAGCGGCCCAGTGCAGCCCTGTCCAGCCCTTCTTGTCTTTCACATCGTTCAGTTTCAATCCTTTGCTCAGCAGTGACTTCACTGTCTTTATATCGTTGTCTACGATGGCCGTTATGAGCACGTCGATTAGTGGAACTTTTTCTTTTTCTCCAGGCATCTGAAACATAAGAACCACAGATCACTAGGGCCGTTTAGTCTATTCCTCGACCAACTCTGCACACATCTGAATGTTGTTTTGCTGCTTCTGCTCATCGGAACTACTGTGGCAGTTTGTCAACTAAGGGACGTCAAGAACTTAAAATAGATAACAATAGTAACACTTGATAGCGCAACTGCAGGTGTGTTGCCTAAGTCAGGTTAATAACACTCATTGCATCATATTTTTCTATTGCTATATTTTTTATTTGGCTTACGTTAATTTGTAAAATTATATTTAGATATTCCAAGGTCTTTTTTATACTGTACGTGTTTTTCACATTCCATTTTTTCTTGAAAATAATTGAAATTACATTTCTTGTTCGATTAGTATTATTCCAAAGAATTTAGTTGTGAGTTTAATTTTTTTTATAATCGTTTTAATATTCTTTTTTTATAAAGAACTAGCTGGTTGCCCGTCCTTCCTGGACTATATAGGAATTATTATACTCAACAGAGTTTTTATTATTTTTAAAGCCTTTTATCGCTTTTTTTAAGTACTAATAAATTGTTAATTAATTATATCAGAATTATTCTTTAAAAAATCGTAACCAAAAGTTTTTTTTGTGGCTTTACCAGAGAGCCTCCTGATAAACTATGGTTGGATGCCTGCAACTCTGGGGCATTGAGAAGCTGCAAAGTTATGATCCTTCCGTAAATAACAATTTGATATCCTGTAAAAGCGCCATACATTTTTCGTTTGGCAAATAATTTAGCTCTTCACGTCTCCGAACCAGTCACTATTTGCCACAAAATCCAGAACGGTGACGTACTTTAGGTGAAAGAGATTTTCTCAGAAATGGGAAGCGAGCACTGTGAGCAAAATCATTAATTTAGGGAGTGCAAAAGTCAAAAAGCAATGATTAAATCTAGTTCTCGGCACTAATACATGTTTAATTAGATTGATCCTTCTATACCATCATGCGGATGTCAACTGACTATTATCTGTGTACAGACAAGTTTTATTATTAATATTCGCCGATTTTAAATTCCAGACCTCAATATTTATAAACAAATCCAACAAACAAATAAACAAAAAGGGTTTATGTAGAGGATTAAATAATATGATAAAAATTTATTGCTCAGTAGTAAGATTTTATAAATTACTTTTATCATGCTCGACGTACGTAGTGGAGGTAAGAGAAAGCGATAATCACATTCATAAAAATTGGGGAAGTTTTAGAAAAAATTATTGGACGAATTTATTTTAAACTTAAAATTTTATTATATTTATTAGTTGTAAGATCCGTCAGGATTCGATTTAATTTTTGCTGAATTATTACACTTGTGATCCCAAGTTTCCAATTTGTGTGTGATTTTTTACTGCCGGTTGTAGTTGCGTTTACATTGTACATTTTCAGAAATTATCGCCATTCCGAGAGATTGCTCTGTTGAGTATTTGGAGAACCAAGGAAATAACTTACTCAGCAGTGATGGAATAAATGTTTTTTATTAATTTGCCAAACACACTTTATTTTATTCTGGTTCTAATGATAAGGTAGAAGAATGAGTTTAGTACCAAAATGTTCTTACTGCTAAGCCAAATAATTAGAAAATAAGTCATCAAAATATTATGCTTGGTAATAATACTAAAAACATCAAAAACGCCCTTAAAATAGTGATTGTCGAAGGGAAACGTTTGTTTTCTCAAAAATCAAGATAAGATTTGGACAGTTTATTTCCAATTTTTATAAATATCCAAAAACCGGGTTTGATAAGGGGTACCCTTTGAGGTTTTCAAAATAGTTTTGAATATATTTTTCCTGCTTCACAAGTATAGTGCACCAAAATGTACAACGTAAAAAAAAATTGGACATTTTCCAGAATCAGTAGAAATGCTTTTCTGAAGGCGAAAAGCACATCCTCGATTTTTCATTTTTAAACAGGTTTTTTATTGTGAAATTTTGGTTCGAAAATAAATAGTATATCCTTGTCATAATTACTACAGTTTATTTTTTCAAATGTGTGTTTAACCTTTGAAATCGGTCAATTTATTTAGAAGTTATAACTAAAAATGTGAATTGGCATAAAACCTATAAATGGTTATAAATATAAACATTCCATTTTTTATTTTGAAATATACCATGCTAAATTAGAAAAAAAAAAATCGTTAAGAACTTTTGATTAGTAAAGAGAGAGGGGAAAATACTAACTATTGTCTTACCTGGATTTTCTTGATAAATTTATTTATCAAAAGTTCTGAAGAATTTTTTTTTTCTAATTTAGCATGGTATATTTCAAAAGTATTTCTTGGAAATAGGGGAATAATTCATGGCATATTTATTAATAAAGAAATTCGAAGATTTGCTCATGTTATCTCTAGTTAAAATGGAATGTTCCTTCATTTATAACAGCCTCTGATAATGAGGAATTTAAACACCGGCCAAGAGTAAACAGGATTTTATGATCATCCACATGTTTAGCAATAAATTCTAAATAAACTGATTTCAAAGGCTAAACACACCAACAAAAAATAAACTGTAAGGAATAAAACAGGTGTATAAAGTTTATTTTCAGACCGAACTTTCCTAGTGAAAAACCGTTATAAAAATTAAAAACGAAGGTTGTGGTTAAAACTTCCAAATACGTATTTTTACTGATCCTATAAAATCCCCCCCTTTTTTTTTATCTTAAATTATGGTGTTTAAATTTGTGCTAAATTTCAAACTCCTCCACTACACATGTGAAGCAAGAAAAATATGTAAAACTATTTTGAAAAAACCCTCAAAAGTTATCCCCTTGGTAGGTTTTTTTTTTTTTTTCGATATTCATAAAAATTGGAAATAAACTGTTTTTTGATGTGGGAAGTCCAAATTTGATCTCGACAATCACTATTTGGAGGGGGAGGAGCGTTTTTGATGTTTTTAGTATTATTACCAAGCATAATACTTGAAGATTCTATTTTGGTACAAAACTCATTCTTCTCTTCATTGGAACCAGAGATGTAAAATGGAATTGTATTTTGCAAATCCAAACTTACCGATTTGTTTTAGGCGCGTTGGCCCTTAATCTGGCACAGTCCAATATTTTAAGGCCTAGATTCACATAAAGAAGTTTCATCAAAATCTAGGAGACACATCCTGGAATCCTTCCTCTCCTTGTTAGTAAATTGTATGATGAATTAAAAAATAAGGCCGAAAGGATTGTTGAATAAATAAATACAACTGAAATCAGATGGGATGTAACTGAGATCCTCTTCTTGTAAGTTTTTGTATCAGTATAAAATTGATTATAATGATTTTTTTTCATGATTATAACATCCAAGACTTTTGCTCTTCTAAATTTACGATTTGCCCCGCTGTTCGACTTTCTTATTTCATATTTACATAGTTATTAATCATTTCATTTTGTTTCGGTTAAAGCTTGTAAACTATTTTAAACCTCGACACAGTAAATGTCGACCAATAATCATATTTTCTCTTGGAGTTAATTGTGGAAATAATAATAATATAGTTCGTACAAATACTTTAAATAGCGGAATTGTAGGAAGGATTATAATACTTTTTTTGTTCCTTTTATACCATACAGTTCTTCTTAGAGAACATATTTTAAATGCGTAGGGCTTTTATTTGAGAGAAAATAATCTTTTCGCTTATGGGCGGAATTATTTGCTTGCGGTGCCATGAATGCAATCTCATTATTTGCGATCTGGTAGGGAGGGCGCGGGGACAATCTGTAGCAAGATAACCCGCATTTTCCAGCTCCCTTAGCATATTTTATGTCTCTCCCCGCTATTGTTTAAATGGAACCTCTGTCGACAAAAGGCTTTATTGCTAGCGAAAATACAATTTGTCAAGATTTGGTTTCTAAATTTTATGTTTACAATTATAAATAGAAATCGAATTTTGTTTGTTATTGCAAATTTTATTCGCTTGTGTACAACACCTTTGAAAGCTTTTATCTATCAAATTCACGATCCATGAAATAATATATTATAATTTTATATTGCACGTAATTTCATTTTTTTACTTCCTTGTACGAAGTAAAGGCAGTATTGTAATCGCAGAAATTTTCGGTTTTCAGATTTCAACGGAAATATCCATTTTGACCAACTTATATATTGATTTAAATAGCATACTAGATTTTGGTCTAAATTGTAAAACCGAAAGCGGTACTTTACTTGAAGGTCATATTAGACTTTCATCAAAAATTATATTAAAATATAATGTAAAACATCTCAAATTTGGTAAATAGGACTTTTATATCGATGTGAATGTATTTACTATATTTTGGTTAAAATTGGTGAACCGAAAACGGTACTTTACTTGAAGGTCATAATAAGCTTACATCAAAAATTATATTTAAATTAAATACATAAATCATATGCTTCGGTAATAAAGGTTACAAACGCAATTTGGTTTCCAATCCAATTAAACATTTTTATAACTTGTTTTAAGTGTTAAATTTTAGTGTAAAATACTGGTTTTCCTCCCTATTTGTGTGTGTGTGTCAATAGATGGATGTCGCGACGCCGAGTTTTGTTTTTGAGATACTGCGATCTTCGGAAACTAGTAACCAAATTCAGGATCACTTTTTGAGCCACCGATTTATAGTTAAATAGAAGTACAAGGAAGTAATGTGCTGTCCACATCAGATATTTTTTTTTTTTTTGGAGGAATGCTAAATTTTTATTTATTTATTTTTTTTTTGCTTATGATTGGATATTGGAAAAAATATATATCATCGGCCCCATATTAAACTTAGGAATGTGAAAAATTCTATTTTGTTATTTTTCGATAGTATTTCGATTGATTCAGTCTGTTATTAAGTTACGAATCGGTTAGGGAATTAGAAAGTGCTAAAATCGCAGTTGCATTTTTACAAAAACATCTGAAATTCGGAAGCTTCCAAGTTAAAGTAATGTGCGTTTTATTATAAATTTAAAACAATAAATTCACATGGAACTTTGAGATAAAAGAAAAATAACATCAACAAAAAAAATGATAATAATCGATATCGGCCTTTATACATAGAAGAGTGTAACAGTTTTTTTTACTCTTCTGAAAAGTAGTAATTTTTAACTTACATTCGTAAGTTTACCATGGTATCGACGATATGTTCCAAATATTTATTGCTTTTTTTATTTTCTTCCTTTTTAAATTTATATGGTATGTTTCTCTTTCGTCTAAATTTAGTTTAATCGTAATTTAATTGTTGTATTAGAATTAGGTTTTTCTCGCGTTGCTATATTTTACATATAATTTTAATTCAGAGGCTGTAACTCTCTGGCAATGTTAACTAAGCTGGAAGGCTTTCCCCGATAAGGGAAATGATGTTCACTTGAATCATCATCTCAATCACAATCATTGTGAGATGACAAATAGGAAACTTTAATAAGACAAGAAAACGAAACTCCTGCTGCCACAATAAATCGGATTCCTGTTGCTATACATTACATTACATTACTGACATGCTATATATATATATATATATATATATATATATATATATATATATATATATATATATATATATATATATATATATATATATATGTGTGTGTGTGTGTGTGTGTGTGTGTATATATATACATATATATTGCCATCATATATATGTGTGTATATATATACACGCCCACATACACACAATTATACACACACACACACATATAAATATAAATATTCATCCAGTAAGAATTGAAATAAATATCGTTGAACATTTGTCAAAATTACTGCCATACAATTCCGGTATAGGTAAAATGAGGCCTTAATTCGCGAATAGCTCAAAATCATGGCATAGAATTTTTTGGGCTACCGGAGATTTTTGCTTAGGATGACAAAAACTAGATCCCTGCAAAGTTTCAGAGCATTTGATTGAAACCACTTTCCTATAAAATACTGCGGGGTCCTTTATTTATCTATAAATAAATTAAATAGAGAAATTTAATTTTTTTTTTAGTAAATTAAAAAAAAACATTTAATTATGCTGTACTATTTTTTTTACCGAAAAAGAAAAATATGGTGAACCTTTGTAGGGCGCAGCAAGACAAGTGTGCATCGTGACACACCGCTAGATTGTACTGACTTTAAACTTCCCAATGTTCTCTCTATGCCTAATTATTTTTCTATTATCGTAATTTCGGCTCGTAATAGTTTTTATTTTTATTCAACTTTTGCTCCAAATTAATAGATTATAAGGTATCTTTCTAAGATATTCAAGCTTTTTTAATTCATTGGTTGGAATAAACACTACATTATTTTTGAGTTTATATTTTTCACATTATGTGTCATTTTTGATAAATGTTAAACAATATATATTTTCTTATGTAGAAATATAAGTTTTTTTAAAAATATTTTGATACAAAAATAAAACTATTATACAATAATTTCTTTTATCGAATAATATATTTTAATTTACGCAATGATAATAAGTACTGAGTAAGAAGACAGGACAATGTGAGGACCTACCTTCATGAGATGTCACCCCGCTGATACTAAAGCCAACAGCTGGACTATTAATACTCGGATCACTGGCACAATCTATTGAACCTAGATTGTAAACAGACACCTCCTGAATGTCACAATCTCATTGATTTTAATGTCTTCTCGGTTCATCGCCCTCTTGGCACTTGTTGGTCTATATCCTCTATATTCCTATTGTCGGAAGTAAAAATGATTAATTTTATTATTACCGATGATGACTCCGTTAAAATTCATAATTAGTTGAACTACCATATACATCAAACTAAATAAAATCACTGAATATAATCGCACAAAGAAAAAAAAAAGCTTATAAATAACATATAAGTCTTGAGGTAATGAATAAGACCCCGCTAGATCGTGCAGACGGGTCAAAGAATTCAGACTAGCTCTGGTTTTGATCCAAACCTTAGTACAGAAATAACTTTTGCCTTACGCGATATAGGGCATAAACAGTGCAAAATCGTTTCATCAGATTTTATAGAATACATAAATATAAGATCGACATCAATTCTTGTAATTTTCCTTATCCTACTACTAAAGCTTGAAAGGAGTTGAAATATTATTGACTAATATTTATAACCTAATAAAAAATAGTACAAAAATATCATATTTTAAGGTACTTATGTTATTTTTATAAATATAAAAGTGTTAATAGTTGTATAATAAGGCTGTTTGTTCATGGACTTTCCTTGATAATGATAGGGCTATAACGTTGAAGTTATAATTATAAAAAAGAAATAAGTTGATACATAAGGATGATATGAATTTTTATTAATGAAAAAAACCTATTCTCGAACAGAAAATTTAAAAAATATATATGAAATAACCTAATTTATTTTATTAGATACTATTTTTATATAATTTCTAAATAATGTTTAGAAATTATTTCGGCTTTGAGTTATTATTTTGATTCATATACTTATGTTGTTTTGTATTCAAATATGGGTAAGAGGAAGAGCAGAAATAACTGTTTTTTTTTTTTAATTTTTATATTGCATTAATACCTTCTGTTTTTATTTATTAGGAAATCTTTGAATGCATTGTTGATTTATCGGCTTGCTTGCTCAGTCTAACCTGATTGTCTTTACCTTTAAATCATATTTAATTGTCATAAGTATGTTGTGTACCTATCAATGAAGTGCAACAAATTTTCCGAGCAAGAAGTTACTTGAGGTTCCGTCGTATGTTTAAAAGGACTTAATTGGTCTTGCATATTTCCGAGATCATTAATTTGCTGCAATGCGTGCATTTGTTAATTATAGGTCAGTTGCTGACCTTATACATTCTTCTTATTTTATGAGTATGAGACATTGTGTGCATTCATCCATCGCTTTCGAAGGCTGCTGTTTCGTTATGTAAACTATTGTGCGATGTATATATATATATAAAACTAATATATTAATATATATATATATATATATATATATATATATATATATATATATATATATATATATATATATATATATATATATAAAACTAATATATTTATATATATATATATATATATATATATATATATATATATATATATTAATATATTAATATATATTTAAAAAAAAAAAATATATATATATATATATTTATATTTTTTTTTTTTTTTTTTTAAATCAGCAACATTATCTGATACACTAATAACTCAGATTGTAGATAGCCTCTTCTAAAGTTTTGTAAATAATTTTAATTTTTAGAGAGTAAAATTCTTCTCTCTTGGTCATTAATAGCTTAAAATTGTTTGAAACTTACAATATGCATTTTCTGGGCCTGTATTTAGATTCAACGGATCCTGTCCCACGACATGCAAGGGTATATCTCATATCCCTCGTAATAAGGGATAGCGGAAGAGGTTAAAATAATTTTCCATTTCCTTTTTGATATTGATAAAATGATAAAATCATTAATACGAAAATAGTTACTTTATAATGAACAAGTACCCAAAGACCTCTAGTTCAATATAAAAAGCAGTAAATCCCTCTTTTGATTGAAATAATGAGAAAATTCAAAATTTATTTTTTCGTTTTTTGTCAATTTTCTTACCCAAATGCTAGGTTGACGGGTACTGGACACTGGAACACGTATAGAGAACTGCAGAAGAAATGATTTATTTTTAGTCCAAATGAAAGATAGGGAAAAGAAGTTGTAAGATATTATAAAATTTATTTGATGTTTCATAAAAACCTGTGTCTCAGATGGGTATTTTGATTACAAACAAATAAATGGCTTTTGTTTTTAAAACACTGAGTGTGGTAAGAACACTTATGAAGCTCTTTGAAATAGTTACAGAGTATTTTCCTTTGCGTTGATGGTCTCAAGGTACCTGACGATCTCCGCGTTGCCATGGTTATCCGCCAGGTCCAGGGCCGTCTTTCCCTTTCTGTCTAGCTTGGAGATATCAGCTCCCTCCTTGATGAGCAACTTCACGAGGTCGATCTTCCCAGTCCGCGCTGCTTCGTGAAGTGGAGTGTCCCCCAGAGCGTCGGCGAGATTGATTTTAGCGCCCTTGTTGATGAGGTGCTTCACCGTAGGGGTGTGCTTCTCTGCTACTGCCACAAACAAAGGAGTCCTCCTCAGCAACCCCTGGCTGTTCACATCCGCACCGTTCTCAATGAGGACCCTGACAACTTCTTCCTTTCCCTTGCGAGCCGCTTCGTGTAGGGGAGTGTCCTTGTTGACATCTTGGCTGTTGGGATCAGCTCCCTTGGATATAAGAAAGGACACCATAGGTCCGTTACTGTATTCTGCCGCGTAGTGTAGTGGTGTCGTTCTGGACTCACCGACAGGCTTCAAGCTGGCTCCTTTCGCAACGAGTAGTTTGGCGGCATCTAGCTGCTTCCTGGCAATCGCTTCAAAGAGAGGAGTGTAGCTCCACTTGTCGTGAGGGTCCACTTCGATCCCAGACTTGAGGAGGTATTCCATGACTTGTGTATGTCCGTTGTAGGCGGCCTTGTGTAGTGGAGTGGCTAAGTTTTTGTTCATCTTCTCCAGGGTATCGTTCTTGGAGGCGAGGTACTTGACCACTGCCAGGTGTCCCCTGGAGGCCGCTGGGAAGAGGGCCGTCTCCCCGGCCTTGTTCTCGGCAGCGAGGTTGGCCCCAGCCGAATGGAGGTACTCCACTAGGGCTGCCTGTCCGTTGAAGGCCGCTTTGTGGATTGGGGCGTCCCCGTGCTTGTCCTGGGCGTCCACATCTCCACCAGCCTCGACCAGGGTTTTAGCCATCCCTAACATCCCGGATGATGCAGCCCAGTGTAGGGGAGTCCAATCCATCGAAGAGGGCTCCTTACTGCGGCTGTTCACATTGGCACCACTTTTCAACAATATCTTCACTCCTTCTGTGTTGTCACTCAGTACTGCTGATATCAGGTCTTCCGTGAAATCCTTAGCCTTTGCTTCAGTCGCCTAAAATACAAAGTATTACGTCTTAAAATGAAATATATGAATATTTTTGCTTGAAGCCATAACATATTTTATATTTTTGAAACAATCAAACTTTAAAGTCACTGATCATGAAAACAAAAAATAAACATTTGAGTAATAAAAATAAATTTAGTGTTGTTAGAAGGGGGTCATATCTGATGATTTAAAAAAACTATACAGTCTATGTCTGAAATCAATAAAAACTCCAAAATAAAAATAAATTCATATCAAAGATAATCAAAATTAATGAACGCTATCAGAAAATTTAATTACTACACGAGGGAATCGTTCAATGACTAAAAACAAAGAAAAAAAATTGAAACCAGAATATCGAAAAAAAAAACAATCATTAATTATTTAATTTTATATATATATTTTTTTTTTTTTTTTTTTTTTTTTTTCGGTTGGCTCTACAGACCTTGTAGATCTTTGGCCGCCTGAACCAGCCTTCTCCACCTCTGCCTATCTTGGGCCACTGCTTTCCAGTTTGCTGCATGCAGCTCTTTCGCATCTTTGTTGATCCTGTCTATCCATCTGGTTTTTGGCCTTCCACGTGGTCTCTTGCCAACTATTGTGGCATTCATCGTTGTGAAAAGGCGTCCTGATGGATTGCTTCGAGCTACATGCCCCGCCCATCTTAACCTCCTTGCCTTCATATCATGAGATATTGACTGACCAGTTTCTGTAAGTAGTTCTTTATTGGTCTTTCTTCTCCAGGATTTTTTTTTTTTATTTTTTATTTTATTTTTGATTTATTTTTATATTATATTTGATATATTTTTGATTTATTATTTTTTGATTTATTTTTTTTTTTTTTATATATATATATATATATATATATATATATATATATATATATATATATATATATAGAGAGAGAGAGAGAGAGAATGAATTTTATTGAATATATAGAGAATGAATTTTTAGGATCAAAATATTTAATAAAATGTTTTACATTTAATTATTCAGAATCATGAAATATACTTTATTTGTTGTGAATTGTATTTATTATTCTATTATCGAATATACTTCAAGATACATGCTATTTTATAATATAAACTGAGTTGATAAATGTAAAAAAGTGACACAAATTTAGCTTCATTCACCTTGAGCTGGAGGAAGTTTTGATTTAGCAATTGATTTCATCAAATTACGGTCATATGTATATATGCATATTTTATTTTTTAAATACAATTATAAATTAATTTTATTTATTTAAATTTTACAAATTCGTGGATAATATTGAACGAAGTTTATCATGATGGAATTATCTCCTGACCTGGCCTTGATCTGCCTGCGTAGCAGATATTTTCGTGCGCTGTTCTATATACGATTCGCTTTATTGGTGTCACATTAAATCTTTCTTGAGGTATTTATAACTCTAATAAATCGTCAGTTGTACAATGTTGCTCTTGTACCCATAAATAGTGCATAGTTGAAGTTGGAACTGAAATATTTTATTTCATTTGCTTGTTGAAGATAAAAGGAATTTTATTCATAGTTATACTAGAATGATGTAATAATTTAGCAAACACATAAAATTATTTTAAGCCAACAGCATGTTAACAGTCATGCAAAGAGATTAATAGAACAGAATTTTAGGGAGTAAAAAAGTAACTAAACGATAAAGGAAAAACGAAAAAGAAGTTATAATGAGTAAAACAATTAAAAACCTAGTTTTTTAGTCAACGATGAAGTTAACCTTATAATTTTACTATTTACATATATGGTTTCATAAATGTTTCCTTAAATGATTGTTTTTTTTATTGAATTTTATATACTGCTTCAATCTAAAATATAATTATAATATTAAACTAAATATTGGCAGAAAGTTGACCATAGAACTTATCTGAGAAACTTGGTTGGATAGGATAAGGGGAAGATTGCGGTCAGTGAAGAAAAAGACACAAATCAGAAAACTTATTTAATTGCGTGACAACGTTTTGACCTAAGTTTTAGGCCATCGGGGCTAAGAAATATAAGATAACAGTGATAGTACAGACAACCGCAATAACATATGCTAACAAATAAGTATACAAGATTAGTATGAAGATATAGGAGTATAAAAGATATCTCAAGATAATGAAATATGCACATAAGATACAAAAAATAAGGTGAATAACGAAAAATGGTGCTAAACATTTTTTCATTTCTCACATTATTTGTTTTATCGTGATTATCTTGATATGTCCTTTATTCTCGGATAGTTTCATACTAGTCTTATATTATTACTGTTGGTTACCATCATTTATTATTGTCACTGTTGTTATCTTGTTTTTCGCTAAAAATGGCCGCTAAAAATCATCGCTAAGATGGCCTAAAAGTTAAATCAAAATATTATATTATTATTATTATTATTATATAATTGTGTGTTTTTCATCACATACCGCACACCCCGATCAAGTTTCTCCTACTATAAACTGAATATTCCTCATAATTTCGCTGCTTGGAATATACAACAATTGTCTACTCATTGAATACATGAATGTGCTGTGCATATTAGTCCAGACGCGATGGAGTAAATATGACCATTTTTTGAAATAAAAGGTGAGTTCTCAACGTGATAATTAGGAGAAAAACAGCAGAAACAAATTTTATATGTTTTAGATAAAATCGGTATGTAGCAAGATCGTGAAAAAATTCATAATTGTACCGGCAAAATTTGTTTGAGAAAAATTAAAAATTGTACGTAATAGAGTTTAAAAATGCGGGCAAAATGAGTTTTAAACAATTGAAGTCGGGCAACAACTTTTCGCAAAAAAAAATAATTAAAAAAGGTGAAATATGGCCATTTTTTTGTCATTTTATTAGAGAGCTTTCAATTATCGCAGGAACTTGTTTTGGCTGCGATAAACAGTCTATGTTCAAAGACGTTTTTTAGGCATTTAATCGAACCTCACATATATTTCATGAAAGGAGGGCTGTAGTGAAACTCCTCGAGAACAAATAATGCTTTGAAAAATGGCTCGAGGACCATTTTGGGCTTTATTCAAATCTTTTTTCGAGATCATCTTTTTTTTATATTCTCTCAATTTCCGGAAATGATATTATTATTTTTGCATAAAATTTTTATTATAGATATAAAGGCCACAATTTAAACCCCAAAATAAGTTCCTGCAATAATTAAAAGCCCTGTAAGAAAATTATCAAAAATGGTCATATATCTCCGTTTTTAATTTTTGTTGCGAAAAGTTGTTGACCTACTTTAATTGTAAAAAAAACTTATTTTTTACGTATTTTTAAACGTTATTACGCACTGTTTTTTTTTTTTTTTAATAAATTTTTCTCACATTTTAAACGTGAAAAACTATTTTTCGGACCTTTATGATTTTGTTTCACCATTTTGCTACGTACCGATTTTATCTAAAACATATAAAATTTATTTCTACTATTTCTCTCCTAATTTTTACGTTGAGAAAGTACCGTTGCAACTTATTTCAAAAAATAATCTATCCCGCCTGGACTATATATGCATTTTCATATACAAGATTTACACCAAGGACTTCGCCATGGGAGGAGAGTGTAACCCTCCCAAATAATTTGAAAACCCAAAAGTTCAAAAAATTTAAGATTTGAGAACCTACTTCAAATTGCAAAAATTGGGTTAAAACATTTTACTCAATGAGTTACTAAAATTTAAAACCAATACCAATACCTTTTAAGTTGAGAAATATTGGAATATTATCGGTACATTGTTGTGCTTGAATACAAAAATTGTTACGGAGTATCATATAATTTTATATTATATTCGCATCAAGTAAGAGTCAATCCAATTTGAAATCATGCAGACGCTGTAATCGACATTTTTGATTTTTATGATTCTTTTTACCAGTTATTTCCTATCGTTTGGTGAGTTTGACTATGGAGCAGAGTATCTTAGTGGTAAGGCACTGTGCTACCATGCTCCCGGCCAGGATTCGAGACTGGCTATGGCAGATAATTATTTATTCTGTTATCAACCGTGGATCGAGCCTGTGAGATCGTGGGATTCTATTGGGGCTTACCCAGCCTCTATAAAGTGGTTACCCATAAATGGGGAAAAAACCTGGTGGTTGAGCGTGATCTCGGCCAAATCACCTCCTTCCACAACTGTTGGCTTATAAACAATACGTTCCTTACCAAGTACTGAACCCAAGACCCTTCACGGATTGTATTGGTACAGGTCTGGTAAGTTTGACTATGGGTAAAACATTTTACTAGCTCGTACTTTTTCTTTTGCAGTAATTTTTAGTTAGCTTCGCTACTGGACACAAGCTTTGGGAAAATGTCTCTAACTCTTTTCATTTTGTACATATAAAAACTAAACCGAAACTAAAATTATTATGAAGATATGCTCTACATTTTTTGTCCTCACAACACATCACCTCAGTAGTGAGGAATGTGGTTTAAAAAATTCACGAACATTTATATAAAGTCAGATTTTTAGCGCTATGAAAGTGTATTATGGAAATATACCAACTTGGATTTTTTTTTCTTTTATATTATTATCATTGTACTACTACCTGTAGAAATTTTTATCTTTAAAACTTTTTCCTTTTTTAATATGAATTTTAAAAATGGTCAATAGTAATTTTTAGCAATGTTTAAAGTTAAATATGTCAAAAAGGACTGAGCGCGCCTTCTATTGAGCGTCTTGAATATGCTGCAATGGACCTCTAATGAAGTATTTTAAGAGTCCTTTTAAATACTTTGACAGATGAATCGTTTAATGTTGTGTGTAGAGAAAAAAAGAGCGTGGGGACCCTATGTGATTGAATTTACTAAATATTTTTATTGCAAAAAGTTTTATTTGATTACGAATCGTAAAAATAAATTATTTTCATTAAAAATCAATTGTAAAATATCTCTGCAAAAGTAATCTACAAATTAATTCACTCCCTATGGGATTCAACCATCTATAAATATCTTAATTCAATTTAAAAATTTAAATGTAACTTATAAATTTAATATTTACTAACTATAAAACTATATCCTGCCAAAGACAGAACTGCGAACAGTTCTAAACACTTCATGGTTTTCTTGATCTATAAGTGGTGTTAAACAGGACCTGAAATAAAAAAAAAAAAAAAAAATTATAAATATAATTGCATCTGATTAAGAAGAATACATTACATATATATGAAACATACATTTATGTATGCTAAATAGAATAATCTTATTGATTAACTTTAATTTTATGACTAATAGGAGTTCTGAAATTAAAAAAAATATAAATGAAATTATGATACATAGTTATATATAATATCAATATTTTATAAGAGATTGTTATCCAAATTTATTACTAAACATTACGAAATCTAGAACATAATTTACTATAAAAATTCTTTAATTTTTTTTAATGAACTCACAGTGTATTTTTTTATTTCATTCAATAATTTTTTTTTATTATTACTTTTTTTAATAGATTTAGGTATGTAAGATGCATAAAAAGCAATAGGTTTTTAAATCTTTTATGAGATCTAGAATGGAATATGGAAATTTCTGTTTGTCTCTTCATAAGATTTTATTGGTTTCAAAGCAGCGGTAATTTGATCAGATGCCAAGTTTTAGGTAGACTGAGAACGTCAATTTCTAATTAGTCATTTGAATAATTTCTTTCAATCTGGGAAAAAAAATAATGGGATTGTTCTTTTAGATGGATTGCGAATTATTTTTAGTGAATAAAAATTGGCGGATCGGAAATTTTCGTACGGTTAAATTTTTATTTTTTTTAACTTAGTACTTGTTATTGTTATTTAAAAAGCAATAATAATAATTTTAAAAAAAGAAAACGAACTAATATTTAGTTGTTTTTTTTTATATCACGATTCTCTTAGCTTCTCCGAAGACATGACCTCATTGTTGCAGCCTGTAAAAAGCACTGAATGACTTAAAATGGTATATAAATAAAGTTCCATATCCCGTTAGTAGGAATTCCTTTTTTTTTCTCTTTTTTCTTTGTTAATATTTATTGAAAATTTACGTCTGTTTAAGCTATTAATAATAAAAAATCCTACAGAATTTTATTCAAAATTAAATCGATAAAAGTTGCCAAATATGATATTATGCCCCTTTATTCTTTTGATTTTTACCATGCTTAATTTTAGCTGTGATCTCATTATTAGAAGTTATTGACATGAGAAATGGGGAGTTGAGATGATTGTACGGAGTGCAACTAGATATAAGTTGCATTATTTGTAAAGATAAGTTTTATTTAATGAGTTGATTTCTGAGTAACAAGAGAAGCTGATGTGGATGTGTCCGATTTCAATCCTTCATTGTAGATAAAAAAAAAAAAAAAGGTTCGGCGATGTTTTGAATAGACGGAAGAATTCATTTTAGACGTTTAATGGTTCCAGTAGGGTTTTGGGCTTGCACAATATAAGTTGTATGCACAAATGGAATTGAACTGACCTATTCTCAAAATGAATATCCTGGAAAAATACAAAAAAACTTTTTGGGACAAGTAGTTGAGATAAACTTGTTATATCCAAGTGTCCCATTTTATGGTTGGCTACTATATTTCAAGAACATCCGAATTCAGCCATACCCCTCTCTTCCCGGGCATGAGCGGATTCCTTGATTAGATTCCCGATCCAGATAGCATGGAAGAGGAAGCAACAGGTCCCCTGCATTCCGCCTGGATCCAATGGAGATCGATAAATTATCATCTCTATCGTTGCGTATCCAAATATTGCAGTATGTATTTTCTAAAGCTGGCCATGCAAATCAATTACTGGAGATCCCAATCGGATATTCCTATTTCATTATCATTTCGGGGATCAGTTTGTAATGATCGTCATGAAATTGAAAGGACCTGAGAGCGCCCATATACATGTGGATATATTTATTGATATATTTATTTATTTATACATATTTATCTAATCTAGGTTCCTATTAAATATATATTTTTTTTTTATATAAAAAAAATGATCAAAAATATATTCTCTGAACTTATCAAGGTTACAGTCAGATGAGGATTCTTTATTCCATCCTCCAGTAATCAATTAAATTACCATATAAAGTGTCCATTATCAGTACCATTATAATATAAATAGTTATTGTTTGTTGATTTATTGTATGCATACTACCTGTACGTTATTGGTGGCTTCTAATTTTTATTCCATATGCTTGGATAAAAATAGGAATGGTTATTGATATAGAACAGGTTCATGTTACAAATCAGATTGTTCTAGATAAAAAAAAAAAATACTTAAAAAAAACTGAATGTTTATTACCCTTGGAGATTTCTTTTGCTTCCTTAAGAAAAATAAAATAAAAAAATTATAGAGATAGACATAAACAATTAGATGTAAAATGAATAAATTACAGAAATGAATTAGTGGCCACATTAACATTTTTCTGCTGTAAACCTTTCAGTGGCTTCAATTTGGAACAAATATTTGGAAATTTTTAAAAAATGTTTATCTAAAAGTAAAACACTAATTCAATGTTTTTGTGTGCTCATATAAATTCAAAACATATTTTTGTATGCATAAACTGAGCTGATTTTTTAAATTTTAGTTACGATTTTTCAAAATACATGAAATGCACTTTTTTATATTCTTGGATTTTTTTTGCAACTGTTTCAATGTAATGAGAGCAGTAATATATTTTTTAAACCATTTTATTTTTCCATATATCATATCCTCTATTTCATAAATTTAAGAAAATCCGTAAAAAAAAAAAAAAAATCGTTAGTGACCTACACGGCTTAAGCCAAAAACGTGTCTCATATTTTAAGAAAATTTCTGATTGTGTCGGTCGAAAGTATTCTCACCATAGACTGGAAATATGAACGTCTGCCACCATAGATCGGTTGCAATCAAATTTTATAGATCAGTGAATTCCCCATTTTCGTCCCTTTTTTCAGATTTTCCCCATTAATTCGCTTACAGTGTATTACGGTGACGAAACGCAAAATGTCAATGGATTCGTCTTAATAATTGTTTTTTATTGTGATTTAGTGCAAACTGCATAATAACAAATTGTGAAGATGATTAAATTTTCTGCAAGATTCCTAAAAATACTTTTAATTACTCTCAGCAGATGCCAACAAATATTGAAATGACAATTTTAGAAAAAATGGAATTTTTTATTCAGATTTATTCATTGACTCTCTGCTTGTATATTTTAGGAAAACTTTGACACAACCAATTATACAAAAAACATTAAATTTTCTGCAAGTTTTACGTGTAATATGTTTTAAAACTCGGAACTGCTATTGAGATATGGAGCCGTAAAAATCTACAAAAATCATCAATAAAACGCGAAAAGTTAATATTCTGTGCTTTCGCCTTATTTTTAGTGTAATATTTTTAACATAAATATGTTTTGATATTTTAAGTTGTTAGTGTAAATTGCATAATGACCAGTCGTGTAGAGGATTTAATTTCCTACAATAATCAAACAAAATATTTGTAATTACTCTCAACGGACCCCAGGTAAAATTGCAATAACAATTTTAGAGAAATGAAAATTATTATTTCAATATTTCTTTGCGTCCGTTGAGAGTAATTACAAATATTTTGTATGAATCTTGTTGGCAATTTAATCCTCTACAAGGTTAGTTATGCATTTTCCATGAATCTGCAATAAAAATATTTATTAAGACGGAACCACTGACATATCTAACTTTTTTCGTTTTCTTGGCATTCTGCAGATTTTTTTTGCCCCGATATGTCAGTAACTGTTCCGAATTAAAAAAAAATTTACATTTAAAACTTGCAGGAAATTTAGCGATCTTTAAACTTGATGATGACAAAGTTTTAGATAGAATGCACTGCAAGCGAGTTTCTGAGGAAAATCTAAAATAAGTGACGAAAATGGCGAATTCGTTGACCTTTAAAATTTGATTGAAACCGATCTAGGCAGACATTCATATTTCCAGTCTCCCCTTAGTGAAAGTTCTTTCGGCCTACACAATCAAAAATTTTCTTAAAATCAGACACGTTTCTTGGCCCCGGATCCCAGTCGATGTGTTCCCATCGGAAATATACCTATAATCCTAAGTATTTTTTTTTTTATTTATGAAAACTAGCAATCTTTGTTTTATTTTAAAAAAATATATAAAACCCCAAAAATAAAATTTGATTTGGATACCAATTTGGCCAGTTAAAAGTTTTAAATAAAACAAAAAAATATTTTGAATAAATTTATTTAGATTTTATCCTTTATTATTTAATTTTTACAGTTAGTTTTTTAAATATTTCAATTTCAACAAATCTAAATCTGTAATAGTTTCTATTTAAATTTAAATGTAATTTTATGCCTGATATGTCATTATTTCCTATAAATGTCAGACCATTTGCTAATTGTCAACAAACGATTGAGAGATTGAAGACAAAAAAAAAACTATGTCTATTCGTTTCTAAAATACACATTGTTCGAGGTCAAAGAAAGAATAGTTCATCTGTACGTCATGTTGTCTGGCGAATAGATAAGAACTATTTTGATCAACAAAATAACAATCAAATTGATATGGGAAATATACGTTTTACTATTTAAAATGGTTTATTACACTTTTATTTTTCATAGAAAATATTTCAAAAAGGGATAATGGAAGATGAACCGAAGGGTATACCCAAACTTTGATTGGAAGATGTGTTTGACCTTGTAGGTTTTATATATATATATATATATATATATATATATATATATATATATATAGAGAGAGAGAGAGAGAGAGAGAGAGAGAGAGAGAGAGAATATTGTCGTCGCAATAAAATATCTTATCTGTGATCAAATATCAATAAATGTGATTTTTATATTTTTTAATTTCTAAATTAATTTGAAATAAAGACTCATTACGAATGAAGCAAAACATATTTACTACCCAATAAATTTAAAAAAAATTACATAATTATTCAGTATAATTAAAAAATATAAAAGCCGAAATATAAAAATCACTTAGCATATTTGATGGCACATAAAGTATTTTTTGTGACAATACAAAGGTATTGAGAGGATTAAGGATTAAGAAATCAATGAAAAAATCTAGTAATTAAAAAGAGTTCAAACTTTAGAAAGTTTTAAAAAACAACACTAAAACTGGTGGAGTTCCAGATGAATAACCAAACAAAAATTTACAAACATACTTTATTTTTAAAGGATTTTTTGCCACATTTTTGAAATCTCGGTAAGTGTAAGTTTGTTGAAAGTCTAATTTTTTATAAATAAAATCGGAAAGAGCTGAAAAAAGTAATTACTACTCTCATTTAAGGACAGAACTCCTCGATTTTGAAATAATTCAAAATAATTGAAAATTCATTTTCGCATTCAATGTTTATTACCGCTTTCTTTCCATTGTTGAGGCATTTTCCTATTAGGTATTTCCTATGTCCAGGTATTTTTCCAATGCTAATTCCCTACATGCAAGCATGTTGTATTTCTGAGAGCACTTGTTATGTAAATATTTACATAAAGTCTTGTTGAGCTTCAAAAGTTTTGCCAGCTTTAGAAGAAAAACAATAAAATATATAATATTTAATTTTTTTTTTAATTATGATTTGTTTATCATATAAGGGAATGGATAATACAAAATAATAATAATATAACGTCACGTATCTCGTCCATTGAAATTTAAAATGTAAAAATCTGATTAATTATATAATTAATTCTTTTTTACTATTTTGGGAAATTTAGTGGAATGGACCGGTCGATCTGAAAATTTTTTCAAGTTGGTACTAATAGCCGATTTATGAGATGAGAGATAAATCATTAACGAGGAGACTGAATCCCGAACTTTAATATTTCTTATTTATAAGTAAGTCATTATATCATATTAAATATAACTAAATCATTATATCGTTATTAAATACTCACAACCTTACTCAACGCAGAGACGAATCCTGAATCGTATATCAGGACTGGCGGACTGATAACTGAACTCGAAGGGGTTTCCCACTCTGGCCTGCCGATGGGTTAGATAACGGTTTGTGTCGATTTGGCGCCAGCGGTTCTTATACGCTCTTATCAGCTTGACCTTTCTTGTACATGGGACTAGTCCCCTCGCTCCCAGATATCAATACCGATATTATTGGTATACTGCGAAAAACTGGTCGATAACCTCTTGTAGAATCTCATAGAATACACGGTTCTCAGAAATTTACTCCGACAGTTACTTTCGATTCCGGAATCCGTGAGATAGCGGCTTTTTTCGTCAGTGGTTGCGATCGTAAGAAAATTGAGATTCTGAGAAATTTTCTGTTTACACCGAAACTGTTACATTGTTTTCACTTCGTATCTTATAATTATTATCATCCTATATGCTCCATATTTTCAAGTTTAAGTTTTGTTGAAACTTGAACTTGAAGATTAATTAGTATCCACAACGAGTAACCCATTGCGATCTGGAACTACTTTTTACTCTTCAGTAAAACTTTGAAAATGTTCAAATAATTTTTTCAACGTTTCGGTTTTTCCCCTATAAAGAGATCTAGATTACAACAATTATTAAGCAATAATTTATAATTAATTAATTACCACGTTAACAAGATTATATTATATATATATATATATATATATATATATATATATATATATATATATATATATATATATATATATATATATATATATATATATATATATATGTTTACTTTTATAAGTTACTTATAAGTGTTACTTTTTGACCGCACCCCCCGACCAACTTCTCCCTTAAGATATACATCTCCAGTCAACGAAAACTCTCTCCTATCATTCCTAGCCAAATATGTAATTTTAAAGAACTGGACAAAATATAATGTATATGTATTACTAGATTTAAGGAAATAATATGAAGGATAATGTGAGGTCGAATAAAATATTATTGTATATGAAATTTATGTTTGCTTGCTAATGTGGCATAAATGAGTTCCTAATTATTGTTTCCCTCAAAACTCTAAGCATACGTCGAGATGTGTGAGCCGTGGAACTACACATTCTCTTCGTCGATTCCATAAAACTTCCAGGCCGTAGAATAGTCTCTAACATGTGCACGCTATCCACAGTTACCGTTACACCTCCCAGTGGCCTCCCGGAATGTTTCAAGTATTCTACCAGATATGGCTAGAAAGGTGATGGAAAATCTCCGGTAGCATCTTCGGCAATACGTAGTCAATAACGGTCGGCATTTAGAATATGTAAGTTTTAAAAACCACTTTAACAAAACTATTTTCAATGTACTTTTAGAAAATAAAACCGATTTTTATCCTGGAGACATTGGTTAATTTTTAATAAATTTTAATGTGTACACTCAATGAGGTAATTTTACGGGATTTCACTCAATTTTGGACGTATCATACTTTCCTATAATATGATATAATTTTTTGAAAAAATTTTACTAACACTATTTTCTCAAAGTTTTATCCTTTTACACTTTTATTGAAACATTTTATTTATACTTAAAAGTATCGATACGAGAATACAACTGAAAAAAAATCTGGTGCGGTGCGCGCAGAACTTTCCATTGCCACCCAATAATAATAACTTTTTAATATAGTTTTAAAGAGCTCATAAAAACATTACTCAAAATAAACTCAGCAGAATGCACTTCTTCAAGTCTTCTCTCACAAAAGTATGATAAATTAGTTTATTAAACAATTTTAGTACTGCAATTATGTACACTAAATATTTTTGTTTTGCCAAGCTGGAAATATATTTTAAAAGTTTTGGTTTATTTTTCATGGAAATTCCATTTAGTTTCCATGGAATCATTTTGTTTCCATTAGAGAGAAATGCTTTATTTACAGCAATGCTGCCGTAATACCTTGGTTTGCTATACACACAGCATACTAATAAATTTATAGCTAGACATACAATAATTATTATAAAATTAATTTCTACTTCTGTTTTATTAATACAATACATTGTTACAAAGTGTTTTGCTAACAACAGGTTGGCGGCTTGGTGAGAGGAATATGATCGGTCGCATACGCCTCCTTCCGGATACGCTCGACTTTCCATTTAAGATCTTGTAGTCCTTATGAGATACGCTGTTGTATCTTTACTAATACAGGCCCGATTTAATTTTTTATGGAATTAAATTACCTATCATATGATTTTATATATAATTTACCATAAAATGATTAATTTTGGGGTCATGCTCATGTAAAATTTTCTTCGCTATAACTTTTTTTGCATTTTCTCGTTGGCATACTTCATATATAAAAAGTTTAAGGGCTTTAAGGAAAATACATTAGGCAAGTTTCATCAAAATCGTTAGAGCCGTTTAGAAGAAAATTGTAAAAAAAAAAAAGAAGGTGAAATCGATGATATAATTGCCAGTTCCGGTTACTCGATTTTGACGAAAAAGTTGGTGTAACATAACTTGCACGTGCCTACCTTAAATACGTAATTTCAGTATCGTACAACTTTTAGTTTTTGAGCTATGATGTTCACATACACTCAGACAGACAAACTCACAGACAATTTTGCGAGACTTGGTTATTTGTACTCAGGGGACCTTATAACTTGTATTTACGTTGAAAACTAGAATTCGAAAATTTTCACGATCGCAATACTTCCCCTAACTTTATATTTCATATACAGGTAAGAGAAAGTAAAAAAAAAATACATGAAAATTTTTGTCTTTACTACTCTTTCTAATTGGACTAATATACTTACTACCTTATAATAAAAAAAATCATTGACAAAAGTAATAGAAGGCAGAGTTGCGGAAGCGCACACACTAGTTGTAAAGAGACTAATATTGATTCTCTTGTTAAATTGGCTAAGTAAGCCAAAGGGAGTTAGAGATTCATTTGGTCCAAGTGATCCGAACAAAGGCCAGTGATTGCTTTATTCCCAGCTATTAACTACCCTTGTCCCTTCTGCAGGGATCCCTTCTGCAAAAAAGCTCTGTCACCCTGCTTTGAAGAAATCAAGAAAAATGGGATAGTGGACTGTTTTTTTTTTTTTTTTTTGTTTTTTTTCACCCCCGCTATATCTTTAACTCTCTGTCTCTGCCAACCGTTTCTCCGGGCTTCATTGTTAACAAATGTGGAAAGCTGACTTGAAAGAATCGCGGCTCACTTTGTGGGTTTAAAAATTGCAGACTTAAATCTACGTATTTTTTTAAAGCTATTCCTGTGCCGCTGTTTAGAACAAGAAATAAGATATTATTAATCTGTGAAGCGCGTAACGTGAAAAACCATAGTGTGATTCATTCATTTTACAATCATTCATTAAGTTATGAAAGTGGGGTGTGGAATAATAATAAGTAAAATAATAAGAATAATAAGTGTATTGAAAAAAACATATTTTGTTTTAGTTCGCTAGTCTCTAGTTGCTTTGACAAAACATGGTAGTAAGGATAAGTGTACACCATGCACAACAGATTGGTAATTGTCCCTGCTATGTTTTGCTAGATGACTGCGGACAAGCGTATAAAAAATCATTTTTGACATCTCCCACTACGAACTATAAAGACTTGAAAATACAAAATACAATGATAATAATTGTATAAAACGAAAATATAGTAATAGGTAAAAAAAAAAGATATAATAAAGGGAAAATACAATAAACTTTAGTGAAACATAAAGTATTTAGGCTGTATAATTTTTTACATGTCTCAAAATTATCAGTGTGCCTGAAAACATTAATTTAAAAACATAGTACCCCCTAGGGATGGTAGGAAAAATCGAAACGTCAATATTTTTATAGAAATATATCGACATTTTTATCCTATATCGAATTAAAATATATCGTATTACCGATATTGAAATTTGAGTATCGAAACCAATATTAAAAAAAAATAAAATAAAATATAATAAAGCCAGTATTTCAGCCCAGCAATTACTGAAATTGGCCTAAGTGCCTAATTTCACTGGCCTCTTCAGTATCATTGAATATATCTGTACCAGACAATCAAAAGTGAGCTTATCAAAATGAGAGTATTTTTAAATACAATTCTCCTGAGAAATTATTGGTATACTTAATTTTTTTGTATCTCAGTAATACTTTTTTTCTGGTTTTTATTGAAAGTTTTATAATAAATTAATAATAATAATCCATTTTTTTTTTATGTTGAGCAATTTAGCTTATTTTCTCTAGTTAATTGTAATAAGTAGAGCCTGAATTTCGCGCAGTAAAAAAATTGTAAAACGTGCAATAAAAATGCCGAAACATGCAACGCAAAATAAAATTCTGTCATTTACGTCGTTTGTGCTCACAAAAAAAATCTACATATTTAGTTTTCTTTCATAAATCACTATTTTTCTTAATAAATTAGGTAGGTTGGAGCATTGTTATGTAAAATGTAAAAATATCACGAGCTCTTATTAGGGTATTTTTTGTTACTTTTCGCATGATCATACGTGATTCACGCACTATGGCTATGCATTTTCTGCCTGTGTTTTTTATTGCCAGCTGATATATTTTTTTAATAACGTATCACATGGTCAAGTGAGGCAATTGCAAATTTCTACCGATATATCGATAGCTAAAATCTTGTTGAAAAAGTTGAACCATTCATCTTTGCCGGTAGAACTTAACTCTTTGGATTTACGATCTATTCCGGTGGATTGTCTTTCAATTCTAATCATTTTTTCCCATTTTGGATTTATATTTGAATAAGATATAATTAATTATATGACAATCATGAGCAGATAACTAACTAAGTTAATATCACAACTGCTCGACCAATTTCCAATATTTGTTTTTAATTAGGTTGTACGGATTTTTAATTTCCTTCAATCGTAAAAATTTATGCGGGATGTTGTTTGTTGTCATACCCACTAATTAATTTATTTTATAAAACTTACGTATGTTAACCCGGTAATTCGTGTAAATTTCAATATTCCCGATTGATTTCAAACAACCGAAAAAAAAGTGCAATTGCAAGAGAATCCGGGCTCTAGTAATAACTCTTTTGAATAATATATGCTAATACTTTGATAAGTTTTTAGTAATACAATTTACATTGATTTTGTTTCTTCCTTTTTAATTTTTTTTGGTTCAAGCAATTTAATTATTTTATTTATTTAGTTCCTAGCAATCAGTTTTTTTTTTATTGACAAATGTAATAATTTTTTATTTTAATGATAAAAAATATATAAATTAGTAATCTTTATTACCTTCTCAAGGGCGTAACGAGCATAGGTGGCCAATGACATGGGTCTCAGCCCAAGAGAAGTCTCGAATTGGCCTTTTTAACAATAAAATATAACATCAAATTGTAATTATATGTTGTAATACAATAGTATAAGAAGTAATACAATTAATAACTAACATTGTATTATTATTATTATTATTAAATTTTGAGTAAGAAGCTTTGGGGTCCTCAAAACTTGGCTCTCACGAACCTACAAATTTATACTTACGCTAGTATACCCTATCCTTAAATTTATTGTAAACCCTCTCTCTTTCTCCTCCTTTCAAAGAATAAAAACCCGGAGGTCCGGTGTATCGAAAAATCGATATTTTTTTTGATATATCGAGCTAATGTTTCGAAACATTTGGACACTATCAATACGATATTTTAACCCTAATATACCCGACTCTATTATACGGCACACCACTGTTTTCTCGCATTGCAAAATCAAAAGAAAATAGTTTATAGTCATTCTCTGTTGGAAGGTAGTAAAAGGACCATTGATGCTAAGATTTAAAACATCAATGATACACGAGGATTTAAGTTTTCCAACAGCTAAGAGTTTACTGACAGGAGCAATTATATTTTACCGAACCTCAAGATCCTTAAAAATATTTTATTAACCGACAAGAAAAAATCAATCGATTTTATAAAATTATAAAAATAATTAATATCTAGCCAATATTAGGCCCATGGTTGGCTGATTCCTTACGAATATTTCAAAGGAGACGCAAACGACGAGGCTGATAGTGATGTTTAGCCAGCAGTGCCGATTCAAAGAGACATACTTGACCCGGATTCTTCCCCTCACACGGAGTTGGGAGAGGGGGGCAACTTACCCGAAAATTGGGATCGGGGTTTTCCTCAGGCAATTCCAGCAAAAATGTTTTCCGACCCCGGCTGGCGGCGGTTTGTTCTCTGCGGTCCCGAGGAGTTATGACAAACTTTTCAGATGCTCCGGCCAAACTTGATTTACCACTTGCCAACTTCCTCCCAGAATAAATTCATATCTAAATACGTTTTCATCTGCCTGTGTGAGGGGGCGCGTTCTCTCTAACTTTCCGTACCTCAGAGCATCCCCTCCCCTTCAACTCTGTCACAAATTAAAAGATTATTTTCTCATCTTTTTTTAAATTAGCTATTTCCTCTCGACCAGCATCTTATGAATGCTAATGCAGATTGAGCTTAGAGAAGTGCTTTAACTGAGTATGAATAAACTTTTATTTTTATCGACTTTTCTCTAAGCTATGTTACCGCTATGGTGACGGGATTTTTCAGGAACTACTTGATTACCTTAAATTGTTGAATATGACTGTATCAATGCATTTGTAAGATTATTTAAAATATATTATTTTTAATTGTGCACTTAGTCCAAATTTAATATTCCCCGCGATGTAGTCGTAGTTGGTTTACAAACATTCTCTCATCAGGGATTGATAAATTATTTGCCACTATAAATTTGTTTTATTGAAAACTAGTTTCGAATGATATACATTCATCCTCAGTTCTAAAAACACACAAAAAATTCAAAAATATGCATGAAATGAAAATTAAATTTTCATTTAAATGAAAATAATCATAAATTAATCAAAGACTCAGGAGATAACTTAATACATCAGTTGAAAACAGCCTCAAATTAAATATATATGAAGCCCTTGAAATAATAAAATCCTTCAAATCCAATCCAGATTTTTGCTTAAATGACCAAATAAATATCTCCAATAGACCAATCTTAAATTTATTCCCATCTATAACAGAAAAAACAATTGCTCACCGGCATTACAGAAAAATTCTTGACCCTTAAACCGTTTACCTAAAAACATGCTTGTTAGTTCAATGCGAGAAGAAAACAGTACAAACATTTCTGTTTGATATAATTCATTTACAGTTGGTGAGTACCAACATGTATTTGATTTCTTGTCTTAATTTAATTCATAATTTATAAATGTTTTATATTACTGATTTATATTAATCTAATTTAATAAGTATAATAATACCAAACTATATTTTGAATTGCTTATTTTTCAATTGTTTGTGTGTTTTTAGAACTGAGGATGAATGTATAACATTCGAAACTAGTTTTCAATAAAACAAATTTATAAAAGTGGCAAATAATTTATCAATCCCTAATTAGATTGATCCTTCTATACCATCATGCAGATGTCAATTAATTCTCTCATTAACTCGATGCTATAACATACCACGAGAGCGAGTGTTTCAACCGTTTTATTTAAACCATTTAATATATAAATATGTGTGTGTGTGTGTGTGTGAATTTTAAAGAGTATATTTAATGAATCGTGTCAAAACTTCTTCCAATTCTTTTAGGACGAGGGAGCGTGATAACCTAGTGCAGGGGTTCCTGTCTATGCGTACCATTTCCAATTTTCAGATAACTGGGCGTACCATTGATCTGATCTTATGATATCAGGATGAAAGATTCGTCATTATAAAAAAAAAAAAAAAAATACAAACTGATTTACAAAAGGTTATTTAACGAACAAAACAATTAATATTACAGTAAATTTTCTTAAGAAAATAATAAAGCAACAAATCAAAAGTTTAATTGCGCATAGCAGCAACAGTGAGATTCTACACAATACCACATAAAAGATTAATCATCATCAGTAACAAATGTGGACAATGTGAAGAAAAGCATCAATATTTTTCAGAGGAAAGTATGTTGCTGTTTATTCTCGATCAGAGAATGAATGCTAGCATACCATGCTTTGGTGAGTGCTTTCGCCTTTACAATGACAACTATCCTGAATTATCTTTACTTCCCTTACCACGTAGGCAAGGAAGGTACCTTATTATAAGCTGATCATATTTTTAATGCGCAGATTTCAACGGTTCTATTCGTTTCAGGGCCCATGAGTCCAACGGTTTGTCTGAGTGTCTGTTCCACGTTTATCTCCTGAAAAGGTAGACCGATTTTGAACTTGTCTAATATCTTCTACTTTGTTGGGCTCATTAGAAAGTTAATTGAATTTCCTTTAAAAATGAATTATTGAAATCGGACCACTATTAGAAACATACAATAGATTATTGAACTTTGTAGCCACGTATTTAAAGTATTCTGAGCATGTTCCCATGGAAAGCCTTTTTTTTTTTTTTTGTTTAGTTTTTGGTTTTTAGAATAACCTGAAAACTATATATCTCCCAAAACATTCCAGATGTACATACAAAGATAATTAAATAGTCTACAAAGCTGAATTTAAAAACAAAATATTTTTTGAATTAGACTTTGCACCCAAAGCCGTTTAGGTAAGTCGTTTGTGTGGGCACACTAAATATTTATGAATTACAGATCGTGTTTAATCATCTTATAATTGATACATTCAATAATAATTAAAAAAAAAAAACTGTTATATCTCATTTGACGTATTTCAAAAATGGCTTATCTATGATTTTGGTTCGCTTGTTCTGGAACGTACTTGCGTAGGCAGATCGCTAGCTGTGCTGGACGAACCAGGATCAAATCCTGTTTCGGAACACTAAATTATTGTGGTTGGCGAGAATGGGGACGATTCTTGGAACTGCTAGACTATTCGGAATAAGTCACAGAATAACTAGGTGGTTTGAGCTTCGCAATAGCCACACTGCATCCCTGAATAATGATAATGAATAATAATCAGGCACATCTACCCGCTATTCCTGCTCTGTTGAGGAACTGACATATTAATTATTTTTACTTGACGCGGTGTGATAAGAACTGAGGGGTTCTGACCCGGGCTTTGTTCCTAACCAAGTATACGTTTATATAAGAAAAAAATGAATCTAAAATATAGATATAAACGATTATAATTTTCCCCTATCGACAAGCAGGGGGAGCTATTATGAGAACGTTGAGTTAGTAGCAGTCAGCCAAATGTAAATCAGTGTTTACCAAGTGCTGTCCTTTATAGCTACCGATAATGCTTTGCTGGCTTTTTGCTTTACTAAACTCTATATTATGGCAAGTTAAGTTTTTAATACTATATAATTTTAGTGAAAAACAAACTTTCTATAACAATGTTATATTATCACATATATTCTTTTTTCATCTTACATATTACAGTTTTGACCCATCATAGTAAACTAATTACCTAATCATAAATCTATTTTGATAATCCTACAACATTTGAAAAAAACAAAAACAGTAGAAGCAATATGCGGTATATGCGCAAAATATATAAATGACTCAGTTAATTTGAAGACAGATGCAGTAACTTTAAAGAGCCACAATTCATATATAATCAATAATCTAAATATACAATGATATGAATAATTAAACATACCTTATAATTAAAAGTACTACAGTACTACATATAGAATTGAATAATTAAACAGAAAGAATGAAACAAGCTCAATAATATATAAACAAAAACCTGTACCACTACAACCCATGAAGGGTTTTGGGTTCAGTACTTGGTAAGGACCGTACTGTTTCTAAGCCAACGGTTGTCCAAGGAGATGATTTGTCCAAGATCACGCAAAACCGCCAGGTTTTTTCCCCAATTAAGGGTGCCTATTTTAAAGAAGCTGGATGAGCCCCAGAAAGGTCTCCCGATTCCACAAGGTCAATCCGTGGCTGATAACAGAATAAATAATTATCTGCCTAAGCCGGTCTCGAACCCGGAACCGGGAGCATTGTAGCACAGTGCCTTACCACAGAGCTACTCCGCTCCCTAAATAATATAAAGAGATAGGTAAATAGTGATATAACATTGATATTATAGTAGGGTGGTTACTCTCTCTAAAATTATTATGATTAGATTATTATATTTTTAATAAATAAGACGAATAAAATTATATGGACTCTGAAGGACATAGTGGGCAACATATAAAGATCATTCATATGAAATAAGATTTTTTTAAGACAATAAATTATATAGCATTTAAATAATGTAACTAAAATATGTGCAATAGTTTTTATAAATATTTATGAAAGTATTGCAGAAGAAAAATATCTTGAAAAGAATAGATATAATATTTCATTTGGGAAGTTTATGTTTTCACTAAAAAAAGTTAATATTTCGTAACGACTTTAACTAAAACAGAAATGATGTTGCTCATCGCACATTATTTCAGAATAGGATGTTAGGTGAAACACGAATACGAAATCTTGAGGTCTCTTTCGATTTATAATTTAAAATCGTAATTTTCTATTGATCCATAACTAAATGGCTTCCTGGCAGTATCAAGTCCACTTCCGCTGGTATAATAGACTGATTTATTTTAAACATCTATGGTTTATGCCATGACAGAAAAGCTAGTCTATGTTTTCTGTCTTAAATAGTATATGTTTTTACAGTTATATTTTTAAATATTAATAATGTACCTAGATATAATAGCAGAAATATAATAGGAATCTAATCTATTCAAAATTAGAATAAACTTTATAAATATTAGCGAACTTTACTGACATATCAAAAGTTTTTATACTAATCCTGAGTACGTAGACGGTTATAGTGTATCGATTTCATCAATATTTTTCTTACCAAAGTTTATCCAAAATATGCCAAAATAAATAAATTTTTGTTTTTTTCCATACACATTTGCTTTGTTTTTACACATTTATTCTTCTCACTTATTTTTCCTTATGTACCCTAACGAAATGGTGAGGAACCTATACTGATCTACTTAGCAGATGTTTTATTTTCATTGATATAACATCATACTGATTATTCAAATAACATTGATCAAAGCTGTTTTTTAATTCAATATTCTTTCATGAAATTGTGTGTATTTGAAATTGCCACTTCATTGATTCCATATTAATCTTATGAAAATTAAACAATTTTGACATTCCCACAGTGCTTATATCATATTGCCATGCTTTTGCTTGTGTAAGGCAGTTGCTCATGCGATGCGTGAGAGATGCGTTTGCCTCTCATCATGCGTGCGAAAAAAACATTCTCCTTTCTTTTCTTCTATGTTCACGCACGGGACGTCATACTATCGTCAAGCTCTCGTCAATTAAGCGTCAGTATGCTCCCAATAGTACCTGAAACTATAAGCCTGGAAACTATCCAGGGCATATGCAAATACTATGCGAACTAAAGGGTAAGGAGTGGGATCAGTGCGATAAGAACGTAAAACCAGACAGAGAGGCATGGAAGGAAGGAGGATCCAAATGCGAAAACGGTGCTGTTGTCTGGTATACAGATGGTTCAGTTAAGGAAGGAAAAACAGAGACAGGAATATATGGACCAAAATACAAAAGAACCCTTGCTGTGGGAACATACCTTACGGTATTCCAAACTGAAATACATGCAATAGAAATCGCATTACGAGAAAATCTCAATAAGAGTCCGAAGGAAAAAAACATATATATTATATCAGACAGTCAAGCAGCCATAAAACCCTAAACTCCTATACAATTACATCACAGCTAGTATGAAACTGCTTCGATATCCTAAAGAAACTAGCTAAAGGCAATAAACTTACCCCAATATGGACCCCGGAACACGAAGGAATCGAAGGCATGAGATAGCTGATGGTCAAGCACGAAAAGACTCAGAAGCTATGCTGATTGGCCCTGATTCCATACTGTAGCATATCTACTAGCATAATCAGGGAAGAAATTGATACCTGGGAATCAAAGAAGAAGGAAACACTGGAATTGTAAACCTGGTATGAAACAATCCAAATTATTCATCAATATGTCAAAGGAAAGGCAAAATTTTATCTAAACTTGACAAAGAATGAGTTAAGAACGATAACGGGTCTCCTTACTCCATTGTCCCCTAAAATATCATCTCAAAAAGATGAAGATAGTGGAAGAGTCCACATGCCGTTTGTGCCTTGAGGAAGTAGAAAATGCAGAATATATTCTTTGTGAATGTGAAGCTCTTGCCTTCCAAAGGCTACAACAGGCAATAATAAAACCTGATAATATTACTATAGTTAATCCCAAGGAACTAATGTGTTTTATAAGGAGCATAGAATTCCTTTGGAATCTCTAGTTAAAGAGGTATCTCACAAAAGATCCATATGCGTCGTGGTGAGGAAGGGTTGCCCACCCAGTATAATAATAATAATAATGCTCCCTATATCTACTTTCCTACTAATTTTTATTTACTAACGCTAAATATATATATATATATATATATATATATATATATATATATATATATATATATATATATATACATATATATATATATATATATATATATATATATTTTTTTTTTTTTTTTTTCGGTTGGCTCTATAGACCTTGTAGATCTTTGACCGCGCGATGTGGTGTTCTTACAGACATTTATTCCTTGCGGGAGCACAGACAGCCTGGAGGGGGTCACCCAACCTCACGTTGCTGCGAACCATGGTTTCCATGGTGCAGCGGCAGGCTGGCCATTGCTCCACAACCGGTCCCTTTGGGGCCAATTCGGCAGTGTCCTTCCCACCGACTCACTCGGGTTCAAGGACAGTGACAAATCGGTCTAGATCCACGGATTATGGCTGTTCGGAGTCAGCAGGCGCACGAGGACCTATATTTCTTTCCCCGAGACAGACCGTCCATGGACCAAACCTCCGGGCGGCAATTTTATGTCCTGGAAAACCACAACGCGATTCACAATTAAGATACACGGGGTAGGGTCATCACTCCTACGCCCGGTCTGTGTGAGTGGCCTCTGTGTGGTAGGCTGACGGGCCTCACATACCCGGGGGAGGGGGATAGTGGCAGGCTACGTGGATTTTCCCTGGTAGGCGGTCACCCAAATCTGGGCGGTCACCCATCCAAGTACTAAACACGCTCGACGTTGCTTAACTTTGATTACCTATTGCAAGCGCCTTAGCCCGCTCGGCCACCCCGGCCCTATATATATATATATATATATATATATATATATATATATATATATATATATAAAGAAATAAAAAATTAATAATAACCTAGCTGCCCTCGGATAATTGGCTCAACTTTAGCTTAATAAAATCTCTGCCCAGACTAAAATGTATATAGATGAACTTGACAAAATTATAAATTCAGAATAAAATATTGGATGAAATAATTATTTCATAAATCATAAAATAATTTATTTCGTAAAATAATCATTTAGCACATATGATTCAAGTGAAATGATGAAATAAATCTTTTCGAAAATAGATTGTTTAGGTCACTCAACGATTTAATACTCAAATATTATTTAAAATAATTTGTTCTCGTGTATGGGGCATAGGATGTAGTTTGCACTATTACAGCTTTCATATTTTCAGATATTTCTTCATAACTAGATTCTAAAATCGTTTGCAGGATAGGAAAGTTCGTAATTATTTTTTCCTCGCTCGTTGGGCCCAGAATTTATAGTTTTTAATTATTTCTTCCATCTTGTCTTTCACTCTAAAGATATCCACATAATGTCCTTGTAGAATTAAATTTACCTTATAATAAATGCATATGGATCCAGCGAAACGAGCTGTACAAGGATTGGAACGCGACCACTACGCAACGATTGCTTGACGTCCCGTTAGCAGTTCCCCAAACATTTACCTTGGCTAAAAGGATTAGGCGTACAAATCTGGCATTCTAGACGACTCGACAACGACCCGTGAGCGGACTGTCTAACAATTAACAAGTTCTGCTCTGAAAATAGGATTTAACAGCGTAATTCTGTTTAAAACAGATTAAATTAGGATAAGTAATTCATACATATAAAGTATTAAGAGTATGATAAATGTATAGAACATTTTTTTTTTCAAAAATGAGAACTAACATTTGAAGATTCGTATTGCAATTTCAAAGATGATTACTACAAGTTAACATTAAACCCAATTGTCATGATGTATTGTTCTCTGTCAGTGAGTATAATTAAAAACTGTTGTGAGTAAGGCTAAATGGAATGTAGTTCAATAAATAATTATTGGTTTACAGACAAAGCAAATGTGGGAACAAAAGCTTTTAATTATTTGTTTTTCGAACATTTGTATCATATAAGGATACCCTCGTCACCTGTTACATTTTTATAATTAATGATTTACTTTTTTTAAATTAAAATAAACCATTTACAAAGAATGTATTAATTGTCCAAAAATTAACTAAATAAATATTTATATCACGGATTTATTCAAAGGTTTTTTCAGTTTGGTCGCAGCAAATATATGTATATATTCACTTATAGTCCAGAAGCGACAGTTATTTTTTAAAATGAATTCTGAATGGACTTTCTCTCTGTGATAATACGAGATAAATAGCATCAATAAAATGTATATGTTTTATAAAAAAAAACGATATATAGCAGCAGTGAAATAAAATTCAAAACATACGTTAAAGGTAGGAAAGCTTTTTTTGTTTGGAAAATAAGATATAGTGCGCAATAGCCTTTTAAAAGGCGAAATATATGTGAGACATGTACTGTAATTAAAATTCCGAAATTACTACATTTTTCGGTTTTTATATTATTTTTTTTTTTGGAAAATTGTTAACCGATTTCAATTGTCCAAGGCTGAATTTTGTTCGTATTTTAAAGCACTATAACTTAATATATTTTTTTTTAAGCATACATTCGATTTGTTTATACTACTTTTCTCCTAATTATCACGCTGAGAAAGTCCATTCAGGATTTATTTCAAACAATGAATATTTTCGCAATTGCATCTGGACTAGTATTCTAGTAGTAGAGCTGTTTCGTGAGTCTGTATGTGTTTTTATTTTCTGTTAACCTTTATTTTTTATAGTTGTATGCCCAAAATAATAATACTAGTTACCTGTTATGAGCATCTCCTAAATGTTTTCTTCTTATCACCCTTTAAAAAAAAAATCACAAAATAAAAATCAATCTTTGTTATATTCGAAGCAGTTTCACTAAGCTTCCTTTGTGAAGCGATTCACAGACTGACCGGTCTTCTGCTCCGGCATCCGATAGGAGCGGGGATTTTATCTTTTACATCCAAAAAAGGTATAAAACGTAACACAATGACCCTCGTTATAAAAGATGGGTAGCCCGGACAATAGACGAATACTCCTTCGATGCCTGGATAAATTAATTTTGTCGTAAAAAGTTTCATAATGGAGATGGAGGATTGTATAGCGGGATCCGTAATAGAGGCATGTTTTACTTTATTTATAGTAATGAGCGTAGACTATAACAAAAGTCCTTTAGTGAACCTACCGTGGACCATGGGAGCATTAACGACCCTTTCCTGATGGGATAATATTTAGGCTAGATGGCTAGTCCAGGTGTTAGCATCATCATCTATCCATGGGGCTAATAAATTAATAGAATATTGAATTGGCTAACTGGATTAGTATTAGGAAAGGACATCGATCGCAAGAACTAACAGAGACGGATTAGGTAGTTTATCATAAAACATCATAAATTATTTAAAATATGATTTGAAAAAAAAAAGTGTGATCTATTACTAATATTTCCTAAATATTAAGGTATCCAAAACTAGAGTGTCACTTATCCGAATAAAACAATGCTAGCTCTCTGCATACTGAAATAGTACGGATAATCGATGCAAATTATACATCAAGTTTGCTAATTTTGATTTTATTATCGTATTTACATAATTCAGGTCATATTTTTCAGATGTAAAGTATCGTAAATAAGTTAGAAAGGTAATAAAAAATGCAATACTTCAAATATAAATATTAAACACTATCTAGAACAAGCAAAACAGTGGGAACTTGTTGCGTCGTGGTTCTGGAAAGGTCTCACATGATACGAATTTGGGAAAGAAAAAAGTTTTAGACGAGGAAGATAGGTTCTAATAAACAACTCTCCTTATGACGGAATTGTCTATTGGAAGAGATGAATATGGTGCTGTGCACCGAAAGCTTCTCCTAATACTCTAAATAAATTAAGATGGTTTGAGACTGTCTATGGTGTATGAGACTGTATCTCAAGTTAATTAAAAGAAAATTTAAACAGTGAGCTGAGTTGAATTTAACATTTAAAAATAATAATAAAGATATCAATAAATAAAAAAGGAACAACAAATAAAAGTAGATTTTGAGATATTAAAAAAACAAAAACAAATCCGGGCTTACTGGAAGGTCCTTCTGGATTGAACTAGCCTAAGTGTAAATGGGATATCGAAAGATAGTAATGCATTTGATGTGGTTTACGATGGGCTTTTATGGAATAAATCATGCAATGGTCACTCTTTGGTTAGAATCTACATTATGCATTCAAGCCATGATATTCATTATAATTATAAATATAGAAAGAATTAAAACTATTTTATCACATAAATGTGAGGCCCGTCAGTCTACTGGAGGCAACTCAATAAATATATATATATATATATATATATATGTATATATATATATATATATATATATATATATATATATATATATATATATATATATATATATATATATATATATATATTAATAAATGTTTGCTTGTTTGTTTGTTTTTGTTCAAATGGCTTTATATGTTTTTGTTTTTTTTTATTTCCATTTATTTAACGTTGCTTCGACTGCTAAGGCCATTAGCTACGACTGTTCTTAAATTTTTTCGATTAACATCACAAATTTTAGGTACATTACTATTTTTTTTTCCAATTTTTTGTTCATACGAGAGAGAACTTTCGATTTTCGTTGTTAACCTTTCTTTTTATTTTTTAATATATTTTGCATTCGAATAAATGTTGTTCTGTTAGCGGTGGATTGTCACAAATTTGGCATGCAGGTCGATGCTGTCCTAAAACAAGGTGGAGATGAGCCAACTTCGTGAGTCCAATTCTTAGCCTGCTTATTATCCAGCATTTTTTCTTTATTATACCTATTGAAGGAAGCCAGACATAATTCTTATCTTTGTTTGACGGAACCATAACACTCCAGATCCTGTTATATACTAAAGATTTGTGTTAGTAATGGAATCCATGTTGAGGAATTCAGGAGCCGATTTTAGTTTTAATTTTGCATATGGTTTTTGGTAGGATTCCTTTTAATATTATTTAGTACAGTATAGAGAGACTGCCAACTTTGGGCTGTAGGGGAATGAAATCCGCTCAACTTTTGATTGAAAAGTTTCGTTGAGCGAAGCCTTTGATTTTTTGGCACGGTGGATTTTCCTAATTCTACATTTAAAAAGATAAAATTTGTTCCTATTTTTTTTTTTTTTTTTTTTCTGAGCCCCTATAACAACCAATTAAGTTAATGTTTTCTATGTTTGTTAAATCTTTTATTTGATGGAAAATTTAAAGTATTTAAAGAAAATCGATCCTGATGAATATATAAATCACTCACAAGATAATACATAGGTATATTATATAAAAGAAAATTTAAGCCACAATAGATAATTAGTACATTGTACTTGCAATCAATTAATGAATTTCAACAACGCCATTAAAACGAATTGTTGATAATAATGGTTCAATTTACTTTTAAGCAACCTATTTTTTTATCACTTAATTTATTTAAGTGTGGTTTATATTTGATGGTTGATAATATTTTTTTAATAAAAAAAGGCACATTTTTCTCATTTCATATTATAAATTTCACACACACATACACAAACGCGCACACAGAGTTTATTCAAAATATATATTTCCTTATTTTAATGTTGACAAAAAATTTAGTGTAAAAATGAAATTACTGAGAAATTATCAAATAAATGTAATATAATCATAGAAAATGCAAAGTTCATAAATATGTCTAATGTAAGTTTATCACAATAAATGAGAGTGACACATTCATAGTAAAATTTGTTTTTTGTTACAGGTAAGGAATCTCCAAAATTAAACACACTTAAAGGATTTTTTAAAAGAGGTATCGCTTTATTTTTATCCTACATATTTATTTTATAATTTTATATTATTGACAAAACATTTTTTCTATTTTTTTATATCATTTATAATTTAAGTATTTCTGTATAGTGCACCACATGGAATGCATGTCCTCTTACGAATTACAAAGTTTCTTAAACTCACTTTATTTTAGTTCTAATAAATTATTAGTGTTATATTAATATTTATTTATTATTGTTATAATTTATCCATATTACAATTTATTTTTAAGTTCATCGCCTTCTTAATAAAGATTAAATTTAAATATAAATTTCAAAATTTTAAATATGTGTAGACATTAAAAATTGTAACTAACAAAATGAAAAATTTTCTGATGTTAAAATGTTAGTTATTTACAATATTTTATCTTCAACCGGCAGTCACTTACTATAAATTAATACCAAGATTATACTTGGAAAAAATATAACTAATTTCTTACAAATTCTTCCAGGAACCTCCGTTTCAAAAACTTCAATTCATAAAACGTTAGATACCATGTTTTACAACCGATTGGCTCATATTATTTTTGAAACGTGTATTAAATTTATGCTGGATATGTGTAGAAGAATATATTTTTATAATATAATGAGATGAAAACATACACTGAGATGAAAGTGTATGTTAAGAGGGGTCCGATGATGGGATCCGGGTCAATAATTGAATATGGCCGTTTAGATCGATCCATTGCACTAACACTAACAATTAATAGCCTTAGCCGAAGCTTATGAATAATACCGAAGGGGATGCCACAAGGATCGTCAATTAGTCCTTGGCTATATAACGCCTACATTACAGCCTCTGTCTTCGATTCCGATCGTTAATAATTAGCTTGTAGTCTACAGTCTCCTCGATCCTTCATCATCATCATAAACTGAAGGACTTGTGCATTACCTCTTTAGAATGGAGATCGTCCAAATTTGGTTGGCTTATATAAATATTTAAAGTATTGTAATAATTAGATAATTATTTATTTCTATCAGTTCTTACGGATGGAATAGAAAAAATAATTCTGGGACCCTTAAGAATAACAGAGGAGAACAAACAAAAGAAACAAAAATTAGCCAAAAGATTTATTAGAATAAACAAATAAAAATCATGATTTAAAAACAAAAAGGATTCTTGTAAACCAATATTACAAAAGTTACCAATGAAAAAGAAAAAATAGAGATAAAAAAATACATTTATCCGCTGAGCCAAAATTTAATCATTAAAAATAATTATTTTCTTCTCATAATGAAAAATATATTTATTTAAATATAATTGATTATATGGCACAAAAAAAGAAAAGAGATAAACAAAATGGGAAAAAAATCTATATCTAAAAAATCTCAATAAGATATAAACAACATAAAGGGTATATCGAATATACTATTTTCGAATTTCTTAAAAAGTAAATTGTAAATGCCTCACGATTATTTATTGTACTTAAAATGTATAAACCATTTAAATTTTTCCTTTTTCGTAGTAAAAAATAAGGTTTTTCAAAATATATATCTTAAATATAATTTAACATGATATCGTATTATACTAATACAAACTGCTTGACTTTTCCGTTTTAATCAGAATTATAACATTAAAACATAAGGTTTTATGATGCTCTGTTTCTTTTTGTCGAATAGCAGAACGGTTTATTTTAAAATTTTTAATCATTAATAATATGTTTTTATTTGAGAATGAAAATTTATTCGTAAGTAAAAAAAAATTACTAGTCAAAATTTGTTAATAAGCTGTTTAATCGTTATTGGTCAACGACCAACGAATATGATATAACTTGAATACATTCCATGACTTTAAATTGATGTTGTATATTAAATTATATATTTAAACATTATCTGAGAAAATCGGTTAACCAAAATTATTATAAAAAATTGTTGAAAAGGCATTGAGAAATAAATGTTTATACCAAATTAGTTTTTCGGAATCAAATAATACGATCAAACGAATTATTACGCGTACAGGCAACGAATAATAAATAGTAGTATTGAATAACTAAAAAAAAAGTATGACTAATAAAAAATATTTATCAATGAATAAACTTTTATTCAAATAATATCCATGTCACAGCGTATTTTAGAAGTTGGTTCGGCAGTTATAGTTTGTTATCCCGGATCACTGATATTGTTTGGAAATATTTCTTTGTTTATAACTTAAGTTGTATTTTATTTATAATTCATTTTGTTTTGAAAATGGTGGAAGAAAAAGGATTGGGTGAAGATGATAGGGAAGAGGCAGGCAGAGCTGCTTGGCATGCATGGCTTGGTGCTCCCTTGGACATTATCTCTATTCCTGACTGTCCCTTTTTACATTTTTCACTTCCCCCGGAGGGACAGCTCTCAAATCTTCTCTTGCTAATACCTCCTTCTCACACGATTTATCGTTTTTATTTACGTTTAGAAATCCATTCCTTCATCCCCCCCCCCTAACCGAAGGAATCCCTAAGACATTTTCCTGCCTTTACAAGTTTGTTTATCTCCCTAAAAATATTGGGTGGTCTCAGGTGGATAGGATCTTCGTCATTCCCTAAAATCATCTCATTCGGAATCCAAATATTTTATCATAGAAATTTTTTTGGGAGAAAGATACTTATTAAATGACTTGGTAGTAATTCCTAAATGTGTTATGAATATTTTATCGTATACTTTTTTTTTTTATTTAAATAAGGATATCTGCAGAAAGGTTTTACATATCAATTGGTATTGTCCGAATATATTGGTTTGCTAAAAATATCACATACTGTATCCTTCCTATTAGACAATTTGTTGTAATGCAGAATAAAAAAATTACATAAAATACAGTTCAGGATATTAAGCCCGTCAAACACTATTTCTCTACGCATAAAATCAAAAAAAGTGCAAAGCGTATTCAGGTATATAATTTCAGTCGGTTTTAAATCATCGTTTATTCTCTTTAGTAAATAATACACTATTCAATATGCTTCTGTAACACGTGATATTTGTTATGAAAATGATAAATTGTAAAGTGATATTTGTGCATTATATATTTTTTTGCTAGAACTTTTTCGCAAAAATCGACTTACCGTAAATGCCACTTTATATTACCGATTTTACACCTGTTTACAATTTTCTCGAAAACAGCTTTAACGATTTTGATGAAATTGCCTGAAGCCTTTAAGCCCTCCAACATTTTATTTATGTAGTACATCACCGAAAGAAGCAGGAGAACATTTTAAGACTAACAGAATACTTTATTAGTGCATAATTAAAAAAGTACCTTTGCATTTCATGGTAAATTATGTGGATAATCATATGAAAGGTAAATAAATTCTCTTAAAAGCAAAAAGAAAATTATATGCCTCGGACCAGTATTAGCAAAGATACAGCGTATTGAACTACAACAGCATATAACCAGAGGTTATAATGTTATGGAATGCCGTGTGCCCGAAAGGAGACGGATGTGATCAAATGCGTCTTCTCTCATCTGGTTACTCCTATTCTCAAAAATACGCTCTTTTCTATGCAGTTGTTAACTTCATCCTTATTATTATTACTATGACACGCTTCAGGATAATTATTATAGGATGATTAGGGAAAGTTGTGTAATGTGCGCGCACTGCACCAGATTTTTCATTAATAAAATATTGATTTATGACTGATATAATATACCATAATTTTCTTATTATGAAAATTAATTTTTTAAATCATAAAATAACTTAAATTCTTTTTAAGTTATATAAAAACTTAATTAAAAAAGAAGCCTCTGGGACTGATTATTTTTTCTTATTAATTTCGACATGTTCAAAATTTATTCTATAGCAGTTACAATAATTCATTGAAACTTATTAACATCTATTGTTCTGTCACAGTATTGTATTATTTAAAACTTTTGACATTTAACAACCATTAGGATTTTTTATTGATGAAGTATAATACAAATTATATATTAACAATTAGATGTTTTAATAATCCATTAAAAGTATCAAATGTGTTTGAGGAGTTGCTGTAAAAGGATCAAAATTTTGTTCAAAGCATAATCTCAGTCTTCAATAAAAGTAACATAATCTGTAAAATTTAATCGTTTTTAAATGTTAATTCAGATTATTCTACTTTGTCTTCATCTATTAGAAATGATAATTCATGAATTGTTTTTAGGTATTTCGAATTCGCGTATTTTATTAGAACTTACTCAATCTCTATTTAGTTTTTCTCTATTATTTTTTTTTTATACACTAGAAATAGTAATTACCAAAATATTTGTAAATAATTCGAATTTTTGTGTTTTATTTTAATTTTTTTAATTTCTTCATTCTATCATTAATTGGATTTTTTTCGGAATTATATTTAATCTTTTGTTAATGTAGTTCAGAGCAATAATGGCCCAAGCATTGGAAGCCTTAAACCATTTCATATAAATAAATAAATAATGACAATGAGATAAAAATAAATTAAATTTACGTGTTTACAGGATAGGAATCACCACAAGAATATTGACCGATCTGTTTCCATTAGTGATTTCTTTGTTGGCTTCTGTTCAATGGTTCGTTAGTTGGGATTGTTTGCGCTCTGTAATTTATCGTTTCGCACGTGTAACTTCAATTAAGATTTTTTTATTTACTTGTAAGATCAGAAATGAACGAAATCTAATTTTTTTTAAGAAATAATATTTTGTTCGTTCATTAATTTCCAAGAAATGTATATACTCTTTTTAAAAAAATCTCTATTTTCCTATCTAATTGTAAATACTATATGTATGTAGGAAAATATAGATGGTTTTTAAAAAAAGGGTATACATTTCTCTTGAGAATTAATGACTATTATGATTAATCGCATAACCCTTGAAAATTAAGAAGATTATTTGAAAATATTTTGTTCATTATTGCTGCAATTTATTCTATTTAAATATTTCATGCTGAGACATAAGTTAGCGTCTCATCACGTCTTGACGAATTGCTCTTTTAAATTAGTTGAACTGAAAGAAATATCTTTTTTTGATTCTGTGCATAATATAATATGTTATAGACATCATTTAATAGCACACAATCTCTAAGATGTCAGTATAATTTGTTTTATATGATTTATTTAATTTTATTTTTTAGGCTTTAATGGTTGAGCGCATTAAGATCCCAGGTTTATACTCTACGCATAGGCCACTTTTAACACTAAACAATATCTTTCCTAAACTGGGTAATCTAAAAAGACTCTAAACGTTAATAAAAAAACAGCATCTACAGTAGAGCTTGGTTCTATTAATTTATTACGATTGTCATTATACCCAGTCTGTATATCTACTATTATCTTTTTGATGTATTATTTAGTGATGTTTTCAATTTCTCCAGTTTATCTGATTAATGAACGATATTTTTTTTTAAATTTTGTAATATGAAATATATTGTAATCACTATATTGATAATAAGAAGTGTACTGTAACCAGACCCCTGGTTATCGTTTTAAAAAAAAAAAAAAAAAATTCTTTCTATTTTTAAATTTGGAAAAGCTTCTTCTGTTATATTTTCTGGCAGAACTCTTGGTTCTTTATTATAATATTTCATAAATTATCCAAAAGCGACAATAAGCCCCAGGAATTCGTTCTACATTTTATTTCAAAAAGGAGAGAATCTTAATATTCTTTGTCTGAGTAATCATCCTATAAATATACCATTTATAGTAATTAAAGCAAATATTATCCTTTCTTGGCGGAACATAAAGGTGTATAATATTTTGGATACAATAGTTATCCCATTAACGAGACTGGGGGACGGACGGACTCGGTGTGAATAGGGCGGACTAGAAGAGAGCGTGCTTTGAAGCGGGCCGGCGAAGCGTGGAGGAATTAGTTTCGGAGCTGTGACTACCCCATCACCGTGTCCCCGCGCCCCCAAATATACGGCATCAGCTGTTTGGTCTCTCGACTGCACTTGATTATTGAAATCGGGACGAGTGCTCTCGACTCCAGCGCCAGCCAGCTATTTGTCGAGTAGCTCTTCTCTTCGATAAACTGTTATTTCATTTTGTGGTGGGGCTATTGCGGTTACTGTATGCCAAAAGGACAAACAACAGAAAATTCTTTATTCCATCGTTTCGGCCACTTTTGAAATCATTTAAACATTCCTTCTTTCGTACTATATTACAAACTATATTACAAATATATTCCTTTTTTCATTATTATTTATAAATATGTTTAGTCTTATTTCCTCCCAAAATATCGCACTGTAACGAAAGTCGGAGGGATTTGAGGGTGCATTATATATCCGTTTCCTAACCCTTAGAACATGATTATGAGGGTTGGGGATATCTGTTCTCTCTCTCTCTCACTCAATCTCTCTCTCTCTCTCTCTCTCTCTCTCTCTCTCTCTCTCTCTCTCTCTCTCTCTCTCTCTCTCTCTCTCTCTCTCTCCCCCTCTCTCGGTCCCTCTCTCTCTCTCTCTCTCTCTCTCTCTATATATATATATATATATATATATATATATATATATATATATATATATATATATATTTTTCGGTTGCCTCTATAGACCTTGTAGATCTTTGGCCGCGCGATGTGGTGTTCTTACAGACATTTACTGCTTGCGGGAGCACAGACAGCCTGGAGGGGTCACCCAACCTCACGTTGCTGCGAACCATGGTTTCCATGGTGCAGCGGTAGGCTGCCCATTCCTCCATAACCGGTCCCTTTGGAGCCAATTCGGCAGTGTCCTTCCCATCGACTCCCTCGGACAGTGACAAATTGGTCTAGATCCACGGATTATGGGTGTTCGGAGTCAGCAGGCGCACGAGGACCTATATTTCTTTCCCCGAGACATACCGTCCATGGACCAAACCTCCGGGCGGCTATTTCATGTCCTGGAAAACCACAACGCGATTCACAATTAAGGTACACGGGGTATGGTCATCACTCCTATGCCCGGTCTGTGTGAGTAGCCTCCAGTAGGCTGACGGGCCTCACATACCTGGGGGGAGGGGTGATAAACTTCTTGAATTATTACTTTAATTAAATTAAAGTAGTGCCGGTGCCGGGATTCGAACTCACGACCTTTGGGTTTTTGAGTAGGTGCACTTTTACAAGCGCGCTAACCCGCTCGGCCACCCCGTTATGAAGTGACTCCCAAAGGGTTTCTTCTCCTAGGAAGTTTAAAATTTTGATCATATTGGCAAAATTTGTTTTTGATTACTAGGCTGTTTTGCCAACAGCTCCAGCTTTCTATTGAGTCTTTAATATTTTGGAGGACTTACCATCTACCTTGCCCTTGCTTGGAGAAGATTTTATTTTTCTGCATGTTAGTGCACGGCCACATTTCCACGTTTTAGGCACACTTCCCAGTCCAGGGATGGGCACACATCAAGCCAAAGAGAGCCGCCATAGGATTTTTTAAATTTTATAAAAAAAAACATACGTAGATTCACATATTAATTTTATTTAATTTAATTGTATATATTTGGTCATGTCACATATACAAAACAACATAAGAACACATATCGCCGGTGCAATGCTAAAGTGGTGTATCTGCAAACTTGTGTTATTTTTGCGTTTTGTTGCATTTTAATATGTGGTTTTCTATTCCCTTTGTAATGCCGACAAGACCTAACTGAATATATATCACATCACTAATCAAAAATAGTAAATACGACCAAGTTTTAATTAAGAAATTTGCTCCCTTACATCTGCAGCCCATAATTCAAACCCAGTTTTCTCGGTTTCAGATACGCCACTTTGGTGTATAAATAATAAAATTTTGAAAAAAGAAAATAATCAGTTCAAAATTTTAGTAATAAAATTCATGTTTAATAAAAATTAGTTTATCAATACAAAGTATAATAACAGTCTTTGGTCATTTTTTTGGGATTTGGGGTAAGCTGTTCATTGGTCAACGTGAATGATGTTTGGAATTCATGGACTTCATTGTTGAGAATAAAGATTGAAAGCAACACGTTGTACCAAAAATACACAAATAGACGACAAGCACCTCTTTTAGTTTTGATATTTTGATTATGTCATGAGTTTCTAAAATTCAATCATGGGGAAATCTTTGTGCAGTATTTGCAATCTCTAATAACTTCGATTCATCTACCGATTTTTCAATAAGTATTATTTAACAATTGGAAATCCATCTTCAATAGCCTAACAAATAAATGGGTTTGAAAAAAATAAGAATGTAGATTTAGATGTAGAACATGTGCATTATAAACGGTTCAGGGAAATAACTAAAACTAAAATTGTGATGATAACCGCATTTTTCCACATCGTTGCCCTAGTCAATTTGGAAATGAGGCATCTATCCCTGTCCTAATGTTCTCCAAATTCCCCCTCCCCCATTTGAAGTTATATGGAATGCTCTTATATAAGGATTATCTTCCCGAAATACGCAACCTCTCTTTCTCTGAGAACTCCAGGAAATGTTACATAGGCTTTAGCAGGATAAATTTACCTATTTACCTATAAATAAATAAATTACTATAAATAAATTAAATATTTATATTACCTATAAATTTACCTATAAAAGCAAAAACAATATTTAAAAAAAAAAAAAAAATTACTATAAAATTAGATTTCCTCTAACCAATTTTTTCTGTCGACTTCTTTAATATTTACAACAATAAACATGATTATAATTTTTAACTTTAATTATAGAGTTTTAGAACATTGAATAATGTTTACTTTACTATAGTCTATTAATTGTTTACACATTATTTTTCTACGCTATTTATCTTATTCTGTAAAACATTATTTGTGCATTATTATTTTTAGTTGTGACTGCCAATTTTATAGTTCCGGGTAGAAAAAGATATATAATTAGACCGCATCCTGTAATTCCTTATTTATTGATTCTCTTCCGTCTTTTATATCTTTGGCTACTTTGATGTTATAATAATATTACTTTCAAACATATATGAAATGTTGATTCAACGTTTTCCTTCAGTTCCTAACTCTTAGTGTTGTAATGACCTAATTGATATTTAGAATATCAGTGAAGTTGCCCATCGATATTTGCTAATAGATTATTATTATGATTCTTTATTATTAATCGCTCGGATAACACAAAAAGGGAAGCAATTAAAGTACAATAAAAGAGCCCATTAAGAGAAGTGTTTTTGCTGAAGGAAATGGCAGCAATGACTCACAAAGAAGAGTTTTTGCCGTACAGCCGATGAACTCTTGGATCGGGGAGGACTGATGAAGAAGAGCCGAAGGGAATGCTCTAATTTATATTAATAGCACTCTAAAACAAAGGAAGCTCGCCAGATAGTCCGCTTTCATCACCGTATCCTTTTTTCCTTCTCAGTCTATTTATTTCCTCCGAAGTGGAGGGCGAGGGAGAGAGGGGGGGTTGGCGATTAATTGAAAACATACCTCAAAGTCCGGGAGGATTCATCCCACAGATGGTAGGGCAGAAGTCCGCAGGAGTGGGTAGCGCTGGTGAATAGGGGAATTATTCCTTCTTTTAGGGTCTAGAATGAATTCTTAATCAGGTCACTGAGCTGTATTACCTTAAAATATTCAAATGTACATCAACGTAATATAAAAATGTAAATGATAAAAATATAATAATTAAAAAAAAAAGTTAATTTCCTGCCTACCCTCTTCATTAGTTTTGGTTTATTGTTTTCAATAGAGAATCTTTGTAATCGACCATGAAAAAAATACCCTCCCTCTCAAAATTTGAAATTTTACGTTTCAAGATACGTATAATCCAAAAATCAAAATAAAAAAAATTTTGTCCGTCAACGTCACGGCTTTTCTTCTAGAGTACTGTTGCAATTATTTTTATATTTGACTCTAAAATCACTGGTTACCTCTGAATAGCCATGGCTCTCGGACCTCAACATGACCATCCAATTTTCTTTCAAAATAGCGACGGACCAAAGGTTTCATATGCCCGTATCTCGGTCATTTGCGAAGATAGAGGAATAATATATAGTATAAAAATTGTATATAAAATATAGTGTTTTGAAATTATTATTATTTGGAAATAATAAACCCTAGCGTAATAATTTGCAGTGTTTTTTTATTCTGTTACTTAAAATACTATATGCCTAAGAAAATTTTAAGTACAAGAATTCATTTAAAATGGCTTGCTTTTTTAAAAATACACCGATCTATATTGTTAATTAAACTGATTTTTTTTTTTATTTGAAGTAATCAGAAAATCTTTTTGTGAGATTTTTATTATTATTTTATTTTTGTCAGCGCTACGTTCCAGTTAAGAGGGACTTGGTGACCCCTAGTAGGATTTTTTCATCAATAGCAATGCTATCTTGCCATCGCAGCTTGAGTCTTCCGACACGACTGATTCTATAAATTTATCAGGTCAGGGCCTTGGCAGATATTTCCTCTCGACTCAATCTAGCAACATAGGTCATCTCCCAACTTAATCAGAAGAGCTTGACATGGTAGATATCCATATTGTCGTACATACTTAGGATTTCTGCGTTTGTTCTTCTTCGTTTTTATTTGGAAAACTTTCCTCTCATACCTAAATAGGGTTAGCTCATTGATTTTAGCATTCAGATCCTTAGGTTCGGTCGGACTGGTCTAACATGGAAATTTTATATATTCAACTTTGATATAGTTGCAATTGTATTATTGATATAATTGTTTAAAATGTTATGATTTTAAAGCAGTTATAAACATTATGAGTCTTGTGTGCATTTTTATTATTTATGGGCATTTGGCCGTAGTGAATGAGAGCAAGAAGGAAGGAACGCAAAACCTAAAGTTAGTAGTGCCACATCGAAAAAGTAAAACCTTTGCCTCCCAGTAGGAATAAATGAGACCGTAAAATATAATAATAAGCTAAAAAATTATGTACAAAAAAAAAAAATTGTATATATATTATGTTTTTGTTGTATATATGTAAAATAATAAATAAAATTTCTGGAGGGCAAAGAAAAAAAAAATAAAATAAAAAAAATATGTACAAATAAATACTTGTTGCTTAAATGGCAAGAAATACAGTTTTTGTGCAAGAATCAATTTGAAAAATTGGAATTAAGATTAAAGTTTTTTTTTTTTTAATATAAGAGTTTTACTGTCCTAGACTTAAGTTACGCAGAACAGACATTAATACTTACGAAAATCCTGTAAATCACCCACATCTTCTATTTTCATTTTTTTAAACTAGGAAATAAAGATTTTAAAAATTATATTTAGCTTTAATTAATGTTTTAGTGATATTATTGGTGTTATTTTATTTTATTTTTTACCAAGTTTTACATATACTAGTTGGTTAAATTTTTTAAAAGAAAATAGAGTAAATCCCGTTTTATTAATATTGCTGTTAGACACCATCTTTGTAATGTCTTCAAAATGTCGTGTATTTTTTTTCTTAAAAACCTGTTCAAAGTGGCATCGAAGGACTGTTCGAAGGTATGTAACATCTCTCCTGCACATGAAAACGATTTAAAGGCAATTTAGCCAAATAAAATAGGCCATAAAAAGGATGGTACTGAGACAGAAAGATAGATAAATGATCGGGGATGTAAGAGGGAGGTGCGGAAAGGGTTAGAAATATGATATGTATTTGTAGTTCTTGTAACGGCATCATTGTGGATTTAGGAGCCGGTGAAAGAGTTTATGTTCCACTCAACGGCTCTCTTGAAATATTGCAACTTTTTTATTGTTCATGCAGTGTGCCAGCTGTGTGCGCCAGCACTTAGTGTCTCTACGTGTTCGCCCTACAGATATGTCTATTTCACCCACTATCTTGCTGTTTATTTTTTAATTTATATTTGTAATTATTATAAAAACACTCCTTTTATTCAGCTGTTGTATTATCCTTATATAATAGTAAGTTGCGACTATTATTGGCTCATAACAACGATGCAAGGGATTGCTTATTCGACTACATCAGATTTATTTAGATCAGCCTTAAGTCATTTTTAAATAACTTGATTTTCATTCCTATTAGTTTTCTGAAGTATGGACTCTCCGGTGGATCAAAAAGGTCTACGTCATTTCCCACATATTCCCATTATAAATAAGAATTTATTTAAGAGTGATTATAAATCAGTTGATAACATTAACGCTATTTCACAACGAAATATAATTTTTTTAAATATGTTTTTGTTGATGTAACAAAAAAAAAAAAAATATCACTATGACCAAAGTGCCAAACTTACGCTTATTATATCTACGCTATGGAATCTTGAAAATAAGTAAGCGAAGGACGGCACGAGTAGTAGTTGAGAATTGGAACCTGAAGAGGTTTCTTGCACACGGTTCTTCTCTACGCGGATGGTCGTATCAGAACGGACTCAGTCTTCTGCAATCTATAATGGAATGGGAAGCTGGAGAGGAAGGACATGATTACAAATGCCCATAAAAACAGTCCTGAAAAATGGGCGTGATCCCCAGGATGTGGAGATAATTTGTAGGGAAGAAACCCTGGAGGCAATAGAAGATTATAATATAGCAAACAACGTTTATTACCAAATATGCATTACTGTTGTTGGGAAACTTAAGGTTGAGTAAAAGGTAAAACTGCACATTTTCAACTCAGTTTATCTCCCCATTCTATTGTATGGAAGTGAGAGCTGGGTCCTTCTCGACAGACAGTTAAACAGCAGAGACGAAATATCTTTAAAAAATAGTTGAGTTGGCCTTACTCGGAGAGACCTCATGAGAAATGATAAAAAAAAAGAGAAGTTGGGGGTGAAACCCTTGGCTGAGATCTTAGAAAAGAAGTGACTAAATTGGCTCAGCCCTATATGTCGAATAAGCGAAGATTGCGAACCACACTGGTTCCTCGAAAAGTAAATTTTTTTTTCTACTGCATATAAATGGCTGTATTCAAATGGGTATTTGGAGACAGATTATTGAGAGAATTCAAGAGATTTCATTTGGCAACTCCGACAAATCCCTGAGTGTATGTAATTATATAATAACATATTAAATGTTATTATAGATTTACATAATCTTTAGAATATGGACCAATTGTAAATATTTTCTTTGAGCAAAAATGTATCGCACTATGTAATATTCAGAAATTACTGGTGTTGTTATACTGTAGGTAATATATTTAAAGGAAAACAGCAGACCCTTGCCAAACGCTGACAGAGGACATAGGAACAAACTGATCCCAAAAAGAGCAGGTTAAACTCCCGCTAAAATAGTCCTGTCCCGAAGGAGAGGACCTCTATTACCTGGACTGTCCCTCTCCTGTCCTTCTTGCTAACAATACTCTCCTCTCTTCCCACGGTCGTGAAGGGTTGTATTCTCTTCCCGTTAGCGGATTTAGAATCAAGGAACCTCAAGGTGCGCAATTTATTCCATAGTCATTATTGGATATTGTGTATGACGGACACTATTTTTATATTATATAAATTTGAAAAACAGAAAAGAACATCCGTGGCTCTTGTCGCTTATCTAATTAATATTTATATTTCCCTCATTCTTAAATTTTACCATTTTCCTACTTTTTATTTAATTATTCTATATATTTTTTTTTATATAAGCAATCATAATAAACTACTAAACTACCATATATGCATTCATTCTGTATACTTCTATGATTTTCACCTTCATTATAAGTTCTTTGTAACTCTTAAATAGGCCTGTAATGTGGGCCGAAACATAGGCATTGAATACATAGTTCTTTACTTTTTTTTTCGGTGTTAACCTTGACACTCTTTCCTCCTCTCTCTCCCGAAACATTTTCTTGATTATTACTACAGTCAGATGTAGTTACATGTAACATTTAATTTTTGTCTTTCAACTAAAAATTAAATTTATTCCACTGCGACTTTTTTTATATAAACTTACTTCAAAAACAAAAAAAATATAAATTTCCTGTGTGGGAGGGACCAAATATTGTACCGTTATTTGACACAAATGACCTTAGGAGTTAATTAATTATCAAATTTAATTATTAACGGAAAGACAAAAAATGTTAAAAATAGTTTATCGTATTAATAATTAAAAAAATAGTCCGGAGGGAGATGAGTGTTGCCAGAAACAGAGCGCCAAGATCAACGTCAAAGAGTAAAAACTATATTACAGGTCATAACGGAAAAAGTTATTTTGTATTTTTAGTAGTAAGTTTTATTGAATAGGAAACAATAACTGAAAATGTATTTGAATTAGGTAATTCCCAATTGGAGCATCTTAGACTAGTTCTTGATGTTCTTTAAAAAAAGTAGAATTTGTCTTTGTTAAAACCATTTGAGGAGGGGGTTTTAGAGCGGCTAAATAACGTTAAGTTCTGTTTTCCTAAAATCAGGGGACACCCTGTATAAGAGAATTCTATATGATTCCGCATTATAAAGTACATTGGAGATGAGGGGAAAGAGTTTCTTGCACCTACTTTTATGTATTTTTCCCTTCATTATTAGTCTTTATAACGCTTTTATTGATACCCAGCCATTCTCTCTCCGTATATGTCTGTTTTCTACAGTTTTTATCTATTATATATATATATATATATATATATATATATATATATATATATATATATATATATATTATAATTATTTATTTAAATAATTTATTTTTTTTATATCGTCATTTATACCTCAGGAGATATTTCACCTTGTTTTAAGTATAAAAAAAAATTGTTTTTTTATTCACCATTGTAAAATTATTAATTTTTATAGAGTATGTTTGCAAATTTTTGGAAAAACATCTGCTTTTGAAAACTATTTTCATAATATCGAAGATCTTTAAAAGCAGTTTGGAAAGGATGGCTCCTGATGGACTTTTCGGATTTAACATTCGACTTGGAAATAAATCACTGTCCATGGTATCTTAAAGGAGATGCCAATATTTGACATCAATCAGGTGATGAATTATTTTTCAAAATTAATTATTAACTATCATTATTCGCTATATATCTAAAGGAGCAGTGGAATAAATGTAATTATTAGCAGAAAGACAAAAAAATGTTACATGTAGTTGACCGTAATAATAATCAAGAAAATGGTCCGGAGTTGAGGAAGTAGAAGGCGCCGAGATCAACACCAAAAATTAGTAAAAAAAAAACTATGGATATCATGCCCATATTTGGGCCCACATTACATGTATTTTTCAGAGCTACAAAGAACGTATAATGAAGGTGAAAATCATAGAAGTAAACAGAATGAACGACCAATCGAACCACCTAATCTGTTACAAAAAAAATGATGGATAACTTATTAAAATGAAGACGTAAATGATGCTGATAAGTCAGAATCTAAAAAGTTGACTTATTCGTAATTGTGTTCATGATAATTATCCTAAATACAAATAAAAAAAAATAATAACTAAAAGGGCATAACTTGTAGGAAAGAATTGAAGAATATCTATTAAACGGATCTATTTTTGTCAACTCCAGAAGTATTCGAAGCAGCAATAAAAAATTAATTCATTTAAAGAAGTGGACAAATTTTCAAGCTGTCTATGGTAATACTTCCGTAATACTTCTAATACTGTAGTTCAATTTCGGAAGATTTCCTTCGTTTTATGATAAATCCCGTTGGTTAACCATTTACCTTATATTGGATTATGATAATAACGTATCGTGTGACTGTCAACGATGGTTTGAGTGAAAAAGAGCCGGGATTTGATAAGAGATCTATCAGTAACCGGACACTACCCTTGTTAGTGCTGAACTGTGCCGAGGACTCCAGTTTCCCGAAGCCGTATCGTCTCGGGTTAGGGTGTCTGTTTGATATCCGATTATGGGGAGCAATGGAGAGCCATTGTGGTTTCCCGATCTGAGGAGGATCTCAGGCCTCTGAGTACATCATTGTGTCCTGGTACACGCATTCTCTGGTCTGCCAATGATTATACCAATATCTCTCCTGCTTAGGATGTTCATGCATGGATCATAAGTCGGAAATTCTCTAAAGGGTGTACATCTTATGTATGTCTTGCATGAAGTAAATGATACGGCAGTTCAGTCCACTGCAAAAGTTCACAAATGATTATACCTCTTATGCATTACAAATTTTCTTAGCGGTTTAATATGTACATATATATAAATAATAAATTTATTTATTTGTTTTCTTTTATATACGGGGAAGCCGCAGCACAAAAAAAATGACATGTCACCTCTTTACAGCTATCCAATTTAAAGGAACTATTGTAATTAGCCTCAAGCCAGTTCTTAAGATTTCATATAATTCCTCATTTTATGGTGCGCTGAATTCAAAATAAAGTAAAAAAAATATATATTTTTTCCGATATCACTGAACTATTTTCGATGGAACTTCACGAACAAGTAGAGTCGTGATAGAGAAAATGGAGGCAATAATTCCGAAAAGCCTTCTGATAACTTGATTTAATCAAAATTGATTTTAAGCATTTTTTTATTTGAATTATTACGTCCGGTATATAGATGGATTGTAGGTTATTTATAATTTCTTACCGATTTTTTAAAAATTAGAAGTTTTTCCGAGGACCTTTCATGACTCTGAGTTCTCCACTCAAATAATTTTTTAGGGTCAATTTCAGGAAGAGAATCGATGTATATGGGTAAATATATGGGTCATTTTTCCATTTCGTACGAATTTCGAGAATCCAATTCTTCCAAAAAAATGTAAAGTGCAATCATTATTTTTTTCCATAATTCATTTCAAGATTGGATACTAATGATACTGGCAAAAAATCTCTTCATGGAGATCAGGCTAAATAGTGATGTATGATAATGATTGAATTCACGAAGATAAGGAAATAGAATACTACGTGGAGAGCTCAGAAGTATTAATAAGATCATATATCACCATAATTTTGTGAAAAAGCATTTTAAATTTAATAAACATTTTGATAAAACTATAACCTCGAATTTGTATGATACTTATATTATGGCTCTACTAGTATATCTCTTGAATATAGGGCAATCTTGCTTTCGAAAAATATTTTATATGCATTAACTATCCATAACCGCAATTAACTCTTTGAAAAAACAATCACTTGTACGTCCTCATCTAAAAATTAGGAAAAATATATTTTTTATTTATTATTGAAGGTTTTACTCCAAAAAAAATCTTCTTATAATATACCTTTATTCTCCGAAATTTACAAAATGGACAAATGTAGTACCTATCGTTTCCATTTCTCGGGAACAGACTACTAGAAGCATCCGAATCAATCGCCTTTGCTATTGCCTGCTCTATATTCCAGCCTTTCATTGGTTATTGGCCGAATGATTTTATTATATATTTTTGTTGTCTTTACGATATCAAGTTAAAAGGACGGATTTCCTGTAATTTATTCACAATTCGGCCCTATGGTATATTGTTTTCACGCCTAGTCACGTGACCATCTGCTACGTGGTTTTAGGCCAAGCATGAGAACACTTATTTTGTCCAGTTCTGAGAGTCCTTATTTTATCTTGTTTGATTTATCAAGATTTTTTTATCAAATTTGATTTATCAATAGGGGGCCAGCTGCGATCTTCGAGTAATGAGCTCGTAATCCACCGAGGAGTGAAAACATCTCGAATTACTGACTGTATCTAAAGAAATAGCCTTTCTTCGGTTTATCAAGAGTTTTTCAAGGATATAATAATATAATAAATCAGAGGTTGAGTTCGAGATATCGGGAAATTCGAGGATTAAATTAATGAGAGTCGACTATATTTACAATAGTTTTTTTTTTTTTTCAAAGTATGCTATTTAATATTAATTATAGTTTAAATTTACCAGTTATCAACTATTGCAAATAGTATTTTTTCTTACCGCCCTTAATTAAAAGTAACAAAATCCACAATACCGTGTTCGAGGCGAGGTTCGTTTTTGCTGAAAGCTTTCTTCTGTGTCTTCCTTCCGAGGAAAGAGGTGGGTCCACTCTGCTGGTAGTTGTAGATGCGGGTCAGACAACAGTGTTCGAGCCTCTTCCCTCAACGAAAAAGTCTGGAGGTACCTTACCACCTTCCAGATCTGATAGACGGAAAGATGTCCCGGAACAGATTGGGGTATGCCTTCAGCCCATCAAAGAATTTGATATGATGTCCAATAAACTCGAGCACCAAAGAACTGGAGCTCTTCATGTACAGTGAGTGATGTTGCGTACTCTTTGAAGTGCGGTACCTTGAACAATCCGCCGTAATACATTGTTCTAATAACTATGCAGTTTCCGAAGTGTACTCCTGTAGAGGTAGCGGAAGAGCGATGCACCAAGGTAGCATTGGCAGAATTACTGCATTAAACATTTGTATTTTCAGCCGGAGAGTAAGGTGTAGTAAGGGGAGTAGGGAGAATAAGGCTGAGGTGTCGTGAGCAGATGGTAGAGGCAGTGCGGTTTTTCTCGCCTCAACTTTAGTTGATGCTTGAGAAAGTATGGTTCCGATGCAAGATAACGCCTAATATTGTAATATAAATATTGTAAATAACAAGATTATTTCTTGAATATATTGGGAAGAAAGGTTGCATAATAATGGTTTTGTGTGGATTTATATAATACCTTAAAGAAAAATTATAATCCTACAAACAAACAAAATTTTTAACAAAGCTTCGATAAAATCTTGAATATAAAGACTTAGGTACAATGGACTGTTGGTACTGCAGAACCTATTGGATACAGGAGCCGACTGAGAACGGCATGCAAAGGTAACCCAGATTATCGTCCACCGCGACCAATTACCAGAGGAGCAAGAAGTTGAACGATAACCGTAACACTAACTGGAGTGGTATTGCAACCCTTCGAATTAAATCCCTTATTGCCTCACCTATTTCATATTCCCAATCTCGGAACTTGGAAGCAGCTTTCTTCCTTCATATTACTATATCCGATTATTGTTATTAAAATAATTTATCAAAGAGCATGATCGTGAGGTTAAATCATATTGCGTTTAGCCATTAATGAACATCAAATGTTTTAAACCAAATGTAAAAAAATCTTATTTATTTCTTTTTTTAAACTAATGTATCTTATTTTTAATTGGTATGAATGAGTATAGAAAACAGATAAAGGAATTGTCTTATACGCGCCTAAAATAGCCTTTGGCTATTGAAATAAAATTTAAAAAAATTCATTGTCGATTACACAGATCTACAATATTATTGAAAATAATAAACCAAAAATCAACTTATGAAGTTTTTATACTCTCATTTTTATGCTTTTAGCTCTCGTGCTTGAAGCATTAAGCTACCTTAATTTTACCACCCCTTCTTTCACTCCCTCCCCTCCCTCCTATAAATGTCAACAGTTTTAGAACAGTATTTTCTATGGTACATCCATTAACTTATTAAATCACTTACTGACTGGAATAAGGTCAAAATTCCGAATATACAAACAAAAATGAAATTTGTTGGCCGTGGCAAGTTCCCCCTTTGTCCGTCGCTGGTTCCGGCCATTCATACTTATTATTTTGTACATTGACTTCTTGGTTTGTTTTCTTAGATTATATAAGTTTTGTTTTACTTTAGTTTGTAAAAATGTAAAAGGTATTTAAAGTTTAAATATGCAATAAATGAAATAAGCTTTTTGCATGGCATATGTAAATGATATATTACAGAAGAGTTTTATGGATCTACTTTTTATTGCCATTATTTTTGTCTATCTTTCATGATAGCCTTGCGAATTGTTTCAGTCGGTGGGTTTAGTACTTAGCTGACAAATGTATATATTTTACAATGTATACAAACATTTGATTCATATAAAATATTTTGGCTGAAATACTGCAAGATCGAGAAAAAAACTACTTTCTTTCAATAAATTAAGCTTAAACGGATATAATCTACTAAAATTTAAATTTGAGCAGTAGACACTAATATATATCAAAGATAATAATAGTTGTAAAATTAAAATGTCATTATTCCATTTCAATCTAATTTATCTAATCTGGGAGCCAGCGTGAAAAATGTTCTCTTTCGTGATCAAGATAAAACCAAGTCTTACTCAAATGAAGCAACTTTAAATACGCACTGCTGAACTTGGGGCCGACATTTCTTTGAAAATATGAACTTAAAAAGATAAACCGATCACCAATATCAATCTTTTATAAATCTATTGGAAATATTTATACAATCACTGGCCTACAATCGTTCTACGAAAATCTTTCGATGACAATGGCGATATTTCATATGAATTATTATAAATTATTGTGAAATTAATAAGTGGCGAGATTATGGTATACTCAAGTAGATTATACGTTTTTTAATATAAACACTTTTTCCTTAAAAAATAAATGAAGCAGGAAGTTTTCGTATGCTTTGAAGATAGCACCATAGTATTATTGCTAAATACTGAGTTACTTATCAAGGTAGATTCTTGTAGGACTTGGTTTTACAAACCTGCCTAAAACCTTTGCTTCGATTGTTCCAAGGCTAGTCTTATTCATACTGAATTAAATTTCTAGTAACTTTTTTACCATCATTCTGTAATTTGGCATGCATAATGTAATATATAAAACAAGTGTAGTTTTTTTCTAGGTAAGTATTGGGTTTATTGCGGGGAAGTTGAAATTTTTTCTTCTCATAGTACATAGCATACTATTTTTTCTAAAACTAAAACGTGGCATGTATAACAAAATAACGAGGGATTATGGATAAAAAAAAAAAAAAAAAAATTAACGGGCAAAATAATGGAAACGGGACCAGAGTGTTGAGGAATAATTAAAATTACGTTAGAGCTGTGACAGGATGCCCGATCAGAGGACTGCCTGATAAATGGGAACTAATTACACTCTTTAAATTTATGGCTAACTGATATTGCAAAAATATGATTTCATCTGGATCCTGGTCCGGTCCAATAATCATCAATCATGAAGGCGAAGCGGTTCCGGCGGTCGGGCGGTCGTTTGTGGTCACTGACATGTACCATCTCGTCACTACCGCGGTGACGGCTTTATATATCACTAAAATAACCGGGGTTTTCGGTTAGATATGTTCTACGAGGGGTCATTAGAAGTTCAGCAGCGGTAACCAGAATCTCACTCTAATCTTTTACGTTATTGATATTTTAAAATGATTGATATTTGAGAGTATATTGAATTAAATTCCGAGGAGATGATCTATAGGTACTGAGATCCAATATAATCGAGGAAAAACCTTACAAATGATTACAACAATATTCATTATTATATATATGTTATTTTATATGTATACAATAGGAGTTTTATCCTCTATCCTCCAATCTTTGTTTCTATTTCTGATTTTTATTTCTTATACTTTAATAAAAAAAATGTGAAGCTAACGTCATCGTAAATTTAACATCTGGGATAAAATCAGCTAACCATCGTCTATCAAATATAATTTCTCTATTTGTATGGGGTATACCCCGAAAGCAAATAAAAATATTCATTCATTCTTTCATATGATTTCTTGATGGCTCTCCAGTATTATAAAAAAAAACTTACTAATACCATACATACAACCGTGTTCCATAATAAGTACGAAACAATACTCATTTCTGTTAGAAACTGATTTAAATCTGTTCAACTAATAAATAAATATGATTATAATCTCCCAAGTACTTTTTCGAATACACGAAATACATTTTTTTAATACAAATCAATTTATATATAAAATCCAAACCTCTATCTTAAAAATAAATAAAAATTTAAGCACACCTCTAGCATTTATATTTATTTATAGACAAAAATATGGACAATTAAAAGTAGGCCTATAAAACCCTTCTGTTATATAATATAAAATAGACCTAAAAAAATGTCTGTACTTCATTTACGTATTCCATGCAAAAAGCGCAATGTACAAAATAATAAGTATGAATGGCCGGAACCAGCGATGGACAAAGGGCATTTGCCACTGCCAACAAATCCCAAGCGAAATTTAATTTTAGGTTACGTAAAAAATATTTGTTTCTATATTCGGAATTTTGACCTTATTCCAGTCAATATAGCGATTTAATGGTATGAGATGATGATATTTATATATCACCTAAAATACTGTTCTTAAACTGTTGATTTTTATTAGAGGGAGAGGAGGGAGTGAAATAAGGGGTGGCAAAATTAAGGTAGCTTAATGCTTCAAGCAAGAAAGCTAAAAGCATAAAAATGAGGGAATCAAAACTTCGTAAGTTGATATTTGGTTTAGTTTTTTCAATGTTAGACCTTTTTAATCGACCTAGACGTTTTTCCTTTTTTTTATATCAATAACCAAAGGCGCATGCGCAGTAAAAGATTATTCCTTTATTTATTTCCTATACTCATTACTACCAAATAAAAATAATATAAATTAGTTTAAAAAAATAAATAAACAAGATTTTTTACATTTGGTTTAAAACATTTCATGTTCATTCAGGGCAAAACGCAATATGATTTAACCTCGCGATCATGCTCTTTGATAAATTATTTTAATAACAATAATCGGATATAGTAATATGAAGGAAGAAAGCTGCTTCCAAGTTCCGAGATTGGGAATATGAAATAGGTGAGGCAATAAGGGATGTAATTCGAAGGGTTGCAATACCACTCCAGTTAGTGTTACGGTTATCGTTCAACTTCTTGCTCCTCTGGTAATTGGTCGCGGTGGGCGATAATCTGGTTACCTTTGCATGCCGTTCTCAGTCGGCTCCTGTATCCAATAGGTTCTGCAGTACCAACAGTCAATTGTGCCTATATCTTTGTATTGAAGATTTTATCTAAGCTTTTGTTTGTTACAAATAAACTTTTTAAAATGAACTTATATTTACAATATTTATATTACAATATTAGGTGTTACCTTGGATAGCCACCTTACTTTCTCAAGCCATGTAAGGAAAAGACTAAAGTTAAAGTGGCAGAAATCACAGCGCCTCCACCATCTGCTCACGACACTTCAGCTTCCTGAATATACAGTTCTTTGTTTATCGGGCCCGCCGTTCTTTGTTATTTTTTTAATTTTATATATGTTTATTTATTTTTTTTAATAAAAAAAATGTTTTTCGATACTCAAATTTTAATATTGGCACGACGATATACAGGATTAAAACTATCAAACGTAAATATAGAAATAATTATATCGAAAATAATTCGATATATCGATATTTTTCCAACATCGCTACAACTGAATACGTAAACTTAAAAGTAGTTTATTTATTTTATTTTTTTCAAAATTCCTTTCATACTCATTTATATAATTACTTTATCGTTAAGAATTCTCTAGGTACTACTAAGCAACCAATATTCTATTTGTTCATCAACAATGTAGGAATCATCAGTGTGGATGAAGGCCCATGCTTGTATTAACTGTTCCACTATCTGGCTTGGATTAACTCATTGACGTCAATGACGTCCGTACACGCCCAACATTTTTATTACAACTAATAATTGTTAACTTATTACCTAAAGGTTTTACGTCTTGAAACTTTCTTCATATATTCATAAAAATTTGAAAATATACCTATCGGAGAGTTGTAGCTAAGAACGACTAAAAACGTTCACTATTTTATTTGATAATTTGTCAAAATAAAACATGATTTCATTCCGTAAATGCGAAATCTTAATCCTACTCAAGGAGATATATTTAATTAGGAATTAAGATTTTTTTTTTTTTTTTTTTTGGTCGCTCATCGATTTCTGCAAAAGGACCAAAGGGTTGTAGTTTGGTGGACTACTTCAATTCTCTAGGCTGATTTTACCCTTTGTTACCATTTAATCAAAGTAAGTTTTTTTATTGAGAAAGTTGAAGATTAACTGAGGATGTAAACTGCAAAATTCCCAACTTCAATTTTCAATCGAGATAGCAATGGTTAACAAGGACGTATCCAGTTCAAAACAGAAGGAAAAGCAATTTTCTAAGTTTAATTTCTTTCATTTTGGGGGTGAGGAGGTCCATTGTGCCATGCAATAATTTACAGTAAAATTCAAAATAACGCGGTTTATTTTAAAAAAATCGAAATAATTCTTAGATAATAATTCGCAAGAATTAGCAGCGAAAATTTTCTCCTTACAAGGAAGGGAGGAGCTGTCTCACCTTATTTTCTCCTCTGGATTAGCTCATGAACGTTATTATTATCCACGTGTGTTTGATGTCAGACGGGAGTAAGGAGTTTTGCAGTTCAGCCCTGAACTGGCTATAGCAGATAAAAAGTTTTAACTTTTTATAATGTCCCCAAATATTTATTTTTAATGAAATTGAATTATGCTTTTTAAAATTGAGTATAGGACTAATATACCCTTTTACAAAGTAAAATGCTTTATTATCGATGCCTATTTTTTTTTGTGTAATATCAACAGCGACGTGTAGGACCTGACAACAAACAGGATGCAGACAATGGCAGGGAAAACGACGCCGAAGAGGGTGGAAGCGTTCCCCTCCGGTAGGACTAAGATCCGCAGAGATAGGTGCAGATATGTCGGTCTGTATGTCAGCCAAGATATTCCATTAAGGGCTTTGCTGCTTCTCCCTCCTGCTGTAGTCATTGTGTCTGTACAGGTAGGCTCCATCCGCCAACAGCTTACATCCTACAGCCTCTGGAACACCGGTAAAACAATAGGCCTTTAAAAGATAGTTAGTCCTTCTTGAAGTATCTTTACACGTGTGTGTGTATATATATATATATATATATATATATATATATGTATATACATAATAAAATATATATCTAAGACAGTTTAAAAGGTAATATAAAAATACTTTCTTTACTTCGTACAAGGAAGTAAAAATAATACCCAACTAATTTTAGGAATGAAAGGATATTTTTAATTCTAAAACCAATTTAATTGTTTTTTTTTTGGGTTACTAATCGGTACCTGAAGCTTAGCTCGCATAATAATGATTAAAGCATTAAAACGAAATGGCAGACGTGAAGTATTCTGCCATTTCGTTTTAATTTATTTACGTTTATGGTAAGGATATCTGTGTGTGTGTGTGCGTGAGGCAGGCTCCGCTACTGCCATTCCACAGTATACACTTCACACCAACTTGGACCGAAATTGGAGCCTTTATTCAAAGCATGCATGATTTTTTTTTAAATTTAAAATGAAACACTCGAGCTATTATGACGTGTCTGCCCATGAGAGATCGGCTTTTGTCCGTCTCGTAAGGCATCTCCAATTTCAGACCATTTCGGTTTACATGTAAACGTGATGAAATAATCAGGACGAACATATTTGTAGCATCCGGAGTTCTCTCATGCATATACATATAGCGGGACCTCCAGTAAATCAGAATGGCAGTACAACCATATTTCCAGTATCTGAAACGTTAACATCCATTTTACGCATGTCGTCTTTAAGATGTTCATAGTTTTCCGCTCGAATCTTATATTGTCAAACTATTCTCTCTATATCTTGGCTTACATATCCACCAGAAACTGATTTAAAAAACTACGATACAGTAAAAGGTAATACCAACGTTTTAGTTTCTAAGCATAACAGTTGTTTATCGTCGTAAATCTTTGCATTTTTTTATATCTATGTCGCTTATATTATTATATCTGTCGCTCATCCCATGACAATAAGCGGATTTGATGCAAAAAATGTGTAAAAAATGAAAACCCCGTCCTTTTAGGTTATAGAAATTATTATTTTTAACTACTTCGAGTACGATATTTTTCAAATCCAACCTTTTTGCACACATACAACATAAGGAAAACCACCATTAAAAATTTCAGCTTCATAGGCATTGCCTTTTTTTGTGATACAGTGATGACTAAATAAGACAGTGAGTGGTAACTTTCTTTTATAAACGCAGATTGTGTTTTTCCCTCGAAAATAATAGACTTATGAACTGAATCTAAAGTCATCGGAGGGAGGGGGTAGAGGTGGATTATATATGTAATTATTATTATTACCCCCGGCTTCATTTGGGCACTTCCAGTGGTCCCCTTCGGATCAAACGAGGTGAAATTCGGCTAGTATTATTATTCCCTAGGCAAAACAATACCTCAGAAGTGAGAATAATAAAAAAATTCAATCAAATTTACAAAAATGTTGATTCGTGTTTTTTTAGGTTTTGCGCTCCTCTAAAACCCCTCCAAAGTGAGTTAAGGGGTTGAAAATTTGCACGTGATTTGAAATTACTGTTAAAGGAGTGTCTATTGGAGGTCTCAACTTTTTTCCCTGTTCATCAGTTTGATATTTTCAATTTCGTCTTTGAGTTAATATTAAAGATAATTTAAAGTACCACTTTTGTGTGTCCACGTTTTTTTTAATGCTACTATTATGTTGTTGAATTTATTTTACTTGGATTAATTAGTGGTTTTTCATTATGAACTCCTGGCATTGTCAATTATTTTCTTAACTACCATTCGTAATCAGTCAGAAAAGATGTTTTGAGGAAGATTGAAATCAGTGATCAATCAAAAATGTTTATTTAAACTGTTGGTGTTTGAGTAAAGTTATAATCAGTCGAAATGGAAATTTGAAAGTTTTAATATATATATATATATATATATATATATATATATATATATATATATATATATATATATATATATATATATATATATATATATATATATAATTTATATTACGACCAAATTGAATATGGGTGATTCTCAGATTAAGAGCAAGTTTCATGCTGGGATTTTAGTATTTTTGACCAGATTTAAATTAAAAACAGTAAGCACCAAAAATATGGTTAAAACTAATCTCCTAAAAGTTATAGTGGACTAAAACTTGTCCCTAAAATGATAATTACCCATATAAGGCTTATTTTGATGAATGAAAAAGTATCAATTTATAACTGAGACGAAGTATCGATTAAAGACTTTGAATGGGGTGAAAATTGAATGTGAATGAAAAATTCTGATGAAAGTTCATTCATCAGATGGAAGAATAATAGGCCTGCTATTGGCTATCAATGAAAGCTCCCGTAACATGCAACCTTAGTTATGATGAATCACTCCTCGTCCGTTATCTGTCCAGTAAATGAGCTACCGTCAGCATGGCATTATTTATATTTATATATTTTTAATTTTTATGCTTATATTACTTTAGTAGGCTAATTTGGCAGGTCTTATATCTTTTCTAAAGGTGGGCAATTTAGCAATTAAGGCAACAATCGAGTTTTTCACTCTCTAGAGTTAGATATACTACCGAGCAAGAAGCCTATCGAAAAGTACTTTCAGGAAATTCAAACCTGTTTTGAATGATTGAAACTACTCTCCAAGAGGAGGGAGGGAACAAATTCGATGATAACAGACGAAAGAGCCGTAGATTGCCTGACATGAAATCTTATTTTTTTGAGTCACTAAAAAAACTTGGAAATCTCGTTAGACTTGATTGTTTCAACAATGAAAAAGCAATGAAATAACTGAAAATGCATCCGACCGGTTTTAAGAGCAAATACCTCTAATGCGGTAAATAAAATAATACATTACATTTGTTAATATACAAGTGGAAGAGCTCAAAATGAGACATAAATAATTGTTAGGACATAAATGGCAAATTCTTATAGGAGCATATGTCACATCCACAGTCCAAATGACACTAACAGAGGCAGCACTCCACACCCTGACACATACTGAGGGAAGAGGGAGGTTACATGACAACTGCTGGGAAAGATTTAATTACAAAAGGTGATCTTAAAAAAAAAAAAAAAGGGGCAATACTCGTACTAAAAACACCAAAATGTAAAAAAGATCATAAAAATAAATCAAATAATTAAAAAACGAGGAAACCCAAGAGAAAAGGAAAAGTTAAAATATCGACAGAGTATTTGATTTTTGAGACTCTTGGCTTCTTCTTTGGAACTTTCTATTTATGCCCTATAAATTATTAATGTCTCATTTTTTCATGTATACTAATATGTTTTATAATAGCCATGTATCCAGTGTTTTCTTCATAAGTAACTTTCTCTCCTGTGAATTTATCTTTTTCTTTCCTCTTGTATTTATTAGATTTCCTCTTCCACTACCTCTGGTTAGTGTCATTAGTGTGGTGTGGGGTAAGCGCGGAATTGTCTCGTTAAATCCAAACCCTCGCAAGAGCTGCTCTTTACAGAACATGAAGCCTAAACACTGATGTATCAGAAATCAGCCAAGAAAGTTCATTAAGGTGAAGTATAACGAATCGTAAAAATACTAGTTCCAATTTAATTTATTTATTTTATTTTTTGTGAACAAACAACTTTCCTTAATATATCTTTATTATTTTTATAATATTGGCATTTTTTACCTAAAACAAACCAACGTTTCGAAATTTTCTTTCGTCCTCTAGGTAAAAAAATTTTACCCAGAAAAAAAAATAAAAGTTTTGGGTAAAAAATATTTATGTTATAAAAACAATAAAGATATTCGAAGGTATGTTGTGTTATAAACTTTCGAAAGCAGTAGACATTATATAATGTTAGTTGCAATATGTTGATAAAGTTGTGTCTTTCAACTTTTGCACTACAGCTGTATCAGTGTTTATATACGATAGTAGAGGCAAGGCAGACTTCTGTTGTGTGATATGCGTACGTGGTGTACACTTACCCTTACTGTCATATTTTGTCGAGGCAACTACATACTATCGAATTAAAAGAAAAATCAGTTGTTTCAACACATTTTTAATTATATTCCATATCCCACATTCATTACTCAATGAAAATTGTAAAATGTCAATCTCAAATAATCTTTGACTTTTTTTTAATGGTTACAACAATATGATAATCCTCCAGAAACCGAACTATTTTTCTCTTGTCCCAAAACCGCCAACCAAAAAAATCTCATCAAAATGTGGACGTGGTTGAAACTTAGGCTTGAATATAATATTTAAACATAATCGTCTAAGGAATATTTTTTAAAAAAGAGGAAATTCTAGCTTCAAAAATAAAATTTTTACTGTCTTGTAAAGTCGAACTTATATTATTATTATTATTTATGAAGGCAATCCACGACAAGGTGGTGTCTGCCTGCGCTCAACTATGTCGACTATCTATGATAGACCGATATCAGTTCATACTGCACTGCGCTCCAATACCTTTGGCAGATAAGGTAAACAAAAATATATATAAACTGAAATAAAAAATATATATATATATATAAAATAAAAATAAAATAAAACAATAATAGTAAATAAAATAAAATAATATAAAACAAATAAATATATATTTTTATATAATTAAAATATATAGAAATAAAAATAATAATAATCAATAAAAGAAAATAAATAAGTTAAAATAAAAGAAGAGACCTTAAAATAAAACATATATGCATTTATATATACATGAATAATTATAGTGGAAACAAGAGAAATAGATAAGAAACTTAGGATTGTATACCTTTAATTTTAAATCGATTCGTATACGTCGATTTTTTTAAATAATCGAATATTTGGTTAATGTGTGGACTGTTGTCATTTAGTAAAGTTGCCAAATGATATGGGAGACCGGTATCAATCAACTGTCTGCAGGCAGTTAGTAAGTGTTTTACAGTCTTAGTTATGTTGCACTGGGCACATATTGGTCTAGATGTTACAGCCAGCAAATATTGATGAATGAAGCCTGTGTGTCCGATTCGTAGTCTTGCCAATACTACTTCTTCTCATCTGCTATTTCGAGTTGGTGTTTTCCATGGAAAGTCGGACTTTGCAAAATTTAGTGCGCACTTGCCCACATTATTCTATCTTCAACATCCTGGAGGATTTTTTCCACTGTTGCTTCCATCTTCAGGTTTTATCTGAGAGCAGAAGAGGTTGCGCATTGTAGAAAGAATTTACTTATTTGTTCGTGAATTCTAGAATTTACAATTAAATTATTTTTTATTCTTTTTGTTCTATCATCACGAGGAGCTGACTGAAAACCTCAGTCCAGTTTAGAAATTTGCCAAAAAAAAACTAAACAGTTTTACCAAATATATATATATATATATATATATATATATATATATATATATATATATATATATATATATATATATACATACATATATATATATATATATATATATATATATATATATATATATATATATATATATATATATATATATAACTTAAGAGCTTCAACACGCAAAACATAAAAAAAAAGAGGAAATGGGGAGATAAAGTACTCACAGGAAGGCTGGTTAAACACTAACTTTTTTCAGATTCTAATCCTCTATATATACTATTTACAATGTTTACAATGCCAGTTTAGAATTAGTGGCTATACTAATGTAAGTCCCAACTTAACTCCCCCCTGCCAGTTTACGAATATCCTCGTAAACTCAAAAACAAAACAACAAAAATAACCAATTATACAACAAAAATAAACCGGAAACAAAATAAATAACTAAAAATTACAGCTTATTCTATATACAAAACTAACTTAATACTACACAAAGTATAAACTACGGCAATTCGTCGACACTCTCTATATACAAAACTAAAAAATTCACTTTTTCCTCTAGAAAAACGTAAAATACACTTTTATGGTCTGGGTTCCCCTACTGGAACCTTAAGTTGCTCAATATGTACCGTCCTCCGTTTTCTGGGCTCCGCCAGACTCTGAATAGTGACAATATTGTGTTCCCTAATCGTAATCACCTTGAATGGACCCTCATACCTACAAACTTCCTTTGCGCGATTTGACATAATTTTTCTATAAACAATAGTGCCTATCTTAATATTGCCCATAATATCCCTTACCCCTTCGTTCCCCCGCGCTACTCTCTTCCTTTTCTCCGCGACCATTCGCCCATGCGCTTTCTCCCACATTCTCTCGAGTTCCACTCTATTCGTGGCTAGTTTTTCCGCCATGTCCTCGTCCACAGCCGTATCTCGCTCGTCCCTCCTTCGTGCGCGTAAACCAAAAAGAGCCTCGAAAGGGGAAAACCCAGTAGCCATGTGTATAGAATGGTTATACGCTGCTATGGCTCGGGGCATCGCCTCATCTGCTTCCAACCCCTTATCTGCGTGGAATACCCGGAGATGTTCCCCCAGGGTGTTATGGAGCCGTTCAATCCCCCCCCTACTTTTTGGATGTCCGGCCGTATTCCAGTGCCATGAAATTCCCAGCCTTTTCGTCTCCTGTCGTAACTGGGCGTTGTCAAATTCCTTACCGCCGTCCGAGGTGATCGTATCTGGCACTCCGTAAAACTGAAACCATGTTTGGAGGGCGCTACTAACCGCTGCCGCCGATTTCTCCTTCACCAGGTGGGCCATTGCTGTTTTGCTAAAGGTGTCCACTACTGTCACCCATTTAAATCCTCTCCACGTAAACGTGTCCACTTGAAGGTCCGTTAACGGCACCGTAGGCGTCCTCGTCTCGGTTTGTAATCCTACGGGGGGGTGCCGGTCATATTTAGCTGTATGGCAAATGTGGCAGTTACGCATAACCTCTTCTACCGTCTTCCGCATCCCTACCCAATAATATCTTCTTTTCAATGACGCCAACGTCTCGTTGATTCCGCGGTGGTTTGTCTTCCCTTGGTGGTAAGCGATCGTCACGTCTTTTTGCTGTTCGGGATCGCGGATGGTCTCCACAATAGAGCGACATCGGATAAAGGATCTGTCTATGCCTATTTTTTCATTCTTCCACAAGTTGCGGATCTTATCCCACACCGTTGCGTTGCCGACATATAAATAATGGGTCGCGCCTACCTTCGATGCGTCTTTCAACACTCGGCAGATTTGCTCCTCCTTGACTCCCGGTTGAGACCAAATAGTGACGATGGTATGTCTTTCGTATTTGGAAAAATCCATTTTTACAAGTCCCGTAGTCCTTGTCTTCCATATGACCTGTCGAGCCTTGTCGTTAATTATGTCGTCCAGCTCCTCCATCTCTGCTGGTCTCTCGTCCCCTGAATCCGAGGGGTCCCCATTGCTTTGATGGTCGGTCCCGCGTTCTCCTTCCCCGTCTGGCGTCCATTCCCTCACGAACCTTTGTAAGTCTCCCGATGCTTCCCCAGCCTCTGTTTCCACCATATTTACCTGTAACGCGCGAGATAACCAGTCCGCTACAACATTATCTTTACCTGGTTTATAAGCTACTTCCAGATTGTACTGACTTAGAATCTCCTTCCACCGTGTGACTCTAGCTGAGGTCTCCTTCAGATTGCCCACCCACAACAGAGGACGATGATCGGTATGTACTTTAAACCTTCTCCCGAATATATACGGCCGAAAGTGTTGCACTGCCCATACAATTCCAAGCAATTCTCGCTCCAGTGCGCTATACCGGGCTTCCGCATCCGTAAGCCTCCTGCTAGCATAAGCCACAGGTCTTTCCCCACTCTCACCCTCCTGCGATAGAACCGCCCCCAGTGCATATTCGCTGGCATCCGTGGTGATTGAAAATGGTTTGGAAAAGTCTGGGAATGCGAGGACTGGCTCCGTTTGTAACCTCAACATGCATTTTCTAATATTCGCCTCAATCTCTGGCGTAATTCTAACCGTGCGCCCCTTCCGCAACAGTTCATTCAGAGGTACCAGATTTTCAGCCATCTCCGGGACAAATCGACGGTAGTAGTTTAAAGTTCCCAACAGTCTCCTGATCCCCTTCACATCGCTAGGCATTGCCATTTTTCCAATTGCCTCTACTTTCTTTCCGTCTGGTCGTACCCCTTCCGCAGAAATCACATGTCCCAGAAAATTAATCTGTTTTTGACCCAATGTCGATTTTTCCTGCGATAGTTTCAGCCCAAACTGTCGTATTCTAGTGAAGACTTGTCGCAGATCCTCTATATGACTCGCCTCTGTCTTACTAAAAACCAGGAGGTCGTCCATGTATACCTGGCACATGTTTTCGTCCAGCCCACGCAAAAATTCGTCCATCAGTCTTTGGAACGTTATGGGTGCATTCTTTAAGCCGAACGGCATACGGGTAAATTCGTAATGCCCCCTTTCGAAAGTAAACGCTGTTTTGGCCTGGTCCCTAGGGTGCATGCGAATTTGATGGTACCCTGATTTCAGATCGAGTGTACTAAACACCGATGCTCCACCCAGTCTATCCAAGATGTCCTCCAATCTAGGAATGGGGTACTTTTCGTCGAGCGTGTTCTCATTTAATTGCCGGAAGTCAACCACTACCCTGTAACGCTCCTTTGTTTCTCCATCGACGAGTTTCTTCTTAACTGCCCATAGTGGACTATTAAAAGGCGAGGTACTATCCACGATGATCCTTTGACGTTTTAGCTCCTCGATTTCCTCGCGAATGTGTCCCCTCAATGCTTGTGGGTATCTCCGTTCCTTCACGTAGGTAACTTTATCCGACTTCAAATTAATTTCGTGTAGAGTTTCCCCCGTCGCACTCAATGGGTCTCCTTCGTGAAAAAAAATGTCGGCGAACTCCTCCCTTATACCTTGTCTCCAGTCCGCCCCTTTGTTGATTACCCCGACACACCTAACGCTCCCTTTCACGTCCTGTACCGTTTCATACTTCTTTTTCCCGATCTTAATTGCCCAACGGCCTCCTGAACTCCGGATATTCGCGCCTAGTTTGCTAAATAGATCACACCCTAAAATTCCCCCATACTCGCGCGGCATGATTTCTACAACATGCAACGTCATCACCTCTCCCTTTTTTCCCCACTTGTCTAATGTTAGATCTATTTCTCCCTCTATCGTACAGGGCCCACTCAAAGTGACTACTTTACACTGACATGGTCTCACGCCTGGTTTAACCTTTCCTTTAAATAACACTTCCAACTTATCGCTACTCACTAACGTACAGGAACTTCCTGTATCCACCAAACACTTCCACCCTTTACAAAACTCTATAACAGGCAACCGATCACACTTCTTTACCACACTATTTACACAAAAAAGGTTGCCCCTCCGTTCACACGCTCCTCATTCTCTCTTTACCTGCTCTATTCGCCGTCCTGCACTCCGCTGCTTGCTCCTTCCCCCAGGGGTTCCTCTGCCGCCGGGTTCGCTGCTCTCCGTCTCGGACCCTGAAGTCTCTGAAGATCTGGCCGATTCCGACGGTATTCTGCTCCTCCGCCACATTCTTTGAGCGTTGACCTCCATCGGTTCTCCTCGGTCGTGCTCCCTGCGCCGTATATATGGGCATTGTCTGGCCATATGTCCCTCGTTGTGGCATTCAAAACAACGCGTACGCGGGCACTGAGCTACCAAGTGCCCTGTCTTGCCACATTCATGGCACTTTCTTTCCTCTCTTCTGCCACTCTTCCTATCCACAAATTGCCTTCTTTCTCTTGGTCCTTTTTCTCTTCTCCCAAACTCTCCCTCTCTCCTTCTTCCTAGGTCCTGTCTTACTCTATTCTTCCCTGCCTCGTTTCTTCGGTAAGACACCCTACTCCACCCTGGTTCAAACTCCTCTCTCTCTTCCTCGTCACGTGCACTCGCGTCCACCATTTCCTGTGCACATTCTATAAACGATTTATCTCTGGGTAGACCGTCCTTCCTCCCAGTATCCCTGGCTAACTGAACCTTCAGTACCGTGGTCATAAATATCATCCACGCCTCGACTGCACTTGTGTCCATTACCTCTCGCAACTTCTCGTTTATCCTGTTTAGCTTCACGAGGAGACCTGCAGCGTACTGACCGTTTGTCTGGTTCGTTCTCTTCATGTCTCGGAACATTTGAAGCATATCTTCTTCTGGGGCCCATCGCCCCCCTCCATAGGCTTTCTTCAGTCTTTCCTTGATTACCTGCCACGCGGTATCCTCATCTGCTTGAATCAGGTTTAGAACACTCCTTCTGACCCGCCGTGCTAGGGCCACCCGTAACCTTTTGGCATCTGATTCTTCTAGGAGGTCTACTGCTACCTGGGATTGTATGCTGTTCATAATCCCGTCCCCGCCTTTGAGAAAATGATTTAACTCCCCCACATCTCCGTTAAATTTCTCTAAATCGGAAATTTCTCTTCTGATATCTTGCGCATTTGCCTTTTTGAGCTTCATTCTTTCTAATTCGTTCGTCTCCTGTGCGATTCTATTCGCCTCCTGCGCAGCTAAGTCCGCTCGCGCCATTGTTAGAGTTGCTGATGACAATGGCGGGAATTCGGGATTCACCGATTCTGGCTGTGAAGGCTCCAGCGTTAACGTTGCTGGCCTAAGGATCTCTCTTTGCCCTTGTTCATTCATTTTTCAAAAAAAAGAGTGAGAAAAATAGAAATAAAAATTGATAAGTAGCAAAATCAAAATACTCTTCCGTAAGAAAAAAAAGGGAAAAGAAAAAAAAATTCTCACTGCGAACTGCTAAAAAAGATCCCGGGTTTCGGCACCACTTAAGAGCTTCAACACGCAAAACATAAAAAAAAAGAGGAAATGGGGAGATAAAGTACTCACAGGAAGGCTGGTTAAACACTAACTTTTTTCAGATTCTAATCCTCTATATATACTATTTACAATGTTTACAATGCCAGTTTAGAATTAGTGGCTATACTAATGTAAGTCCCAACTTAACTTATATATATATATATATATATATATATATATATATGATGTAGTATTAAAATTAATAAAAAAAAAACCACTAGAAGTATTAGATTTGCAATGGATTTGTTGGGTTGGAAGTTCCAAATCAGGATTCAGAAAATACTGTCTGTGTCATATTAAATCAGAACAATTGAGCCGGGACAGAGAGGAGCAGCGGTACTATCGCTCCCTTGGGTCCAGTCGCTTCCATAAAACCTTGGCCTTTTTGTCTATCTCCCCAGTAAACCGTTCACAGTTTGACATTTAATATCCACCTTTACATTCTTCAAAATTTGATACTAGAAATATAAAATAAAATATAGGTATATGCTGTGTTATTTTCTTCATATGAAGGTAGTTAGTTGCCGTTAACTCCACCAACGTCTACATACTGCTCCCATTTTGCAGAGGAATGTATATCCAGTAATACAAAATTAAATTAATTAAACTAAATAGGTTAAATTAAATTAACCTATTCCTCAAGATATTTTTGTATCTCGGGGATATCAAATTGAAGTCTTTTTTGATGATGAATTCAGAAGAATTTAATCATTATTAGAATGTTTTCTATTTGTGACTTTCCCATCAAGTAAAACCGCCTATTATATTATCCTATTATAGCCACTTTAAAAATGCACCTTTAACGTATCTTATACGTCACACAAGAATTGATCTTCTTGGCCACAAAATTGCTGTTATTGGTTTTTCTCTGCGTTTCTAGTTTGAGTTTTTATTTCATCTTGGATGCTCGTCTACCAATTTTCCATTCTTTCTTTTAGTAATATATATTTCGCTTTACCATTCTTTTTACCACTATTTGTCTACGTGCCATTATATTATAATCGTTTAATATCTCAATACACATACCTGATCATTTATTTACTCTTTTCTCGCTTATACATAATACACACTTGGAAATTCCTCGACGGATCTGAGTTATCTGCTGAATAATAGCCATTCATTTTTATTTGTTGTAGTATCCATGAGTTCTTTATACATTGAACAAGGTAACCATCACGCTTCCAAGTGGCGAACGATAAGGAAATTCGTCCAATGTTGTATTTTCGCTCAATTTTGCAACGCGTCTGTTTATGCGACCAAATAAAATACATTCCGATAATTTGCCACAGTTGAGTTGATGATGGGTATATCATGTTGAAATCATTAAGAATAAATCGTAATAAATACGAAAAAATTGGGTAATAAAGCAAAGGGAAATCTTTAATTTTAGTAAAGAAGGCTATATCAAGAAACTCGTAGTGTAGCTTTATTAGGTATACCAATAGCGTTTTATAATTTATACCTGACTAAAGGACCTGCATCTTTAGAGTTATTAAGGAGTCGAGTAGATAGACTTTAGCTCGTATTTCTGTATTTTAATGATAAGGCAGATGCTAATTGATAGTAAGAAGTAGTCTGATGTCACAATTTAAGTCATTATCATGCTTAATTATTAATGAAAGTTCATTATTAGCACCACGCTTTTGGTGAATTTGTTTGCATTCGATTGTTATGTTGAAATATCGAATTCCAACTCAACTCTTTTTGCTTTTGAAATGAAATAATTAAATAAATAAAAAAAAATCAGATCTTGAGGATGACAAGGGTTATCCCAACTGTGCTTTGTAACTGGATGACAGACGAGACTATAAACGAAGGAGACGGGAGACTTTTAATATAGACAGCGTTGATATTGGCCGTGTCTCTACAGATGTCGTACGCTCCTCACTCGGAAGGCCCAATCACGCTCTCAGTATTTTTTTTTCCTGTTCCGCTTGGCACAGTACGAGACAAGTGACGCATTTAATATTCCCGGACGCCCGGGAGGGTGCACTGCCAGGGGTAGAACAATCCAAACTCCTAGCCTGTCACAGCGCCGGGTCCAATATCTTCCGTGTGAGGGCGACTCTAATTTCTTGACTTCGTCTATCCCAACACCAGCAGTATTCAACAATCATATTATCATGGTGAGAATAAAGGATGGAGATGGTGAGAAAATTGATTTTGCTTGTATTTTATATGATTAAATGAGTTGGTGGTAACGTCATCCAATCTTTCGGTTTCGTCATGCTTTTTTATTTTTTTTTATACCTTTGGAAGTACCAGGCTTTGTATTATCTTTGTGATCATTACCAATTACACCTGCCCGTAAAAATTAGTGACACTGGAAAAACGTTTTCTAATTGAACACACTCTTTGAGAATTTGAGTAATCAACCGAATGATGTAACTTCTTTTTTATTTTTTGTACATTCATTGATCTAAATGACCATCAGGATGTCTACTGGTCACAAGGTTAGAAATGTTTCCGGCAAGTGGGTCTATTGGTCCTTTTTGTCCAAACCAAGAAAACCAATCTTCGTATTCTTTTTTTTCTGGCACTTCAGAACAAACTGGCCTTTGCCCTGTTTCAACATTTGCTGCCATAGGCCTCTACTCTAAGGAACTCAATGGAAATCTATTTTTCCTCCATATCGAACCGTCTGGAGGAAGAAGTATTGTGTTCTATCTAGTTTATATCAGAGAACAGAAGCCTGTATCTTAGTGACACATACCGGTCACAATGTGATACTTAATGTAAGGCAGTCTCCGGTGCTTGACTGTACAAGGGGCAGATTTCGTCACCAACTACTCCGCAAATTTTTAGGTGTCGTATAAACCTCCAATAGCCTGGGAGTAGACCGATCATCATTTCTAGTTAAGCCTAGCAGCTTCAATCTAGGGAGGGTAACATTATAGCCTTAAGACGAAATCTCAGTAACTATTTCAACAAAGTAGTTGTCGGATCTAGAAAATAATAATTGAGGCTTACAGAGATAATTGAGTTAAAAAGTTACAGTTTCTGTTAAATAGGTAACGATTCACTTTTGATTTTTCACATGTCATATCTCCTTGTACAACTGTAGGGTCATGTTAATGAAGATGGAAATTTTTCGAATTATGATAAAACTGAATTTTATCTACCATAAGGGAGGCGTGTATCGTCACTTGGCACCTTTATCATCTCAGTTCTTATACAACCATCGAGTTTTTGTGAATGAAAGGAGGAATTAGTAAAAATATATCACTTTACACTCTCATCACTAGCAATAATTCAGTTTTGCCAAAAATGGCACATCACTTCAATTAAGCCCGGAATGTTTGATGGACCCCAGCTTTTTAAAATTAAAAAAAAATATGATTAGTAGCAAAAAGGGTCATGATTTTATGAAACTTTTAGATATTGGGAGAATGAGCATGGGTAGAAGAGTTGTAGTTAATCGTGGAAAAAAATCATAGAGAAATAAATTGTACTTATTTCTCTATCGAAAAATTACGCAATGCACATATATTTTCCAGATCCTAAAAGTATTATTTTACTATACCGTAATGCATTTTAGCTTTTTACTTATTGTAGAAGATGTCTTGAGAATCTGATGTTACCAAAGTGGTAGTTGGCGTGTTAAGTTCGTTAGGGCAACATTAAATTCACATAATGATGTTTTATTAATTTAATAATCCCTGTTTAAATTTTATGTTCAGAAAATGACAATTTATGAAACTATTATGCTACCTACTGTTCTTTACGAAGCGTGGCCGCTTACGCCAGGATCGAGGAATGATTCGTGTGGCTTTATAATATAAAACCACAAGTGCTATCCCCTATTATTAATAATATGTATTCTAATATACTATTAATTATAAAGTATATCATACTTCTATTATTAATACTATTTTTTGCATCTGACACGTTCCTTGTATTCTTCCATGAATTTTTTTTTCTTTTAGGGCCATATAAGACTTTAACCTGTATGATAATGCCGCATCATTTGTTGGCTGCTGCACCATTTATCAATTCCCAGACTCCAATTTCCTATAATTTTCACGGTTCTCTTTCCCCACCTCTTATTCTTGTCATATTAGAACCTGTTTTTATAAAGTTAAGGAGTCGAGTTGATAACAAGATGTAGCCGTATTGTAAAAGTCCTTTTTATATTATATTATGAATAAATAAAAGTACATTTTCAGCAATCGATTTTTGGTAAATTCGTTGAAGCAGGAAAAGAACGAAGTTTTAAGGAAACCTATCGAAAATAATATGTTGCGCAAAATATTTATGTATGAGTCTAACAGAGAATTCAAAACTGTTCCAGATCGGTGATTTGTATGGCCTGACGGGATAAATGGTATGAAATGAAAAGATCGCGTCACGGCGACAGCAAGTTTTCGGTACAGGATAACGAATAATTATTAAATCGATAATCAGCGTTAAATTCTGACTAATAGCGGTATCATAGAAATCAAAGGTGCGTGCACACCTTTGCCAAACCTTGGCAAATCAAACGTGTAAAAGAGGTAGATTTGCTTGGCTTGACTTGCCTGTTTGAGTCCCATCGGTTCTTGCGGAAAGCGCCATATAAGCGCTACTGTTGCATCCACATAGTGATGCATTTATATAAATTATTTATTTATGTGTTTTTATTTTATATTCTTAAACGTTTCTTTTAAAATAACAATAGTTTTAACCGAAATTAACTACCGAAAAAAGTTGGAATAGCTGGAACAGGAGCGTGTGTGTGTGGATAGGTTAGTTTGTTAAGCTTCTGTAAAAATTCCCTTTGCAGCTTTGGCTAGGCGTTTGACTTGCCTAGGCTTGGCAAAGATGTGAACGCACCTTAAAAGGGTAAACATAGATGTGTGAATTATGTTAGGGCTGACCTTCAGGATTTGGGTTTCTATAGTGTATTGGTTTCTATGTAGTGTATTGGGTTTCTATGCATAGAGCCTGCATATCCAGCCTTTTTATTTTTACAATCACTGTTATAGTGAAATGCAAAGAAACAAATTTATAGTTGTTTTAAGAAGGTAGATGTTAAGGATATTCCTAGAACTACAATGTTCCTATCATTTGGCCATTGTTGATAATATCTTTCTGATAGTTCTTGGAGCAATATATCAAAGCTGTCCCCCTCACATTATACTCCCCTCGACTACTTGACTACTTGAGGTTTCGACTTGATGTGAACAGGCAGCTGAGTTGGCAGTCTCCTCTCGAGGGGTCGGGGTTTCACCAACCCTCTGGAGGATACTCCAAGTCTTCTCCTTCATTGATTCAATGTCTTTGTCCTATGCAATTTCCAAGATAGCTTTTTAAAGTGTAATAGTATGATATAGTGTAATATTTGTCCTTATGATATACGAATATACAAGCAACTACAAGCTTTGTGCTTAAGAACCAAACATCATTGAATTATATTATTGAACTTCCATTTAATAAACTTATAGTGATACTGGTTAACTTTTTCCCCTTTGGAGAGCTTGTAATCTATACAGGTGCTGACTAAGTTCGATTCTGCTTATCTTCTTATCGAATACCTATTGCATAAACAGTAGCTATTTCGAAGGGTCTCAAAATACGACAAAACATTTTTTGGTTTGAAAAGCTTTTATTGAAGTATAGATTGATGGATATATTTTATCAAATTTCATTTACTACTTTAGCTCACGCAAGTGCAAAAGTATTTTCATCGACATTTTGTAGAATTCATCGGCATACGGATTTGTTATTAGGTGCTATTTTCGATTTTAATATTAATGATTTTTTCATTGATAAAGGGATCGTTCATTAGGTAATTGAGGATTCTGATTCCGTTTTTTGAACCGGATTTTCGATCGCTCATACGCATATCAATATCAATTTACTGTTATTGTTGAAGTTTTTTTCAATATAGGGATCGTTTATTAGCTATGAGGGTTCTGATTCCGTTTTTTTGAATCGGATTTTGGTCACGCATGCGTATTTTGAACTTTTTTCTTGTGTAATTTTACGAAACTTGTCGAAATAAACAATTAAAACATTGAATTTGGTTATTTCTAATGTACCTAATAGAAATAGTTAGTAAGCAATATTGACGTACTCGGCTGAGGTTTTTAATTTAATGGCTTTCAAGGCAAAACTTAATCTCCTAATTATTATTTCTGGACTGTTGGATAAGGGTCTTCCTTCATATTTAGGGAGAAAATTAAAATATAATTCATATTTACTGATAACACTGTCTTAATACTTCTTATTACACTATAAATCTTTTGAGATATCTTATTGTTCCACGGCGAGCTAGAACAGGAGCCAATGGTTCGATACTGGCAGGCAGCCGTTCGTGAAGATGGACCTTTAGATAAGACAGGCGAAGAAGAAAGGGTCCTCATTAGTGGATAGTCATTAAGGCTGCCTCGGATAAGTAGTCTTCCTCTCATCCACGCTCGATCCAACTGCCCCTTACAAACAGTAATCTCATTTACAGCGCCTCTTGTTTGGCATCGTCAACTATATTATGAGTACTATAACATGATATAATATTATAATAAAAATATTATATAGTGAAAAGAAAAAAAAATTGGCCAAGAAAAGAAAATTGTACTACGAAAGCTCTAGCCCGAGTTCCTAGTTATACCACGTAAGTTACAGGCAGTTAAAACTAAGAAGTTAAAGGTTAAAACCATTCTAGACTATTCAGATACGTTTATGTCAGACATTGGTTTTTGTATAACTTACTTATATTCGATATCTAAGCAAATTAAACAAGATTCGTCAATAGATTTAATAATTACTGACTTCATTAATGTATAAGTGCTTAGGATTTGGTTCGTATCAATTATAGACCAAGTACAAATATTAATACTGCTTTGGTCGGTCAGCTGGAAGGGAATTGCTAAGCAAATGATTCAAACATGATAATATTCTGAGTTGAAATCAAGTCTTTATGATTATTGAACCAACCTGCGCAAAGTATTATGCACACTAACAAGAATTTTGTAAAACAGATTTCTCTAGTGAATATTGACGTGAGCGTGAACGATAAAAAGCTCTTTATTGTTAAATAATGTAATCTGCCAAACTGAAGAACGGCAACCATCTTACCATTCAATATATATCTTTTTTTTTGTTTACGTTTTTTGGCTTAAGACTTCCATTGAAGTTCTATACAGCCCCACTATCTTAGCATTCATAAGGATGGGCGAAGAAAGTTGCTTTAAAAAAAAAAAAGAAAGAATAGTATTCTATGAAAACAGGGAAAAGATAAAACTAACATAACTATACAAGAAAATTTAAAAAAATGAAAAACCAGGCGTGAGCAGGAGAACTTCGTCACTAAGGTCATATTTTAAATAATCTTCAATAGTCATTAAAATACAAAATTGGATTTATCAAAATGGCGGGGTTCTGAACAAAATTTTGAAACTTCCAAAAGGCGCTTCTTTAATATCAACTCATTTCAGATACAAATTTTTAATCCTCTAAATCAATTTGGAGGAGCTCTAGAGGTGATCAAAACAGTAGAAACACATTTATACATGTATAAATTGGCTTGTATGCCAAAATTTTGACTAGCATTTACCACTACTTCAAGGTCTTGATCTTTCTAGAAAACAACCATGCATACCAAATGTCAGATCGTTTGGTCCGATGGAGATCGTTGGAAGTACCCAGATTTAGCGGCAAAACAAAAAAAAAAAAAAAAAAGGAACATATAAGTATCAGACATCCCCAAAACCATCTAGGAATTATCAAATAGATTTGATTAGGGATTGATAAATTATTTGCCACTTCTATAAATTTGTTTTATTGAAAACTAGTTTCGAATGTTATACATTCATCCTCAGTTCTAAAAACACACAAAAAATTCAAAAATAAGCAATTCAAAATATAATTGATATTATTATACATATTAAATTATAAAAATCAGTATTATAAAGCATTTATGAATTATGAATTTAATTAAGACGCGAAATCAAATACATGTTGGTACTCACCAAGGTTTAAATGGATTATATCAAACAGAAAAGTTTGTACTGGTTCCTTCTCGCATTGTACTAACAATGAACGAGAGATAGGCAGGATGTTTAATCTCTGATTTAGCGGTCTTCCAGTTTTTACCGTTTTTCGCTAAATAAGAGATTAAAGGAACATATACGTGCATGTAATAATAAGACAGATAATTCCAACTTTGCAATTCATTTAAATGAAAATAATCATAAATTCATCAAAGACTCAGGAGTTAAATTAATACATCACGTTGAAAACAGTCTCAAATTAAATATATGTGAAGCACTTGAAATAATAAAATCCTTCAAATCCAATCCCAGATTTTTGCTTAAATGACCAAATAAATATCTCCAACAGTCCAATCTTAAATTTATTCCCCTTTTATAACAGAAAAAACAATTACTCACCGGCATTACTGGGAAAACCCTTACCCTTAAACCGTTTACCTAAAAACATCCTGCCAATCTCTCGGTCATTGTTAGTACAATGCGAGAAGGAACCAGTCCAAACTTTTCTGTTTGATACAATCCATTTAAATCTTGGTGAGCTCCAACATGTATTTGATTTCTTGTCTTAATTAAATTCATAATTCATAAATGTTTTATAATACTGATTTTTATAATTTAATATGCATAATAATACCAACTATATTTTGAATTGCTTATTTTTGAATTTTTTTTATGTTTTTAGAACTGAGGATGAATGTATAACATTCGAAACTAGTTTTCAATAAAACAAATTTATAGAAGTGGCAAATAATTTATCAATCCCTAATTAGATTGATCCTTCTACACCATCATGCGAATGTCAACTGAAATAGATTTGAAACGCACCTTCTCCCTCCCCTCCGATGACATTCGATGCAGTGCAAAAGTGTATTATTTTCAGGAAAAATACGACTAAAAATAACTGTTGTCATCATTGTCTTTTTTAAATCCTTTTTTTTTTTAACTAGAGTTATAATTCACTCTAACTTTCCAAAAATAAAAATAAAAATATATTGAGGATGGTATTTGTGATTTTCAAAAATGTTAATAGTGATCCTGGCTGAAAAAGTCTTTGCTTAGGTTTAGACATTATAACTGACATCGATATTTTGAAGTAACGATGTTACCGATAAATAGGTCCAAAAACATGCCTGCTTGCAATCACTACTCATTTCTCACTCGTGTATTTATATCATGTCATATGAGTCTCTATAATAATCATTTTTAATTTATCTTTTTAATGTGGAATTACATGCCTCCATCTAGAGTATTAGAAAAGACTTTAAATGATATAAAGCAATAAATTGATATTATTTGATGGAGAAAATGTGCCATTAGAAGTTAGAAAAAGAATTTTATATGGGTTTAGACTTAAAGCGAATAAGTTGACCAATTTTGAGTGTGAGCTGAAGACGTCACCTCTCACTGCGCTCCGAGAGGCGATAAGAGGCATTCATTCGCTGCGTCGCATGTGTGTACTTCAAATAGATTAGTCTTATATTTTCGCCCAAAAATAAACACTAAGTAATAAGTAATTACGTAGTTAACTCCGCGGATGTGCGATGGACCGTGTCCGAATTTTTTAATTTTATATACTATAGACTATTGTAAAATTTATGAGGAAATGCAATATGTGGCTACTCATAATGCAATGAAGTGAAATGAAATTGTAATATCTGTGTACAGATGCAATTTCTAAAGGCTTGGAAAATGTAAATATTTAAATAAAATCTTCTTTCATTGTGTTGTTATGGTAGTAAAAGAAAAAAAAATATAACAAGTATTTTTTTTTTTTTTTTTTTTTTTTTTTTTTTTTTTTTTTTTTTTTTTTGCAGTATTCCTTCTTTTCCCATTCTCCTAAGGACTTTACCGTTTGACAAATATAGACAAATTTTATGATTTCTCGAAACATTGTTATTTCAAATCTTGTATGCTAGAATTTAAAAAAAAAAATCTTTGTTTGCCATTTATTTGTGTTATTTTTCCGAGGATTGGAAAATTTCCACAAATGGAGTTTTCATATGTAACCTTCAGAAAGTTATTCCAAACGATCCAATATCAAATATTGTGTTTTTTTTATAAAATTGCTTTTACTCTAATGAAGAATGAGAGTGAGGCGATAAAACAGGGATTAAAAAAATTTCCACCCTTCCTCTGCTATAAGTGTACCATTCAGGTTGACAGGATCATAAATTATTTTTGAATCAACCCAGTTAATTAAGTGCTAATTAGTGTAATCGATTAATCACTCTGAGGCTGTTTTGCTGTTGGCATCGAAAACTTCATCGTTAGTGTGTATCAAGTTGAACAGTGTGTGTCTGTAGATTACATTATAAATAATTTATATAGGAACACAAATTAGGGAATAAGAATTTTAATTTAAATTTATTAGTATGAATATTGCCGTCATTACTATTTTTTATCCGGATGTTATTGGTTGCTAAAATCAGCAATTTTTTTTTTTTATGTTTATTTTATTCCGAACTAATTTACTTGCTTAAGATGACCAATCTATGTATTTATTTTATTTTTAATTTTAAACAAATCTGTAATTTAAAAAAAAAAATCTTGTATTGGATGATGTTAAGAAGATAGATGTTTAAGAAGTTGATCTAAAATTTAATATATGCTCTGAACTTTAAAAAAAAATTAAATAATTGTCTGACTTGTTTTTGGACATTATCATAATTTAATAATGCCTGATTAATTTTTTTTATATTTAATTTTTACTACAGTAGATGAAGATATTTCAATTCTGCGGGTTATTCAACTAATTTCTCAAATAATAAATTACAATTTTACTGAAAAATTGTTAAGCTATGTTTGGTCAATATACAAAAGGATATTATATTATTAAAAATATAACCCTTCCGCTTTTTTACATAAAGGATTAATAAATTTAGATTAATTAACCAAACTTGAATCTCTGAATATAATAATAAGGTTATTTACAATCTATCATTTAGCATGCTTAATCATGCTGAAGGTTTCATAAAAACAAGGTTAGTAAAGATAAAGTAAAGCTGCATGATCTTCCCATAGACATCGCCACTAATTACACTGGGCCACTCATGATGCTGAATTTAGCATGCTAATATTAAGATAATATAAGTATTTAAATTGAAACAAAATCTAAAGAGCCAATGAATTATACGTAATTTGTAATCAGAACGGGGTAGAAACTATTAAGATAATAGATAAAGGAACGTACATACTGTTCATGTATCCTTTATATAGCAGTTTCTGGATTTTTACCCGACTACGGTGAAGCCACGATGATGGTAATGTATTTAGTTTGACCGTTAATAGGTATCTAATGATTTTTTGAGCGAACGACTCAACCGATTTTTAAGTTTAATGGCTCACATTATTAGTTGTGATCCCGTGAATGTTTCGAAACATTTTGAGCTCAAAATACTAAAGAAATGTGCTTTATCGGACCGTTTGAGAGTATTTAAAGATTTTTTGAGTGAACTACACGACCGATTTTAAAGTTTGATGCCTCAAATTACGCAGTGGATTCCCGTGAATGTTTTGAAACATTGAGAGCTCAGAATTCTGAATAATATAGTATTTTCGGCTTTTTGTTAATCTTTCTTATCGTATCATTTGTAAGTTCGTGGTTATACATGAAAAACTAAAACCATTGAAATAAAATTTAATTTAATAAAAAATTAATACTCCGACCAAGGAAATGACTTTTATATCTTACAACCCTATTCACCCTAAGGGACGAAATGAACCAGCATATCAACTTAAACGCATTGGTGGGTTGCTAGCGAAGTTGAAGCCCATGAATATTGAACCTCGTGCATTCCGTCTCTTAGGACGAAAAGATATAAAAGTTATTTCCGTAGTCGAGACTATTATTAAATAAATATTGCACTAATTAGGAACTAGAAACAAAATTGAACAAACTTCAAATCTGTTCGACTGTTGAACTGAAACGTGAAATTATCAATAAAAAAAAGGCTTTTATGATTGTGAAGTACCGAGTGTGTAACTTCTAAGGAATATGATTATTTTTTGTGAGTGAGGTAGCTGTAAAGGGTAAGGCACTGGTATCTTTACTTCCGTGTCTGGGTTCAAGTCCGGCTGTGACACGTAATTCGTTTATTCTGTTTTATTCGCCTTCCTAAAGGCTTTTTATTTATTTTAGTTATTATTATTAATAACTAGTTATTGTTACTACCACTATAACTAGTTATAGTGGCTAGTTATTGTTATTATGATTGTCATTATAATCATAATAGTTCTGATATAATCGTTAAAGAAAAAAAATCAGCCCTCCAAATCAAACGGTGAGGATGGTAATATGTTTTTTGCTCCTCCAGGAAATTTTTTAGAATTGGAAATGTGCTATATGTTTGTAAACTGCTATTTTTCGCTCTTCAGTATTTTTTAAAAATTCATAAAATCACCCATAAATCACGAACTCTTTGAAGGATTCAAACCAAATTTGGGTCATCGGAAAAGGTTCTTAAACTATGCGATTTGCTTTAGCCATGATGTTGCTACGTGTTTTAGAACCAACGTTATCCCCAAAAAAGTTTAATTTTGTTTTTATAAGGTAATCCTTTTTTTTTAACACAGACCTAAGATAATGCAATAGCCTTTATATGTATGGAAAGAAGAAAAGAGATTGTTTAGGATTTGTTATGATGTTATACATTGTTTTCTAATATCATTGTTGTTGACTACTGATATACATTTATAAGTTATACATAATAATATATATATATAGTAGAGGGAAAATGGGGGAGCTGGCACACTTCTAGGAGCAGCCAATCAGAAGCCAGCATTTGATCACGTGACCTATGGCGGGAAATTTGAATTTGAATTTTTGCCTCGACCTAACCTTAACTGCCACGTGGTCTTGCCTCGACCCTACCTTAACCACCACGTGGTCTCACCTCGACCTAACCTTAACTACTAGGCCACGCCCCTTTTTGGTCACGTGACCCTTATGCCCCGCCCCTTTTTGGTCACGTGACCCTTATGCTCCGCCCCTTTTTAGTCACGTGATCCAGTCACGTGACCCGCAGCGCATCCTGGTCTATGCTCCGCCCGCATGTTTTAGTCACGTGATCCAGTCACGTGACCCATGGAACCTCCTGGCCTATGCTCCGCCCACAATATTTACCCCCTCCACCCATTGAAGGGTCAGGTACCCACCTTATAGAGCATGAGTGTACCCGACCGCCATTTTGGTTTTTATACATCGCCATTTTGTTTTTCTACTGTTTGAGAGACTTGAGGTTTTGTTGAAGGGTCAGGTACCCATCTTATAGAGCATGAGTGTACCCGGCCGCCATTTTGTTTTTTATACATCGCCATTTTGTTTTTCTACTGTTTGAGAGACTTGAGGTTTTGTTGAAGGGTCAGGTACCCATCTTATAGAGCATGAGTGTACCCGGCCGCCATTTTGTTTTTTATACATCGCCATTTTGTTTTTCTACTGTTTGAGAGACTTGAGGTTTTGTTGAAGGGTCAGGTACCCACCTTATAGAGCATGAGTGTACCCGACCGCCATTTTGGTTTTTATACATCGCCATTTTGTTTTTCTACTGTTTGAGAGACTTGAGGTTTTGTTGAAGGGTCAGGTACCCATCTTATAGAGCATGAGTGTACCCGGCCGCCATTTTGTTTTTTATACATCGCCATTTTGTTTTTCTACTGTTTGAGAGACTTGAGGTTTTGTTGAAGGGTCAGGTACCCATCTTATAGAGCATGAGTGTACCCGGCCGCCATTTTGTTTTTTATACATCGCCATTTTGTTTTTCTACTGTTTGAGAGACTTGAGGTTTTGTTGAAGGGTCAGGTACCCACCTTATAGAGCATGAGTGTACCCGGCCGCCATTTTGGTTTTTATACATCGCCATTTTGTTTTTCTACTGTTTGAGAGACTTGAGGTTTTGTTGAAGGGTCAAGTACCCATCTTATAGAGCATGAGTGTACCCGGCCGCCATTTTGTTTTTTATACATCGCCATTTTGTTTTTCTACTGTTTGAGAGACTTGAGGTTTTGTTGAAGGGTCAAGTACCCATCTTATAGAGCATGAGTGTGCCCGACCGCCATTTTGTTTTTCTACAGTTTGAGAGACTTGAGGTTTTGTTGAAGGGTCAGATACCCACTTTATAGTACGTAACCTCCCCTATGGTTATATAATCATAACCTATACGGCGAAGGGTCCGGTGCCCACTTTATAGTATGTAACCTCCCCAACGGTTATATAATCATAACCTATACGATAAAGGGTCCGGTACCCACTTTATACTCTGTAACCTCCTCTATGGTTATATAATCATAACCTATACAATGAAGGGTCCGGTACCCACTTTATACTCTGTAACCTTCTCAAAGGTTACATAACCTTTACATTGTTTTCGTGTTTGTGCAACCTTCTCAATGTTTACATAGCCTTTACAATATGTAACTGCATCAACATGTAAACAGGTTGCATCTTGTATAGACAAGTTGGATTATGTCCAGGTGAAATACCAATATGGACCTTGAACTGTTTATCTCAAACATATAAATAAATAGCATAGTTCCTTAATCCTATAACTGCTTTTGGACTTTGAATTGTTTATCTCTAAAACATAAATAAATGGTAGGGCTTCCTAATATTTGAATAGCTTTTGGACTTTGAGCTGGTAATACTCTATCTTTACTTATCTCGCTGAAACATAAACAAAACAACTTTTCAATGTACTACGTATTTTTAATAGCTGATAGTATAAGTAATGGTCTTAAAAGGATTAACTCGTCAATGTTCTACGTATTTTTATTCTCCGATAGTTAAATAATGGTCTTAAAAGGATTAACTTTTAATCCATTAAGTTCCTATCGAACTTTTAATCTCTAAAATATATTAACAAATCGAAACGACTATCACGCTGGCCAAAGAGGTTAAACCTTTTCACAGCTTTGAAATATTTTCAAAGTACACGAGTCGGTATTAATAACTTCGAAATAAATTTTTATTAATGAATATTAATTAATACTTAATCAACACAAGTTCATAATTAGTACTAATACTACAGGTACTCTGTTCGACTTGCCTGAGTATCGCCTGACTTGGGTCAGAGCAGGTCGACTCATGCTCGCTTCATAAACATGTAAACAGGTTGCATCTTGTATAGACAAGTTGGATTATGTCCAGGTGAAATACAAATATGGACCTTGAACTGTTTATCTCTAAAACATAAATAAATGGTAGGGCTTCCTAATATTTTGAATAGATTTTGGACTTTGAACTGGTAATCCTTAAAACACAAATAAATAGTAGGGCCCCATATTCCTATAACAGCTTTTGGACTTTGAGCTCTTAATACTCTATCTTTTACTTTCTCTCGCTGAAACATAAACAAAACAACTTTTCAATGTACTACGTATTTTTAATATCTGATAGTATAAATAATGGTCTTAAAAGGATTAACTTTTAATCCCTAAAATATATCGACGAATCGAATCGACTGTGTCACGCTGGACAATTGATTTAATTATATTCAAGAAACCTGGCTCGTAATTGCACTCGAATCAGTCCTCGCCATGTTTTCGATTCCTTTCTGCTACTCTCGGATGTCCTCGGAGCCGTACGAGACTGTTCGCTCTCATCGAGGTAGTGGGTGACACTCGCTCGTCTTCGTGTGTACTCGGATCCCACTATGATCTCCCCTAACTCTATTTATCATCTGTTTATAACACTAACACAATTTATAAAATATATCGACGAATCGAAACGACTGTATCACGCTGGCCAAAGAGGTTATACCATTTCACAGCTTTGAAATATTTTCAAAATACACGAGTCGATATTAATAACAACGAACACGATGCAATAAATTTTAATTGATGAATATAAATTAATCATTAATTCATACTCGAACTTTAAACAACTTTTCAATGTTCTACGTATTTTTAATCTCTGATTGTATAATCGATGGACTTACAAATTTACAAATATATCGATAAATCGAAACGACTGTATCACGCTGGCCAAAGAGGTTGCACCTTTTCATAGCTTTGAAATATTTTCAAAGTACACGAGTCGGTATTAATAAATTCGAATACGGTGCAGTAAATTTTAATTGATGAATATTGAGGAATATTAATTAATCCTTAATTTACACTAATTCATAATTAGTACTAATTCTAATTTATATTTTATTGGTACTCTGTTTGACTTGCCTGAGTATTGCATGACTGGTCAGAGCAGGTCGACGCATGCTCGCTTCATAACGGATGGTAGGGGGCACTATGATCGCTGGTGGGGCAACATGACAGCCAATCAGATTCGAGTATTCTCGTCCAGGAACCAGTGGCACTCGTGGCCTCTGCCATTTCGACTCGAACCCCAGAGATAGAACAAAGTTTTGCTGCTAAAATTGTGATAATATTCTAATTTTTCGAGTGCAACCCAGGCTATGAGATATAATTAACGACAACGAAGTGAAAGAAGATACTGACTGACACGTCCGTTGAACAATTGAAGGAAGAATCAAGCGAAGAATCTTCAGAAGAAGAAATTCCGATCTTCTGTTCCAGCAAGTTTTGTAAGATGAAAGGAGAATACAAAGTGGTTTGTTTGAGCTGCGGAAAATTGTATCTCACTGGATTTATCGACTTGTCCGATTGCGACCATAGAACATTTTGGTGTTATGATTGCCGTCGTCCACCTATGAAAAATTATATTTCTTATCTAGATATCTCTGCAATAGCATTCAAGATTGATGAATTATTTAACAGGAATCTTAACATGGAGGAAGAAATTTCAGGAAATAGTGTAGATACGATACCTAATGACCATGACTCGACACCTGATGACCATGAATCAAGACCTGATGGCCAGGATTCAAGATCTCTCGGCCCTGATGATGTAATGAATTATGACCCTTTTATTAATGACCCTGATCTAGTAAATTACGACCCTGTTTTGGCGGCTAATAGCTACAATCCGAGTCTCGGCCCACGTCCAACAACTGAAGAAGAAATAAGAGCTTGGAGGGAACGTGTAAGAGAAGCAGAGCTAGAGATTCAAAGACAAGAAATGAGGATGCAAAAGGCTAGGATCATCGATAGAGATTTTTTGGGGGCCTTTCAAGAGATCGTTGATCAGGACATGCGAGGACTCTACTATTCGACACCCTGCGATGCCGAGATTTGTTCATACCGGGGACGATACCGTGTGAGCTGTACGAAATGCTTACGTGTCTTCCACACAGCATGCGTCTTCTTGCCAGACCACGATTACGAAACAACAGTATGCTTCTACTGCCCTCTGTCGGATTCTGAAAGTGACATAGATGATGACGATAACTCAGAAGAATTTGTTACAGATTAATATTTATAAATTTAATTCATATTAAATAAAAATTATCAGTAATTTTGTTTCTTATATTTAAAGAATTTATGTAACTAAAAACATATTTTCTTATTATCTTATTATATTATAAATTATTTCTTTAATAAATAAATTCTACTTGAACTGTTGTATTCTCTCCTCCTCCCCTTTGTTAATATCATATAATGCATTAAAATATATTTCGAAGATCACAACTCCTAGTCTTCTCTTATATAGTTGCATTTCTTAGTGTTGGAATAAAAAATAATATATTTGATTAAGCAATTCATTTTTACCAAATCATACTATTATCCGAGATTGTTCCGAAATTATAACCTCCATTATGGAATCAGAATTTTCATGTAAGACGTATTGGTGTAATATAATATTCAAACGGCTAGATTGTTTTTTTTTTTTTTGTTTTGTCGAAGGGTCAGGTATCCACCTTATAGTAGGTAACCTTCACAACGGTTACATAACCTTTACCATATTTAACTTTAATGATATCAGGATAGATAATGTCACACTTGAATAATTCTAAATATCTTAATTCATTTGCTGAAAGTAAACGATGGACTTTGAACTGTTAATCTCTACAAAGTATACAAAGAGTTGAGCTTCTTAATCCAATAACAACAGTTGGACTTTGAACTGTTAATCCCTAAAACATAAATAAATTCTAGAGCTCCTTAATCCTATAACAACTTTTGGACTTTGTGCTGCTAATACCAAAATATAAAGAATGAAATAGGACTTGTCAGTCCTTCCGCTGAAAAGTAAACAAATTTAGATTTCGCAATAATGCGTTATCCCATAATCCTTCCTTCGAAAGTAAGCAATGGACTTTGAACTGCTAATCCTTAACAAGTTTAACTTTTATACACAAACAAAGATATAGGGTATAGGTAATAAAAGAAAATACAACTTTATAAAATAAAAAAATTTATTTCATCATAATATTAGATACAAGAAATAGAATTTTTAAATAAATGAAACATCATCTTTATAACCAATTCTTCCATTATACACTAAAGAAATTATTTCATCGCTATTGTTAAAAGCCTCGATGTCTTCAACCGACATCTTAAAACGTTTAGGAAGATACACTCTGATAGAATTATCATGATCCTTTAACGTAGCGACCAACGCTAATCCCATTTTCGTTTCAACATGTTCCAGTTCTCCGATGATGTATGGCCGTCCGATTTGAATATAATTCAATTTATGCACATAGCGAGCGCCATCGTTTAATCGGTTGAAGAGAGCTTTAAAATCTCTGATAGAACTAAAAATAAAACAGATTCACATAAGAAGAGAGCAGGTTTAGAAAAAAATAAGAAATGGCCAAAGCAATAAATATACTTACGAATTCATGATGATTGAAAATGAAGGATCTGCTACGATCGGATGCTAGAACAAAAATGAATCCTTAGGTAGTCGCTCGCTGCGGAGTATTGGTGGAGAGTAAATCTACGCTAGTTGCGCATGCGTTACCCCCTCCATCAACCATACTTTTCCCTGCCACCACTCCAACAATTTCAATTTATCATTTTCGACCTTGTCAATTCCCCCACCACTAATTTTTTTTTTTTCGCTGAAATATAAACAAAACTACTTTTTAATCTTATACCAGTTCTCAATGTTTATATTTTATGCAATTTTCCCAATTTTTAACTTTATCTACCTTTTTTTTCTTTAAATTTTCCATAATCTCCCCGATGTTTATAAATTTCTGTCCGCTAGAGCGAAGCACCTTACTCCACTTGAAGATTTCCCTGCCTACTTTACATAATCTTCTCAATACTTAACGCTTATCCATACTCACTTCATAATTCAAATTGTTTTGTTTTCTTTCATAAAATGATAACTTTTTATTAGATATTTCATTATCGTCTCCGGGTCAACATGTCTTGTTTTGTATAAGGGACTGTCAATATTGGAATGTTTGCCATCATCGGATGATAGATAATATTAACAGTAACTAATATAAGCAAAATGTCAATATTAGAATGTTTTGTCATCATCAGATGATGGCAAACATTCCAATATTGACAGTCCCTTATACAAAACAAGACATGTTGACCCGGAGACGATAATGAAATATCTAATAAAAAGTTATCATTTTATGAAAGAAAACAAAACAATTTGAATTATGAAGTGAGTATGGATAAGCGTTAAGTATTGAGAAGATTATGTAAAGTAGGCAGGGAAATCTTCAAGTGGAGTAAGGTGCTTCGCTCTAGCGGACAGAAATTTATAAACATCGGGGAGATTATGGAAAATTTAAAGAAAAAAAAAAGGTAGATAAAGTTAAAAATTGGGAAAATTGCATAAAATATAAACATTGAGAACTGGTATAAGATTAAAAAGTAGTTTTGTTTATATTTCAGCGAAAAAAAAAAATTAGTGGTGGGGGAATTGACAAGGTCGAAAATGATAAATTGAAATTGTTGGAGTGGTGGCAGGGAAAAGTATGGTTGATGGAGGGGGTAACGCATGCGCAACTAGCGTAGATTTACTCTCCACCAATACTCCGCAGCGAGCGACTACCTAAGGATTCATTTTTGTTCTAGCATCCGATCGTAGCAGATCCTTCATTTTCAATCATCATGAATTCGTAAGTATATTTATTGCTTTGGCCATTTCTTATTTTTTTCTAAACCTGCTCTCTTCTTATGTGAATCTGTTTTATTTTTAGTTCTATCAGAGATTTTAAAGCTCTCTTCAACCGATTAAACGATGGCGCTCGCTATGTGCATAAATTGAATTATATTCAAATCGGACGGCCATACATCATCGGAGAACTGGAACATGTTGAAACGAAAATGGGATTAGCGTTGGTCGCTACGTTAAAGGATCATGATAATTCTATCAGAGTGTATCTTCCTAAACGTTTTAAGATGTCGGTTGAAGACATCGAGGCTTTTAACAATAGCGATGAAATAATTTCTTTAGTGTATAATGGAAGAATTGGTTATAAAGATGATGTTTCATTTATTTAAAAATTCTATTTCTTGTATCTAATATTATGATGAAATAAATTTTTTTATTTTATAAAGTTGTATTTTCTTTTATTAACTATACCCTATATCTTTGTTTGTGTATAAAAGTTAAACTTGTTAAGGATTAGCAGTTCAAAGTCCATTGCTTACTTTCGAAGGAAGGATTATGGGATAACGCATTATTGCGAAATCTAAATTTGTTTACTTTTTAGCGGAAGGACTGACAAGTCCTATTTCATTCTTTATATTTTGGTATTAGCAGCACAAAGTCCAAAAGTTGTTATAGGATTAAGGAGCTCTAGAATTTATTTATGTTTTAGGGATTAACAGTTCAAAGTCCAACTGTTGTTATTGGATTAAGAAGCTCTACTCTTTGTATACTTTGTAGAGATTAACAGTTCAAAGTCCATCGTTTACTTTCAGCAAATGAATTAAGATATTTAGAATTATTCAAGTGTGACATTATCTATCCTGATATCATTAAAGTTAAATATGGTAAAGGTTATGTAACCGTTGTGAAGGTTACCTACTATAAGGTGGATACCTGACCCTTCGACAAAACAAAAAAAAAAAACAATCTAGCCGTTTGAATATTATATTACACCAATACGTCTTACATGAAAATTCTGATTCCATAATGGAGGTTATAATTTCGGAACAATCTCGGATAATAGTATGATTTGGTAAAAATGAATTGCTTAGTCAAATATATTATTTTTATTCCAACACTAAGAAATGCAACTATATAAGAGAAGACTAGGAGTTGTGCTCTTCGAAATATATTTTAATGCATTATATGATATTAACAAAGGGGAGGAGGAGAGAATACAACAGTTCAAGTAGAATTTATTTATTAAAGAAATAATTTATAATATAATAAGATAATAAGAAAATATGTTTTTAGTTACATAAATTCTTTAAATATAAGAAACAAAATTACTGATAATTTTTATTTAATATGAATTAAATTTATAAATGTTAATCTGTAACAAATTCTTCTGAGTTATCGTCATCATCTATGTCACTTTCAGAATCCGACAGAGGGCAGTAGAAGCATACTGTTGTTTCGTAATCGTGGTCTGGCAAGAAGACGCATGCTGTGTGGAAGACACGTAAGCATTTCGTACAGCTCACACGGTATCGTCCCCGGTATGAACAAATCTCGGCATCGCAGGGTGTCGAATAGTAGAGTCCTCGCATGTCCTGATCAACGATCTCTTGAAAGGCCCCCAAAAAATCTCTATCGATGATCCTAGCCTTTTGCATCCTCATTTCTTGTCTTTGAATCTCTAGCTCTGCTTCTCTTACACGTTCCCTCCAAGCTCTTATTTCTTCTTCAGTTGTTGGACGTGGGCCGAGACTCGGATTGTAGCTATTAGCCGCCAAAACAGGGTCGTAATTTACTAGATCAGGGTCATTAATAAAAGGGTCATAATTCATTACATCATCAGGGCCGAGAGATCTTGAATCCTGGCCATCAGGTCTTGATTCATGGTCATCAGGTGTCGAGTCATGGTCATTAGGTATCGTAGCTACACTATTTCCTGAAATTTCTTCCTCCATGTTAAGATTCCTGTTAAATAATTCATCAATCTTGAATGCTATTGCAGAGATATCTAGATAAGAAATATAATTTTTCATAGGTGGACGACGGCAATCATAACACCAAAATGTTCTATGGTCGCAATCGGACAAGTCGATAAATCCAGTGAGATACAATTTTCCGCAGCTCAAACAAACCACTTTGTATTCTCCTTTCATCTTACAAAACTTGCTGGAACAGAAGATCGGAATTTTTTCTTCTGAAGATTCTTCTCTTGATTCTTCCTTCAATTGTTCAACGGACGTGTCAGTCAGTATCTTCTTTCACTTCGTTGTCGTTAATTATATCTCATAGCCTGGGTTGCACTCGAAAAATTAGAATATTATCACAATTTTAGCAGCAAAACTTTGTTCTATCTCTGGGGTTCGAGTCGAAATGGCAGAGGCCACGAGTGGCACTGGTTCCTGGACGAGAATACTCGAATCTGATTGGCTGTCATGTTGCCCCACCAGCGATCATAGTGCCCCCTACCTGAAAAGTTGTTTTGTTTATGTTTCAGCGAGAGAAAGTAAAAGATAGAGTATTAAGAGCTCAAAGTCCAAAAGCTGTTATAGGAATATGGGGCCCTACTATTTATCTGTGTTTTAAGGATTACCAGTTCAAAGTCCAAAATCTATTCAAAATATTAGGAAGCCCTACCATTTATTTATGTTTTAGAGATAAACAGTTCAAGGTCCATATTTGTATTTCACCTGGACATAATCCAACTTGTCTATACAAGATGCAACCTGTTTACATGTTTATGAAGCGAGCATGAGTCGACCTGCTCTGACCCAAGTCAGGCGATACTCAGGCAAGTCGAACAGAGTACCTGTAGTATTAGTACTAATTATGAACATGTGTTGATTAAGTATTAATTAATATTCATTAATAAAAATTTATTTCGAAGTTATTAATACCGACTCGTGTACTTTGAAAATATTTCAAAGCTGTGAAAAGGTTTAACCTCTTTGGCCAGCGTGATAGTCGTTTCGATTTGTTAATATATTTTAGAGATTAAAAGTTCGATAGGAACTTAATGGATTAAAAGTTAATCCTTTTAAGACCATTATTTAACTATCGGAGAATAAAAATACGTAGAACATTGACGAGTTAATCCTTTTAAGACCATTAATTATACTATCAGCTATTAAAAATACGTAGTACATTGAAAAGTTGTTTTGTTTATGTTTCAGCGAGATAAGTAAAGATAGAGTATTACCAGCTCAAAGTCCAAAAGCTATTCAAATATTAGGAAGCCCTACCATTTATTTATGTTTTAGAGATAAACAATTCAAAGTCCAAAAGCAGTTATAGGATTAAGGAACTATGCTATTTATTTATATGTTAGAGATAAACAGTTCAAGGTCCATATTGGTATTTCACCTGGACATAATCCAACTTGTCTATACAAGATGCAACCTGTTTACATGTTGATGCAGTTACATATTGTAAAGGCTATGTAAACATTGAGAAGGTTGCACAAACACGAAAACAATGTAAAGGTTATGTAACCTTTGAGAAGGTTACAGAGTATAAAGTGGGTACCGGACCCTTCATTGTATAGGTTATGATTATATAACCATAGAGGAGGTTACAGAGTATAAAGTGGGTACCGGACCCTTCATCGTATAGGTTATGATTATATAACCGTTGGGGAGGTTACATACTATAAAGTGGGCACCGGACCCTTCGCCGTATAGGTTATGATTATATAACCATAGGGGAGGTTACGTACTATAAAGTGGGTATCTGACCCTTCAACAAAACCTCAAGTCTCTCAAACTGTAGAAAAACAAAATGGCGGTCGGGCACACTCATGCTCTATAAGGTGGGTACCTAACCCTTCAACAAAACCTCAAGTCTCTCAAACAGTAGAAAAACAAAATGGCGGTGTAATAAAAACAAAATGGCGGCCGGGTACACTCATGCTCTATAAGGTGGGTACCTAACCATTCAACAAAACCTCAAGTCTCTCAAACAGTAGAAAAACAAAATGGCGGTGTAATAAAAACAAAATGGCGGCCGGGTACACTCATGCTCTATAAGATGGGTACTTGACCCTTCAACAACACCTCAAGTCCCTCAAACTGTAGAAAAACAAAATGGCGGCGTAAGAAAAACAAAATGGAGGTCGGGCACACTCATGCTCTATAAGGTGGGTACCTAACACTTCAACAAAACCTCAAGTCTCTCAAACTGTAGAAAAACAAAATGGCGGTGTAATAAAAACAAAATGGCGGCCGGGTACACTCATGCTCTATAAGATGGGTACCTGACCCTTCAATGGGTGGAGGGGGTAAATATTGTGGGCGGGGCATAGGCCAGGAGGTTCCATGGGTCACGTGACTGGATCACGTGACTAAAACATGTGGGCGGAGCATAGACCAGGATGCGCTGCGGGTCACGTGACTGGATCACGTGACTAAAAAGGGGCGGAGCATAAGGGTCACGTGACCAAAAAGGGGCGGGGCATAAGGGTCACGTGACCAAAAAGGGGCGTGGCCTAGTAGTTAAGGTTAGGTCGAGGTGAGACCACGTGGTGGTTAAGGTAGGTTCGAGGCAAGACCACGTGGCAGTTAAGGTTAGGTCGAGGCAAAAATTCAAATTCAAATTTCCCGCCATAGGTCACGTGATCAAATGCTGGCTTCTGATTGGCTGCTCCTAGAAGTGTGCCAGCTCCCCCATTTTCCCTCTACTATATATATATATATATATATATATATATATATATATATATATAATATTAAATTAAATAGTTTAAATAGTTAAGTTATCACCTTATCTTATGGATACCAAGTTATTATTCTAGTAATTAATTTATTGTAGAAATAGCACCATGAATAGATCGTAAATCAATAAATAAAATATTTAGCTAGTCTTTCGTTTTTAATTTCTTCTTATGATTTTGTATTAGCATACAAATGTAATATTTTTCTACTACATTTATATTTTATTTTTCTCATATGATTGAAGTTTTAGTTGGAATTTATATATTGAGGAATGATACGGACTAGAAGTGCAAGAGTCAGATACTTAAACCGAGACTCCTTAATATCGGTAAAAGCCTGAGGATAAGCAGGCAGGGTGCTTCGGGCTTTTAAATCAGAACCAGAATGAAAGGCTGCTCTCTGAAACAGACCGCTCTGTTTAAATTTCTTCTTTTTTCTTTTACTTTTTTTTTTGATCTTCTAACGCAAATAGTAGAGGTCTTTGATATAAAATAAAAAAAGTTTTCCCTTATTCTAGACTGGCCGCCGTGAGAAAGGGAACTTGTTTCGGTAATAAGTGTAATTGAGAGTGAACCACCCTCCAACTTTTCGTATAAAAGGGATTGCTAACTGCCTGGATACAGCCTCCGTAATCGTCCACAATATTCTCTTACTTCGATTTATGAGTAAATTTAGAAAAAAAAATGTTTGTAATATTCTAAACCTCAAATCCTTTTAAAAAACAAATTAAATTTGTTTATACTATACAGTCAAATATTAGTAATACTGCACTAGCACAGAGTTTGCTGTAGTTTCTTATAAATTATTTAAATTAAATTAAAAATTATCTACTGTATTATCCCCAGAAGTAAATTCATTTTAATAAATAAAAACTAAACACTAATTTCCTGTTTTTATCTAAACATTCAAAATCAAAAATAAGATAAGGTCCTATATTAAATAATTTATAATTTCTAGGGAAGTTAATATATTTATTTATAAATAAATTTATTTATAAATTTATATTTATAAATTAATTTTTGAAGGACAACTTCTCATAGTTTTCGACCTTTCGAAGTACTTGTTCGTCTTCAGGATCTTTGTTTTCTTTAAATTACATAATTTTCCCCCCCCATGTTCCGACATCTGTACAATTTTACTTCGTCAATCTTTGATCGTTTCATTATAAAAATTATCTGGGGGGTAGTTAAAGATCAATGGGAAATTGTCCTTCACAAATTAATTTATCAAGGTAAGGTCCGTTTCAGGTGTTTATTGGTGATATTACAGTAGTCCCTCGTTAACACGAAATCGGTGATAGACCAAATTGTTCAGTTCGTGTAAAAACGATTCGTGTTAACCGAAATTTCGTCGAAACCGATTGACTAAAAGTTTCTCTATACATATATTTTCTCATGCATTCGTTTTTTTAACAATTGATTTCACAATTAAAACATACATTTTAGCTTAAATTTGTTAAAGACTGCTTTTGATAATGGTTGATATCGAAATATTATATTTTTCAACTACTTTTGTTTCCAATATCACGCCACTTAACTACTTCTTTTAAAATTTCTAATTTAGTTTTTCGGTTAATAGATGTTTTGGGTAACTGTTTTGTTTTTTCGAAGCCATTTTTACTCAAGTGCGAATCGCCCGATAATACCCTTTTTAACTTTTCAGCTCCACTTATTATTTTTGGATTTTTCTAACTGGAATTTAATAGAACTTATTAATTTTTTTTTCTCTCAGGATGTTTTTACAGTTTACGGAACTTTAATTTTTTTTACGGAAACGAATGTCTTATTTTTAGTTTATAGTTTTATTTATTGTAGTTTATTTATAACTGTTGAAATTAAATATAATGGGAGCAGAAGGTGCCAGAGCAATGTACGTCACAAGAGAGAAGTATTGTATACTAAATAATTACCTAGAATAAGATTGTGTTAGCCTAAAATTTCACTTTGTCTAAAATTGTTCGATATTCTTTTTAACCGAATATCTCATGGTAACTTCAAAAATATGCCAGAAAATTCACTGTTTATTACAGAGCTAAGAAAGTAGTTCCTAACTGCTTAAAATAAATAGTCCTATTATCCGATGTTAACCAATTTCGTAATAACGAGGGATTACTGTAATAGAGTTTCACGGTACTGAAAAATCTTATCTTACTCTCCTAATGGCCTCTTCATATTTTTATTATTTTGTACTCGTTTGATATCTTTCATTTTGTAATAATCAAATCTATATAGGTATCTACATTTTTAAAATCTGCATCTGAACCGTAATGATGCGATACAGTTGTATTAGGGAGCGTGAGAGTAATGTATCTGATAATAGGTTGAGGAGTGAGTTCTGTATTTGAGCAAACAAGAGCTAAGCTATATGGCGCTTATCAGGGACGAGACAAAGGCTCCCATTGGCTGAGAACACCAACCAATTAGCTGCCTGCGTGCATCCCAACTTGTCACCCGTCTGCCAATGCCATCCTTCCAAACGGTCTACTTTTTTTTTAAATCGCTATTTCATTCAGTTGGCATTTAACAGTTAAAACTAATTAAAGATTCTTTAACTGTTAGAGTAATTAAACGATTCCAATGTATTTCATCCAATAGGAACTCGCACTACCTCTTCAACTTTATGTTTTTATTCCATTATTTTTTACTTATGGTCGTCTCATAAGTCACATTTAAAAGACAAAAATAACAAGAAGACTATCCTACCTAAATGAATTAATAGTTATTTTAGAAAGAGGTAAATTTTACGTTTTTTTTTCTTGTTTATTTTCATCTTTTCAGGATTCATAAAACAATGAAAATTGTTTCGATTTCAAATGGTTTTTATACATTGTCTTGTGTAAATACGATCAGAATTTTCATATTATCAAAGATCAAATAATGAATAAACATTCTTTTTCGGATCCAATTCACTAGACGTGGTGGGCCAGGCTTAAATTATCTGCTAAAAATTTTAATTATAACTGTTTTGTTTCCTCCATTTTTTCCATGCATTGCAATTTTTTCTTGGTAAGCAGGATTGCGTAATATGCCTGAGATTTGATAATGCAAAAAATTAAGATAATTTTTAATATAAGTAAGTGCAAAAACACTAGAAAAATGGAGTGAAAAAATACCGATTGCATTTTATTTTTATTTTTCGTTTATAGTTAGTTTCATTTTTTTAATATTGCTAATTATTAATTAAATACTTAATTATTTTTTATCGCCAATCAACTTGTCCATTCGACCGTTAATAGTTTTTCATTTTAAGTTATTTTAAAATGGCAATTAAAAATGAATTATTGAATGATTATCGTGATTGTGTGAGCTGTTATAAAGTAGGAGAAACTCTTTTTTTTTTTTTAAATGGTTTTATTCTTATTAACTGCTTCTTTTAACAGATTAAACAAATCTAGAACATTGATTATTTTTTTTTTTTTTTATCATATTTGTCAAGTGAAAACGTAATTGTGATGACTGTTTTGAAACATAATTGTTATAACTTCAAAATGGTCAGCAATCAACTATAATTTTGAATAAAAATAGTTATATTAACATCGTGGTTGCGTTAAAAGTATTGATAATTAAGGTGTTGGTAACGATATATAACATTTATCAAAATTACTTATTACAGGAGTAACAACCTAGACAGCACTGTACGATGTAACATCCCTATACTCATTATGTCAACATAAAGCCCAATCATTTAAACATATCGTACTATTCATAGCTTTAACAACGTACTCCGGTTTCAAAATCTCGACGTCGTTTTTTGAAAACGGCGTAAGCGCCATATCACAAACTTTGCAGACAACTAAGCTTCCAAGCAAACCACCCAAGTGCGGGCTGGCTACTGTTAAAGAATCTTTTATTTTTCAACTTTCTTTGTCTTTCATTTATCAGCTAGTTTAGCAGTTCAAGGGGTTAAATGGCCTAGCCAATTAATTTTTAATTAGTGCTTGATTTATTAATTATTTCAATCGAATAACAATACCGGCTTTTGTCTGCTCAGTCAGTTTGAAGAACTAGAAAACTGGTAAGGTGGTTGGCTCGTTGCTGAAGGCGACTAGAATGCTGGCCAAAGCGCATTGAAAAATCAAGCCTGCACTTCTCTTTGTAGAAATTTTAAATTGGCCCTCCATGAACTTTCACTTTAAACTATATCCTTACTTAACAACTTAGGTCTGGCCCTTTTAGCCATAAAACTCAACTCCTTAATTTTTCCATTACGAACGGATTATGAAATATAATAATTACAGTTTACATCTCTACCGCCTGTAATGATCTTCGATGAAACGTTTGAACTGATGAAGCCCGAGTTTTCGACTGGTGTGCATGAATATATGTATTTTTTTTTTTCATCGATGCATTAACAAACTCGTTATATCAATACTATATGTGAAAATATCGATGTATCGGGATTAGATATTAATCTTGTGTAAATTGAGAGGACTGAGGGGAAAGTGGTAAGTAATCCTGAGAGTTAGGCCATAATCCTCGGAGGTGGAAGAGATAACCGTTCCTACTCCCAGTATCCAATCCCTAGTACGCTCTTAGGCAACGTATTTTTTACCCCTCTGCCCTTCTACAAATGTTCGGTGATTTCTTCCCTAGTCGGAAAAAAAATTCGTCTGGAGGTTTCTTCCATCCGGAAAGTGGGAATCGGACTGTATTCGGCCGATAAATCTACTAATGTCGGACACTGATGTCTTACGAACTCTGCTGGAGATGTTAGTGCTTAATGCAATTTTTTGGTTTTGAATTTAGTGAAACTACTGAGCTGATTAAATGAGATAAGAATAATTTATCTGAAAGAAACTAAGAAAAAAAATTTCCTTTTTATTATTTCTAAAATAGAATATTTTTGTGTTTTTACACCATCGATTGTAAAAATACTAGAAATAATTGGATAAAAACAAAAAAATCTTGAACTCCCTTGCATAAGAAGATGCGAAAGAATATATTTCCTTATAGAAATATTGATTGATTTCATTTGATAGTACAGTAGAAGATAAAAACGCTATTAAAAATAATTTTTGTGATGAATCATTACTTGGTACTTAGATTGTGGAAAAGTATATCTTAATTTATTTCAATCAATTAATTTATTAAATTACCAGAATTGAAGCGTTTCTTCCAGGAATTCTCTATGAAGTTTAAAACATATTTATATTTTTAAGGTACATGTGGTAAAATCAATAGTTGGTGTAAGAGATTAACTGTTTATATTAATATAATCATTGTATTAATTTATAATATAAATTAATATCATCAATTATATTTATAATAGTTTTATTTTCATGTATTTACTTTATAACGACTTTTTTTGGTATGGTTTTTATAATCACTGTTTACCCTTGGTTTTTTCAAGGAGATCCCTATATCTCATTTTTTTCTTTGGCTAGATTAATCAATTTTTTTATTGAAAAAACTGTTTAAAAAAATCAGATACTAATTATTATTGCTATTATGAGCTGAATGTGTTATCTGGCAGTAAAAATTGTAAATAAAAAAAAGCGAACTTTTTATATTCAAGTTATTAAAAAAAAAAAAAAAAAAAAAAAAATGGAAGACTCTTTTCTGGCCGACGGCTCAGCAGTGATTTAAAGGATTAAATAAATTATTTATTTAAATAAAAAAATAAATAAAAATTAACAGTAGAAGAATAACGATAGTAAATTACACCATTTTCTCAACTTTCAACAAATACTACTTAATATCGTAGATAAACAAAGGATATTAATTTATAGTTTACGGATCAGGACTGTCTCCATCTGAGAAAATCTGGACAAAATTATACACCGTAGTACCCTCCTCCCTCTCAATATTTCATGTGCATTACTTTTGTCAATAATATTAAAAAATTTTGAAAACGAAATATACTATTGCACTATAATAAAAAGAATTTTTTGTTTTACATAAAACAACACATTTTTTTTTTTTTTACAAAATTACTTAATAATGATAGCATAATTTAATAATAATTAATTCAGTAAAGTATTCATAATAAAACAAGTAGAGATTGAACTAATTTTTATGTCAACAAGAACTATTTTCAATACCACTCTTTTCTGCAAAAGTTTGAATAATCGAGTCAAAATTTAATTTTCTTGCTAACCTAGGCTCAATAGACAACATTTTTGTTGAATTATGGTAATCCCGATTTGTGGAGATATTACCACAAGTAATTTGAATATAGTATTCAAGCTGGTTTAAGATATTGCTAAATGAAAAAGAAATCTATTGTGTGGGTATTTTTAAATAAAACATATTTGAATAAATAAATGATCTAATGAATCAATTACATATTGTTTGAAAATATGGGATTCTATGCCAAATCCAGGTACATTTTAAATTAATATGTTAGTAAATATTGCGAATAAAATAATACAATTTACAATTACAATTTTAATTTTAATGGATTAATATTGTACCAGTTGGCGGTAAATCTATGATGTTCCATTTTGTTCTTGGTCAATCAATCCATTTAGATAAATCTTATTTCAGGTCTTCTTTCTGGTCCTCAGCCTTGTTCTTTCCCTTCTTTCCCTCTACTTGGTCTTGGTCGTGTTTTACTCTCTCATATTTATTTTAAATGCACCATAAAAAAAAAAAAAATATATCACCAGAGCTGAGCTAAGACATGCAGTCTTTTCCTGAACTCCGCTGAATAATCCCCTTAATTCTGCCCTCTTGCATCCATTCTTGCAGTTCCGATGGCTGGCCCAGAGATAGCAGCAAGGTCAGTCTTCTTTACTTTATACTTCATTAAAATAAGTTTTCTTCCCTTAACAATTTTCTTTTCTCTATAAACAGCTTATCTATTTATAAATTAGGCTACACTGTCAGAGTATGATAAAAGTACGTAATATTATTTATTGTCGATTGAAATGGTTTTCCTATTAATATTTGATCACCTTTCTTATCGGGCCTCCAGAAAGTCTGCCCTTTTTTTACCACCTGATCTCGTCTAACGGCGTACAGTGGTCCCAAATGAAAAATACGTTCTCAAAACTAATTTCTCCTGTGAAAATCTCTTTAAATGAACCAAAATCGGTATAGTTACATATACGGTATATAATAATACAACAATATGCACATTTATTTTAAAAAATAAATTGTTGTAAAAACAGTTATATTAAAAAAAATATTAAAAATGTTTTTTAGCAAATGAGATGCCTAAAAATTTATAACAACAAGTAAATATACTAAAATATGTACAAAGTTAAAAATATGTGCATTAACGTTCACTCCAAATCAGTCATTTCTACACTATCACTAGAGTGAATACTCTCCTCGCTTTCTGAAACACAAGTTGGAACATGGCTTCTTGTTGCAATCATATCGTCATCAGCTTTATTTAGTGTTGAGGAAATGGGGTTCTAGCTTGATTATTTTTTTTTTTTTGACGTGCTGTTTTTGTTCACGAAGAAAAACAAGTTCTCCTGAAAGCCATTCCAGGTTTTTTACTGCAAACTGTTCAGATTTACGGCCGCACTCCTTCCAATATTTAAAATAATGAGCGAAAAAAGTGAGAATCTGTTTCATCAATTCTTGTGATATACTATCATTCTCGAATTCTTCTTCCTAAAAGGTTATAGTAAGATTGTTTTTATACTCAAAGACTGCTTCTATTTACCGTTACATTGTGCGGCATCTGTCTCGACACTTTCTCCAACGATCTCATATTACTTCACTTAGCACAAAAATAATACGCCGTTTTAGCAGCAATGTACATACTACCAACAACATTAAAAGAAATAAATAGGTAAATAGCCCTCGACTGATTCTTACTCAAAATATCTGGACAGAACTAACGTAAATTGTATATGATAAAAACAAAACGTGCATATGGCTACAATGGTAAATTATCGTTTAAATATACGCTCTCTACAAAATAAATATGGTTTCTTGAATCACTCTCGATTACACTTTGTTAAATTTTACATTATACAAATATTTTTAGATTAATTTTAGTTTCTGATTAAATTCTACTTTATTTTTTCTAGCAACAATTACTCGTCCAAAGCATCCAAAAATTATACACTGGACAGTTTTTTTTTTTTCTTTCTTCATCAACAAATATTCAAAAGCAATTGATGCAAATATAAGAACATCATGAATAGTCCATTTTATTTACTGTACATATGTAACATATGTAACATAAAGTCCTCGAGAACAGTAGAATAAAAGGTAAAATTTGGGAATCGATCAGGCTAAATCGAGTTTTCCTGTTTCGCCCACATTTTTGGGATTTTGACACTGCAGGGGGCCTGTTATGGACACTGTAAGACAATCATTGAGTGAACCATTTACGATTCATATTCATTTTCTTTTTAATATTTTTCACAGATTAACTCCTTTAATTAATTAATTTATTATTTTCTCTACTTCTTGAGGTATAAAAATATTAGTTAAAACCATACTCGAATGAAGCATACTGTTTATTCTTAAAAATGAATAAGCCTGTGTTGATCTCCGTGATAATAAATCATTTAACAAAAATGTAGAAATAAAGTTGGTTTTCAGCATCTACCTCAGTATTATGAAAAAGAAAAAAAAAATCTCTCATGCAACCCCTTCCCGCCAGTGACTTAGCCACCCCTACCTGGGGGCTGAGATATGTGGCGACAACACCCTCGTGAGGCCATATTAAAAAGCGTGCTGATGACTCCTCCAAAAATGCGTGGCTCTTGCAATTAATATTCCATCGAATGGAGATAGCAATTAGCATAATACTGCTCCAGGAAGGGAATTTAATAAAGGACCAGGAAGGGGGAAGGGGAGGGAGTGCAAGGCCTTCAATCAGGAGGAGCATTTGTGTCATAGCTCCACCAGTTCAGCCCTTCCTGGTAATTATTCAAAATGGCACGCGTAGAGATTGTTCCCCGATTATCAGCTAGTCCTGTCACTCTTGACGTGTCGCAGCTGATGTCACGATTCGTCGTACCCTGTTCCAGGGGTGTCCCAGGCTGCGCCTTCCGGTCCCAATCAAGGGTTCGCCAGATTGTTTTCATAAGGCGACCTTCGGTATTATCTTGCCACGGAAACAACAGCACTCTTCACTAAAACAGAATTGAATTTAAAATATCTGATGTGTCCACCCACACGACTTTCTGTTATCCTCTTGGTGCAAAGTCCTATACAAAAATTGTTGGCGGTATCTTTGCTTACAATAGTAAAATTTATCGTTTTAAAAACCATAAATTCATCAAAGACTCAGGGATTAAATTAATAAATTAAACATCACGTTGAAAACAGACTCAAATTAAATATATATGAAGCACTTGAAATTAAATCCTTCAAATCCAATCCAGATGTTGGCTTAAATGACCAAATAAATATCTCCAATAGTCCAATTTTAAATTTATTCCTCTTAATAACAGAAAAAACAATTACTCACCGAAATTACTGGAAAAACCCCGACCCCTAAACCGTTTACTTATAAACACCCCACCTTTCTTCTATTGCAAGTTCAGTGCGAGAACAAATCAATACAAACTTTTCTGTTTGATATAATCTACTTAAATCTTGGTGAGTACCAACGTGTATTTGATTTTCTGTCTTAATTAAATTCATAAGTCATAAAAGTTTTATAATACTGATTTATATTAAATTTAATTTAATATGTATAATAATGCCAAACTGTATTTTGAATTGCTGATTTCTGAATTCTGTGTTTTTAAAACTGAAGATGAATATATAACATTCGAAACTAGTTTTAAATAAAAACAAAATTAATGTATCAAGTGGCAAATAATGTATCAATCTCTAATTAGATCATCCGTAGATTTTGTTTTCTGCATTCATTTTTTCTTTCTCTGGGATATACTATTATATGTAAATTTAAAGGATTTAATGAGAAAATTTTAAGCCAGTTTCATCAAAATTGCTTTGTTTTACATTCCTTCGATCGCGTGCACTAAATTTCATGTTCATTGATATTTCAATAACTAAAATTAGGCGCGTGCGCACTAGAAGTTTCTTTCTGAAAAGTGTTTTACCTTTGATCTTGGACCATAGCGCAGTAAATTGAACTTTCCAAAGAAATCCTTCATGGAATTTTATTTATGAAAACCTTTTGCTTCTCGTAATAATTCTTAAGTAACAATTCAGTTGTTAAGGAGAAACAAAAGGTTTTTTAAAATAGAGAATAATGTCAGTGACTACGACAGAAATACTTCTTTTTTTATCGCAACTTTGGCCCTTAATAATTTTAAATTAAGTGATATCATGATAAATTACATAAGTTTGTCTACCTTAAGTAGTTAAAGAAGTAATAATATTGATTTTACTGCTATTAAGGATATGAAAATCATAAGAATTGTTGTGTGTTACGGATGGATATGAGGCAGAGGTGGTGGGTGATCCTCATGAACAATACTAGCTATATTATTGCTCGGGTTCGATTCCTGTCCTGGTTGACAAAAACATCCTTAGCCTTTAATAAAGAACTCCGTAACGAAGCATGTTTAGCAGAAGGACAAGCAGGAAATCACTTTACCCCTGGGCCCTTAGATATGGAGATTTATATTCTTCGCCTATCTGACTCCTATTGTATAGGCACCCTTTCTCTTCTTCCCTTTTCATCACCCTCCAGGAAGCGTTGTGATACATGTCTATATAACTTGGGAAATTTAAAATCAGTGTATTTCTTTAAGAATATTTATTATAGTGGCACCAATCATGGGCTGAGGAAACTCCTGAATATAACTATATGCAAATAATGAATATCAAATGCTCAATAGCAGAAGAGCTCACGTGTTTGTATTTATTCATTTATAAATACAGATCATCTACATGGAGGATTTTAGAATTACTACCGTAATAGGTAAAAACCTCCGAAGGTTAAAAAAAAAAAAAAACAGAGATATTTACAATATTTCGATTTAGTAACACATCTATTGATTTGGAACAAATGAAACGTCAGTTCTGTTGGGTACGAGGCAAGTGAAAGAGAAACAAACTGAAGATATAAAGATATAATTTTTATTCAAAATAATCTCCGTTAGCTTGAATACATTTCTTTCCACCACCAGCAAGGTTTTTTATCCCTTGATCGAAGAAACTTTTTGGCTTCGAATCAATGCACACAAGATTTGAAAATTTTACTTTGTTTTATATATATATATATATATATATATATATATATATATATATATATATATATATATATATATATATGTATATATATATGTATGTATATATTTTTTAATTCATCAAGCACTCTGAAAAATAATCAGTAGTCAGTGACAAGTCGAAAGTAAAAAAAAATATTTAAGTTGCATTATCTGAATATTGAAATTCTACGAAATCCTCCATATTCACCTAACTTGTCTCGAAGTAGCTACATTTGAGCACTTGACACATTACAAAAAAAGTATATACATATATATTCTAAAGTTAAAACAAGGTAAAAATTTTCGTTTCTCGGATTTATTGATTCAAAGTAAACTCTTTTCTTTTTCTTTTTTTTTTTTTTTTTTTTTTTAACAAAGGATAAAAATCTTTTTCCAGCATTTGAAACAATGTATTGAAGGTAACGGAAGTTATTTTGAATGAAAATTATATCCTTGAAGTTTGTCTTTCTTTCATTTCCCTCTGCCCTTGTAATTGACATTTGATATGTTCCAACCCAATATAAAGTCGCCACCCCGTATAACTTACGAATTTGAAAAAAACGCATTTTTGGAACCTTTAGTTTTATTAATATACCAAAAGCATATTTGGAAATTGTTATGTTAAAAACACAAATCGAGGACTCCGAGAAGTTAATAGGCCGATAGATAAAAAAATTATTCGCAATGGAAAACTCTTTTTTTGGTCTCTTGAAAAGTTGCTATTTTCACATTCGTTAGTTATAGTTGGTACAGACGATATTTCGCAAAATATAAACAAAAATTTCAATCCCATCATAAGGACTACTAGTCCAATTTGCGTCGAGTAATTAACATTTCTTAATGAAGAATATATACTTAAATTGCATATAGTGTTATTGTTTTAAAATATAAATAAATAGGTAAGATGTTATTTATTTTCATTCATATCTACGTTATTTTCTTCTGTCACTGCATAAAAAATTTCATCAATTACTATTATCATCTATTATTTTTATTTTTCTTGCATTTAGTAATTTTGAAACGTTATTTTCTACGAAATAATAATTTTATCTCTCTGTCCTAGTGTAAATTTACCTATTTAAATTATACTGTTTATTTATAATAAATTAATTAGGGCTCATATTATTTATATAATAATATATAACGTAATATTAAATTATTTTTAATAAATAATTAACAACGTATTTTGTTTACGTTTATTATATCTGCGTAATGTGTACCTAGACGCCTTGTATCAATTTTAAAATTAACAGTTTTTGATAATAGATATTGCCTCAGTAGTTTTTTTTAAACGTTGAATTATGTTTCTCCATTTGGGATGTGAAGACAGAAAAATAATAGAAGTTTTTGACGACATTTTTAAACACTAATAGCTCCGTGTCTATAATTATTAGAAAACAAGAATTTGTATCATTTAACAGAGAAAATGTGCCATTAGAGATTGCAAAAAAGAAGTTTTAGATTTGGACTTTAGGCGGAGGAACAGTAAGCGAGTAAAGTTAACCAATGTTCTGTGTTGAGTGAGGTCACCGCTTCATTAGGTTGAACCCAAAAAAATTAAATATATCGTAGTACCAAGAGTACATATCGTCGGCACCATGTTAAACATACGAATATGATAAATTCATTTTTTTTAGTTTTCGATAGTATCTCGGTTGATACAGCCTGTAGTAAAGTTATTAATCTGTTACGGCATTAGAAAGTGCTAAAATCGTAGTTTCATTTTTCCGAAAAATGTCTTAAAGTCTGAAGCTTCCATGTCAAAGTAATGAATATGCGTATTATTATAAAGGCGAATAAACTATGAGATAGAAGTAATACAACACCAATAAAAAAAAAAAAAAAATATATATATATATATATATATATATATATATATATATATATATATATATCGAAATCGGCCTTTACAAACAGAAGAATATAACTTTTTCTGCTCTCATGAAGATGAGTGATTTTGAGATTCGTAAGTTTACATGGGAACGACGATATGTTTAAACCAATAAACACAAATATGCTTGTTTGAAATTATTATTTACGAATAATTTATTAATATTTTTAGTTAAATTTAATATTAATTATTGATATTTGTAAAATTAATTATTTGTTATAATTGATGAAAGCTCTTTTATGCCTAATTTCAAAATTTATTTTAGTAATTTTTTTTTTTTTTTAGTTTATTTGTTACGTTATCGTTGGGAACGATAATTGAAACAAAATGAACTCAATTCTCAATAATTAGTAAGGTGGCTTATTAATGATGATTGGAGCAGAACGCAGCGAGACAATGGGAATCTCGTTATGTAAAGTAGTCGAGGCATTTTCAAAACAAGAATATATTAACAGTCCGCGTGCCTTTTAATTATTGGCCATCCCGCGCCCTTTTTCTGGATTTGTATTTGTGTGATTAGAAAAAAGGGCCTGTTGATTGCAATCCTGTTCCTAGATTGTACTGCTGGCCCGCTTCATCCGGGTAACAACAGTTCACAAAAAAAAAAAAAAAAAAGACAAAAAACCATGATTACTGGAAAATTTTTAATATATACTCGAATAACGCAAATGGAACTGTGTAATAGCTTCTTTCTATTCTGTCTGCTTTTAGTTACAACCTTTAGAGAAGTATCTAATCCACACTCATGTTATAAAATTAATTATCTCTACATTGACTCAATGAACAAATGATTGAATGAATTTGCGTTCCTGCGCAGTAGTGAGAAATTTGAAAGTGTTTTTTGAAAATTCACCTCGAATAATAGATTCGTTGAATAGAAAAGTAATTTAAATGTTGCTAATTAGATAAGGCAAAACTGTTAATATAAATTACTTGTTTAAACTGCTACTTTTGAATAACAGTTAAAAAAAACTTTTTTGGGTCCCAAACTTATCTACTGGAAATACAGATGTAGTCCTATGCAGTTGGTCTTCACCCTTGTAGTCATCTCAGGTTTTGTTCACTGCTGTCTCCATTGAATTAACGAACTTACAACAGAAAAATATTACTATATAAAATTAAAGAAGAATATCTGGTCTAATGATTACAAATTGATAATTCTGGAGATTCTACAAAGGTTAGGTCTTGGGCTTCCTGGATAATATCAGGTATGCCCAGTCACTCAACTTTTCTTTCCGCTTTGGTTGTAAAACCTGTTTATTGTATCTTGTATATTGTTTACAAATATTGGTCCAATACGGATTTTTTTTTTAATTTTTACTTATGGATTTCTTTTGTGCTTATTATTTTTATTTAAGAATTTAAGCTACTATCCATATTTTTTGTATAATTAGATTTCTTATAATTTTTTGTTTTATTTTATTTTTCAGGTTAGTAATCGAGTATGAATCTTCAACCTACATGTTTGGTATGTTAAAGCAGAATTATGGTAGTTATATGTAATACCTAAGCATCAAAGGTATTATTTATTTTTTTTATCATATAATATTTTATCATATAATTTTATAAAGTTAAAAAGTTTTCATACTTTATTTGGTGAATAAAATAATATATTTTAAAGTTTGATTTGAATAATTTTTCTTGGTCTATTGCTATCTCTATAATTATAGTTAATATTATTATATGAAAGCATCCATCCCTTCTTTCCCTTCCTGTCAGATCGCGGTTTGAGAACCCTTGATGAACTCGAGGGGCCCTAGGTTATCGACTCAAGGGCCTACAACCGACATGAGGATTTTGTTGGTGTTTCAGAATGCCATGAATGTATTATGAGGAAAAGCTGTGGTTGCTCCGAGTATTAGGGCCCCAGCTTAATAATCTTACATCAGCATACCCTGATTACGTCTTCCGGCTTAGGACGAGGGTGTGTTCGCAGGACATGATGGGCCTCCGATGTGCATCATTGCATTTCCATGCATAATGCATCGAATCGGGAACAACATCACTGTCTCATGATAACCGTTATGCCTAATGTCGAACAGTTTACGATTTGCCTATTTAAAAATAATTGGAACCTTTTTTTTTTTTTTTTAATCTCACTTATGATAATTTTTAATAAAAGTCCAATGGAATACAAAAAAAATTTGGTGCGTCACACTACCTACCCTAAAAACACACAACTTTTATTTGCCACACTACATAAAATATTTTTTATTTTAAAATTTTCTATCTAGTTTCCATGGAAACATTTAGTTTTCATTTAATAATAAGAAAGTAGAAATTATTAACTACAACAATCACTTAAATTTATGTTTATTTCGTAACGGGTCATTATCTTATGTGGCTTTATGTGTTAGTTATTAATTTTTCTAAACTATTTAACTTTCCAATGGTATATTATATAACTATATTACTACTCTTATTTCCGGAAATTCGTATTCAATCTGAGAAAATATTTCTCCTTTTATTAATTTTTCAAATTCTTTCATAGTTCATATTTCTACATTTATTATTACCTCTAACAACGAGAAGTTAATTATTCCATACATACTAAATTAAAGGTACTTTAGAGAATGACATTAAATATGAAATTTCAGTTTCCTACAACTTTTCATTTTGGAGCTTGACTTAACACACACCAGTTTGCGAGACTTGGTTATTTGGACTCAGGAGACCTTAAAACGTGTATTTTATTTCCATGGAAAACTCGGATTCAAAATTTTTCACGACCGCTATACTATATACCATATAGCTGTACTATATTTCTTATAGTTATACAAAGTAATACAATTAAAATAAATTATTCCATTTATCGAATTATGTATGCTACTGCGATCTGCGACATTCAGAGTAATAACTGACATGACCAGAGACAATTGAGAATAGGACGACCCTCCATGTTAATCAAGATAAGTACCGAAGGGGTAGTTACCCATGTTAATAATTCAAAATAGTTAATATGCTAATGAAATTAAGCGTTTACTTAGTTCGACATCCGAGATAGGGGAGAAGAGACATCCCCTGTTTCATTGTGTAGGGGAATTGTCTCCAGTTCGTGGGGACGAAAGGCTATCATTCGTTTCTACCTAAGGGGAATAGTAGTAGCAACATTGTTGTTATTCTTGTAAAATTTTAATAAATTAGACGATGTAGTTTATAACATATAGCCATGGTTTTTTTTTTAATTCTCAATAAATAGTGCAATATGTAATTAATTTTGAGGGATCGATTACATTTTGTGTGACAGTGAAAAAAACTAAGTAAAAAAGTACTTTTACGAATTAACCATGAATGTTTAAAAATATAAAAATGAGTTGAAAATCATCGAATTTTCGCGGTTTTACCCGAATACACAAGGAGCTTGACAATAAGAAGACGGCTCAACCGATGTTTATGTTTAAAGGCTCAAATTACTCTTGCGATCCCTTGAATGTTTTGAAACATTTTGAACTCAAAATAGTAAAGAAACTTTGTATTAAAAGTGTTCAATCTGCCCTTTTGAGGGTATCTAACGATTTTTTTTGAGCGAAATGTAAGATATATTTACGTTTTAACAATTAATTTAATAATAAACATAAATAAATTCTTATTATGGTATGGTTGATACTAATGAAGATTCAACTTTATAATCGAGACGCATAGTCAGTGGCTCCTGCCGAAGTTACCTGTAGTTCGCCACACTACCACTTTCTAGCCCCATTTCAACTAACTGCTTTGTATTAAATTTTAAAATTTGTATACCTTAGAATTATTAATATTATTAGTGCATTAATTAGGTATTATTTGAAATTATTAGATATAGATATTATTATTAGTTATTCTGTCGATCTCCGGTTGTCTGGGAAAGTTGTAGCAATGATTTATGGCAGTAATAATTTAAATTACGGTAAGAGTCCGATCTCAACTGAAAAGGAACATTCGGGATCGTATATCTCTTGAGCGAGCGGAAGTCGACAACTAATATCTAATTAAAACAGTAATAATTAAGATTATGGTAAGGCCCCGACCTCAATTGAAAAAGATCCGTTGGTGTTTTGTTTATCTCTTGGACTAACGTAGTGAGCGGAAGTGGACAGCACTACTAATTTTAAATAATATCTAATTAAAGCAGTAATAATTCTAATGAATCCGAATGTTACAATTGAATACAAAGCAGTTAGTTAGCACAAATGGCGCTAGAGAGTGCTGGTGCGGCGTCCTTCGGGTAACTTCGGCAGAAGTCGCTGATAATGCTGCCCGATTTTAAAATTGTACCCTAATTAATTATATTTACTTTGAAAATAACTGCTTATATATATATATATATATATATATATATATATATATATATATATATATATATATATATATATATTAGTGAACAATTTCAGAAAAGACATGATTTTTCACATCGTGGAAAGCAGCTCTGATTATAAGAACCCTATCCACCTTGTGCCATGTCAATCATGTCGACTCCTCCTGGGGGTCGCCTAATGTCATGAAGATGATAATTTCCTGACGGAAATTGTCGACTGAGAGATAAATGTTTGGGTCCGTAGGTGCAACTTTAATTTCAATCCCTCCTCTTTTGCGGAGGGGAATGAGCGCACCCCAGCCAGGAAATGACTACTGCTGGCTATAACGGAATTATATGACGGAACGGAAAAGGTCATAACTGACAGAGATTCATTTCGAACCGAGGGCGGCGAAGAAAATGAAAATTTTTATTGAAACTTTACTGTTTCGAATATATGAAGGCTCCTAATATGTGTAGGCTTTGGAGCAGGTCCTTATATTAGTCTATATCAAGTGGTTGAATCTCTCTTGAAAGAGACGATGCCTACTGAAACCGATATTAATGGTAGTTGTACAACAGAGGTTATATGCACAATAAATGTACCTACTAATTTTAATGTAATTTAATTATCTCTGTTAATGTCTGCTGTCCAAAAATCTTAAAGGAATAGCTTACAACGATATTGTTTCTTCTTTTTTTGATTTATTATTTTCATTAATGAACCTTTTTAATCGACCAAGACAAAAAATAAATAATCCCCTAAAAATTTGAGGTTTTATGTTTTTAGATACGTAAAATCCAAAAATCTAGTTAAAAAATCTGTCTAGCAACCAACCGCGCCTTTTCTCCGAGACTACTGGGTCAATTTATTCGAGATTTGGCTCCCAAGTCACAGGTCACTTCAGTTATGATCCTCGAAACTCGACATGATCATCCGCCGGTTCTTTTCAAAATGGCTGTCGATTATAGGTTTCACACGTCCATTTTTAAGGCGTTTTATCTCGTATACATAATTACATCACGACCTTTTATGATAATGGATATATTATTTGGAGTTATTATAATTGTAATTATGTAACTACTCAGTACATTAGCATATGTGTTTCAGAGGCTCAACTACTTTATTTTACATGCTATTCACCTGTACTCATTTTTTGATGTCCTGAAAATCATCGCCTAGCCTAACTGTTTAACATTTAGGAATACTAATACAAAATTCATTCATAAATACATTTTAAGAAAAATGTCTTTGAACTCGTTTAGAATACCTATGCAAAATAAAAATATCAACGGTGACTGATATCGTGAATATTTTACTAAATAGGAAAAATAGAGAAGAAAAATATTTTAAAACCGTGAGTAATGTCAAATTTATTGTTATAATTATTTTTCCCGCTTTATTACTCAATTATTCAATTATTACATCGTGGTAATTTCTAAAGTTTTATGTCCCGAAGCATAGTGTTTACTTTATATCAATTAAACTTTGTTAAATCATTTACATTAATGAAATGTAAATCGAGGTAAGGGTTTTATGATGTTAAGTAAATTTCTTAACTGAAAAAGTTTAAAATCATTAAGTGTTTAAATTGGTTACGACTTTTTGAATGCAGAACTAATCGTATTATCTAAATAGAAGCGTATTTCCATTAAGTAGTTAAAAGTTAGCTCTTAGCTTTGTCACTAATTTTGCTGTAAGAATGGTTGCAAATTTGTAATCTTTTAACAACACTTTGCATTTGCTAATTGCAGGAGTTGGGACTAAATAAGGAAGAATGGTTTGACTAACAATTAGAAATAGTGAATTATTTATTAATAAAGAGATATTTCATGATTAAAAAAAAGGTTAAACTATAGCTCGTCCACTATTAGATGGCATTCCGAGGGCGAACTCATGCGGCAGGAAGTTGAAACTAACTTTTTTTTTTCTTTATTCACGGATTTCATTTCCAAATATTTACTTATTCATGCACATATTACAAGATGGTATTTTTATCTTGCAATATATGGACATATTCGTAAATATTTTCTTAATAAAACCCGAGAGTAAAGAAAAAAAAGTTAGTTTCAACTTTGTGCCGCATGAGTTCGCCCTCGGAATGCCATCTAATTGTGGTCGAGCTATAACCGATGAACGAACAGAATAATTCTCATTACATATCCATACCTACATAGAAGAAAAAAATAAAGGTTTGTTGAATAATTCGATGTGTACTTTTTAGTTTAATAAGAAATTGTACTAAATAAACATAAGGATATTTACGAATTAATTGATACGCAAGAGCTTTGCTGATGATTGCGTGATATGCCCAGCCTAACATCTCGCTCTGCCTGTTAAATATTTTATTTGTATCCGGTGGTATCATTATCTTAACGTCATGTCATAGCCTTCGATGTCGTCATTTCATGGTAATGGCCTATGGTGTTTCATCAGTTGTTATTAAATCACTGGATATTCTGTTGTAACGCGGAATATTGTTGAGTGATACATCAGTGAAATGCCATCTTCCAATCAAACATGGCAATATTATTTCCTCCTCAACTTATTTCATATCCTTGATATATGACAATGTTTATTTTAATTTCTGATTCCCTTTATATTTATATTTAAAATCCAATCTTATAGGTGAATATTTAGTGGAATACTCTTCGTTAATTAAATTTTTCGAAGAGTATAGATCCATAGTCATTAAGAATAAGTCGAGAGTTCAGAAAACGAACGAAAGGGTGGTTGAGCTACCAAGAACACGATCGAGGACATTCGAGGAAGGCGAACAAATTTGAAATCCTTCAGCACTTTTTAATTTGAACTCACTTTGAATTTTGCCACTTAAGAACAATATTCTATTCAGACATTGCGTTGTATTGATAATATCCCAATTTCTTAAACTAAAAAAGTATTTAAATGGTTTTAAATTGTAGTTACTCTTCGATTAAAATGTTTTCGCAGTTTCGAGTAGATCTTCAAATAATAAAAGTAGGTTCCCAACTTTTTGGTTTTTAATTTTGTTTGGAGGGAGGGAGGATGATGGCAATCAATTTTAAGTTTAGATGTTTTATCTTAAATATGATTTAGAAAAATAAAAGCGAATCCTAATATTTTATATTTAATTATTATACTCAGTCATTGTTGATTATTAGCTTTATACAGATAGACCAATATCTTACAATGGTTCCAGCAACCAAAATCAAGAGTTTCCTTCAGGTAGAGGGTCTTGCAGACTGATATATAGCAGGATGTGGGTATTGAATGGGAGCCTGTTGATAAGGACAGAAGTATGGGCTATTATCGGGAAAGCTGGCCTTATCCAAGCAATTATCTAAGTCCACATCTCCCCCGCTGAGGAATATTGTCGGGAGCTGCGGACAGAACTAGCCGTACTCCACCAATCCACCCAGGACCATAACAGTCCCTAGGAACACGAGGGGGCGAATTTCACGGCCAGTCGGTTCCGATCAAGGTATCACAGTTGAAGGTTATTGGCCAATGCCACCCTCATCTCTCCTGTCTTTCTTACCCCAAGTTCTAGCGGATTTCTCTTTTGTTGCGGTATTGTCAGATTTTTGTTTCATTTTATTGTTGCATATGGCCACATATAAATTTGTAACTTGCATTTTGACGTCTTTATTTCCCTAATCGAGAACTAGTAATTTTATTGTAGTACACAACAAACATGTTTTATCGTAAGATAAATTATTCAAAAATATTATCTCTTGATAATATAATAATAAACTTTTTTGTTCCCGTGCATCAACTATATTGTAAATTTATGGTTTTGTAATTTACGGTTTACTATATTATGGAACTTTAAATGGAAACGGTTTCAATGAAGAATTCTACTTAGATATTTCGGATAACTGAGTCGGTCGTTGCAAAGAATGGGGTGCCATTTCCTTGGAAGCTATCCAATATTTCTTTTTTATCGATGCCAAAAATAGTTAAGAGCCTTTCGGAAACAAACATCAAAACTCCTGGAAATATGGAAATATATTTTTATGTACACATGCTATTGTTAAAAATTAATATATTTTACTCTTATAGTTATTTGCTCAATGGACTGATTATGTTGGAAATATTATTTTTAAAATAATATATGTTTTGTAGAAATTTTTGTTGTCAAATATTACAATTGGTCACATTTAAGGGCAACAAGTGATAGAAATAAATATGTCCATTGATACCATATCTACAGAAAAAATGGAGTAATACCAAAATAAATATAAAAATAAAAACAATAGCATTATAAATATTGTCAAAGAATATGCATATTAAATATGTAATTTGTTATATAAGAGTGTGTTACCTTGTTACACACCTAATACTTCTTATACTCCTAATAATGTCCTTATATTCCTAACTCCCGGCTTGATATTCAAATCCAGCTGTGGCAGATGATTCATTTATTTTGTTAATGAACAAAGTGGGTACTTGGTTCTTCATTGGATTGAATGATTAACCTGGCGATTGGGCGTGGATACTGATATCAGCTTGTTATATACCCGTTGATCACAATCCAAAACAAGTATGTACTTCATTTTCCTTTGTAATTCGTTTTGTACATAATGATGTACAAAATATTATTTATGTTAAATTAAATGTTAAGTGCATCTAGGATTTCTGGACATTCGTAACTTGTTCAATGATCGAATTGGTTACAAACCTTACACAGGTCGACATGGTTTTTGTAACATTGGTTAGAAAGTTGTATATGAAGTATTTTGTAGTCCGAAATCCGAAAATCATATGCTAATTACTGTAACCTTTTGGAAGTGGGGAAAAGAGGAGACCACTGAGAATTATGTCAATTAAAAATAGGTTACTTGAGATGTTATACACTATTTCCTCCTGGGTTCTGTAGCATCGTCTCTTTAAAGCCAGCAGTACTCGCCCAACTTAGATGTGTTCCAACCTCTCCGGTATCTTGTTTTCATTGTCCTGATGTCTTGTTCGTCGCTTACTGCACACAAATTTTCTGGAAAAAATCCAAATGGGAGTGTAAAATATTAATTTTTAAGGACATGCGACACCCTAGTACTTCAGAGGCTTTCAAGAGTGCATCTATGAGCTTTTTATAGTTTTCATATTTTTTGTTGCCCAGAAATGAGGATTTGCTCTGAAGTAAAGTTACTGCACTTACATAACACTTCCATGCTGCCATTTTCTTTTGGACTTGGAAACGGAAATCACCTTGAAATGTCTCTACTTGAGATCCAATAAATATACATTAGTTTAGTTTGTCGATGTTTCACATGTTTACCATATATTAAGTAAATATTAGATTGTAAAAAATATCTCGTCTCCTTTTTTTTTTCCACCACCTACCGCTGTAACCTGCAACTGTACGTGTTAACGCAATTAGCTTATGATTTTTGGATTTTAGGACTACAAAATACCTCAGATACACCAATTTTCATCAATTTTGCTTTTTAAAAGTTTGAATTGGCTCACTTTTGAGTATCTCTCCACTCTTAAACCAACTTAATCTGGCTCTTTAACCAACTATGATGATTGATTCTTTAACGTAGATACCAGACTCGTGCTGATGGGGAAGATTTTAGCAGATAGTAAGTTGCCCTTTGCCAGAATTTTAACGAGCGGGCAGTTATCAGCGGCCGCGGACGGGAAGGACAATGCCACGATAATCGCCCCTGGTTTCCGTCCCATTTCACACCCTCGCCACCCCCTCCTCCTGCCCCTCGGTTAGCATATTTAATTCCCGATGTACGGAGGATCTCCCCGTCCTTTTCCTGCCCATTTTTTTGTCTCTTCGGTACAGATAAACGTCGGTGGCAGACAAAATATGCGGCATAGAATATGCATGGCGGGTTGCACTCGGTTCCACGTAACCGTAATAAAATTATATTTCATCCCGCGCCTGAGTGATATGAAAATTATTCCAGGAAAAGACTTAAAAATGTGTGCTGTAGAAATTGCCGGACGACGGTTATTATGCTAACGTGCGAAAGTTATTACTAATACTTTCTTCTTGTAGTCTATAAGTTCGGTTTGTTCTACAAATTTCATAATAATTATTGGAAATATCATTATTATTATATTCATCTTTAACCAAGACCATCAAATAAATATAAAAATGAAACCATTGCCTGGTTCAATAGTGTTTTTAATTGATGACTGTTCGTTTAACTAACGTTCGCTTAAATTCAAGTCTCATTCAAGTTTACTAAATTATAGAAATGAATTTTCCTCTCAAGAATCATGGGTCTGTTATCTCAAGGGGACTTTATAATTACTGGAAGTGAAGACGAGTCCTTTGGTCGAGGAGGAAAAATCAGTCTGTCCTAATGAATGGCACTTCATCGGGCAAGTTCTTATAAAAGCTCCAGTCTGCGGTTCCTTTCTTAACATTTCACAAACTTAGTAGCTCTAAGATTACTACATAATTAAGATTTTATGACAAAATGTAATATATGGTTTGTAGGAAGATTGAAAAAAAAAATTATATTTCTTTACAATCACAAAATTATTATATACATGATTCCGAATGACACATCCTTCTAATAAAAATATTTTTGGGTTCAATAAATAAATTTGATATAACATATAATTTAAACCTTATTTTCAGTGAAAACCGTACGAAAAATAAACAAAAAGGTAATAAAAATACATAAATCGTTCTTTTGAAAAAATTGTAACACCATGCGAAAATTTTTTTTTTCTTTTTTTAGTTTCAGTATTTATCGTAATAAAGAATTATTGTTAGTTTAGCTGTTATAAGTTTACTAGCCAAATGTAAGATTTCCTCTAAACTTTGATTAGGGAGTAACTTTATTAAGACTTTCTTGATAAAGATAATAATAGATATTTTTATCTAGTTAGATGTTAGATGACCAAAAGGTATCAATTTTGCGTCTAAATCAATAGATAATTGAAAATATCCTTATTTATGTTAAAATATATATTTTTTCCTTATTACATTTAATAAAATATTTTGAGATGACTTTTAATTTCAATAAATTCAATTTACTGTTTAATAAAAAGCTTTTTTGTTTTTTTTCAAAAATGCCTCTTTACTATCCCTGTATTCTAATCGGGTTTACGGTAAACTAGCGAATCTAAAAAAACTCAACTTTTCAGAAGAGCAAAAAAACAGTTTCTCACCTTTAGTGTAATTCGGCGCCTGCCTTTGTGATTTTTCAAAGATGTAATTTCATATGATTTTTTGGTGAGGAATCCATTGGTGATAGTTGTAATAATGTCAGTTTTTTCATTCCCCTGGAAGTGCATATTCGTTAGTTTACAATGAAGGAGGTTTTTTTTCAGTAAGGGGGACCATTTAGTGTCGCTAAGTAAGGAATCTGCCATTTTCGATAGTTTGCCACAACATTAAATTTGATGACAGCATTTTTTTTTCATTCTCAATATTTACTAGGTCTATCAAAGTAAATCTACTCCAGTTATTTTAAATATTTTTATTTAATTTTTTAACATTTTTATCATGAAAATTATTTTTTACCAGACAAAGTGAAAAATGCACTTGAAATACTATAAAAACTAGAAATTAAAATATCAAAGATCATTGATATTACGCTATGTTTTAATAACATAAATGAATAAGAACAAACATTTTTAATTTTTATTTCACGTTTATTAAAAAAAAAATAAGTAATTGATTCTTCGTTCTCGGTTTCGTCTTCGTCTGGCTCCGGAAGTTTATCTTGGACATTCTTATCTTACATTCAGTCAAAATAGAATTGGTGAAAGGCCTTAGGGATCAGTAGAACAGTGCACAGTTTCAGAATATCTTGTTTTTGATTATTGGAAATAGAAAACCTTTTGTCATAGAGTTTCGTTGGTTCTCCTTCCTGTGATTTTTCTCTTTTCTTTCTGCAATTTAACATATTAAAATTTTCTTGGTCGTATTTTGTTTTAACATACATTTTATTTGAGTCTTTCGTGTATTACAGCCATACAGTGTCCTGGAATTTGATTGGTTGAAGATATTTCTCTTCATTTTTATCCTCGGAGGTTGATGAATTATTATCTTCACCTCCATTTTTACCAATATTTTTTCTTGGTTTACTTTTTTGCCTTTTGTTTTCTAACTTTGATCATTGACAAAGCATTTTCTCTGAGGGTTGAAGTCGATAAAATCGTCATGCATAAGAGTTATCACTGTAAACGGACTAGGATTGCTTCTTGCCATGCGAATCAATTGATTCCATTCAGATGGTGTATATACAGGAAAACCTTTAGATTTGCGCTCGATTTTCGAAAGGATTGAGTCATTTCCATATGACTATGTCCTGTCTCAAAAAAAAAACCCGTGATCAATTTGTTTAAGCATTGAATTGAATTTTTAGAAGGTGCAAACACATACAGCAAAATTGAATGACATCATTCGAACACAAGAGAAATTGATTTTTGACATAAGGTACTTGAAAATTCACGAAGCGATTTCCACACTGCCCCTCTTTCTCTCGGTTCATTTCTAGTGTTGCAGATAACTTCTTGGTTTCCCAAATTGTATATTGTATATAGTTAAATTATATACGGCCAATGCCATTACCTACTGCTGCACCTTTCGGTTTTGAAAGTACCGCTTGCAAGTCAAAGTTAAATGCGAGCACACCATTGTCACTCTTAGCACCATATTTGTGTTCATCCCTTTTTTGTCTGGCCAATTCTTTGTTTTTTAAGTACTAGCTGTATTCGTTTTATTTTACTTCCTTCTGTTCTTTGGAAAACTCACTGAATGCTACACATTTCTTACTCAAATCTTTCTTGAGTTTATGGAATTTTAATTTACAACTACGAAATATTTGTCGGTATTTGCCAATTTTACTGACTTCTTAATTCTTACTTCTTGACTTCTGACTTCTTAAATCTTTCTTGGGTTTATGGAATTTTAATTTACAACTACGAAATATTTGTCGGTATTAAATATATATAATTAAATATTTGCCAATTTTACTGACTTCTTACCCAAGGTTATTAGGTGTTCTTTGTATAAGCGATGCATTATGTTAATATTTAATTGTGCGTCTAAATGTTAAAAAACTTTTTACCTGGATATTATCTATTTATCCTAAAACTAAGCCCGGTTATTAGTTGAAAGTTGAAAATTTAAATGCAACAATCTAGTGACTAACATAAAAACAAAACAAATTAATTTTAGAACTTTTATCAAGCGTTCGCTACTCGTGATTTCAAATCATACGGAGTCAAAATTCCCGGTTATATCTTCATTGCAAATTAACGGGTCTATTCCTCGTTTCTTTGGACTCATCCATGTTAGTTTGTTTACAATTTTATTAGATAGTGCGCTCACGAACATACCATATTCAGTAGTTTTACAGGAATCACATCATACAATTCGTCCGATTTTTGTTATGATAAATTAAAAAAATGTGGCAGATTCGCAACTTTACCAAATGCCGATCGATAAAATCTTTGCATATCAGTAGTAGCAAACCAACGAATATACCAGATTCGCTACTTTACCACATCATTCAATAGGAGAATTGAAAATAAAACAAATATCAAACTATCTAATCTTCTGATTCGCTACTTTACCAAGATGACAATTTTAAAAAATGCATATTCCCCAAAATGAATTTTTTTATTTAATTAGGAAGGAATAAAGATTGAATCGTGAAAATTTGACAGTTTGTAATAGACATAAAATGCAGTGTATGTGCCAAATTTTCCAGAATATTTAGTTTACCCCACACCCGACGATATCACTAATTTATTTTATTGATGGATTATAACAAGCTATTAGGATGATTGAATGTTTTCAGCGGGCAGTAATGTTACACTATTCTAATTAGCCGTAAATTTTCAGTAAAACTCATTATCTTATTTTATTTATACTGAATTAACATAATAAAGCTAAAAATGCATTCATTTTAAATTGAGATGGACTTTTAGAAACTTACATTCAATGGTTTCACATTCCAGACTTTTCGAACTGCAGAAAAACTTAAATTGTGGAACCATAAGAAAAAAAAAATTATAAAAATTATTTGCCGGTAAATTTTTCGTATAAGAGGGGTTCAAAGTTTATGGTAAAAACTTTCTAAGGGACATCGTTATGCACTGGGTGGAAAATAAAATGGTTTTATTATCGGCGAAAGTTTTAAAAAAAAAAATTTCTAATTTCCATTGGTAATTGAAAAAAATTCTCAAAATATTCGATAAAAAACATTATGACAAAAAATTCGTCTCCACTTTTTCTTAAATGAAAAATGCCCGAAACATGAAAATTTATTCTTAATTTTTTTATTAACCTTGCTAAGTTATGAATACAGTTGGGTTCATTCGTCCACCCTCGGTCTTGCAAGGGATTCGATCAGCTATTATAACTTGTACTCAAATCTTATCAATGTATTAAAAAATAGGAAAATGCCGACAATTTGTTTTGCGTGAGTGGATCACGTGACTGAAAAGGGGACATGGTCCAATGGTTAAGGTTCTAATAGAGTAACTTTTGCATTCTCCTTGTTATGGTAAGGTCGAGGTGAGACCATGTGGCAGTTAAGGTTAGGTCGAGGCAAGACCACAAGGAAACTTAAGGCTGGTTGGGCGCGCACAAAAATGCACCAGCTCGCCTGTTTTCCCTCTACTTATGGTGTTATTGGAAAAATAGAAAAATAATTTTTTGGCAAAAACAATGTTTATTGACCGAATTAATCACAATGATTTGAAAATGTTAAATGGAATTGGTAGGAAGGATTATAGAAATTAATTAGGAATGAATAACAAAATCGTCCTTCTTGTATAAGATAAGGATAAATGAAAAAAAAAAATGTACTTAAGGTTTATATTGGTATTATTCGCTTTTATTTACAAGGTTTATAAATTTTCATATTACTTTTATTCAATATAATTTAAATTAGTTATAGTAGTGGAAAGATCGGGTCAAATTACCAATTATAAGCAAACTTAAAACAACACAAAACGAGATAAATTAGAGATGAACATTTAAATAACAAAAAAAAGGATCTAAATAAAATTATCAGTTCAAAATTCAGGTTTAATCACATTATTTATTTAATATTTTAATTCAGTCCCAACAGTAGAACGAATTACGATGAAATTAGCTCATTACGCTGTATGTTTGGAATATGCGTGTAAAATAAAGCGATACAAAAAGTGATGTGTTTTAAAACATTTTTTTTCTAATTAGATAAAAATGATATGTGCATTTAGTTGTAGATAAAAAAATTCAAACTATTCTAACCAAAAAAAAAAAAAAAAGAGTAAAAAATTAATCTAACCCCTAACCTGGCAGTCTTGACTAATAATAAACAAATATTGACAACAATTAATTACGTAATAATGACGTAGTAGTAAACAAGTGGAGTTTGTAGTACGACAATTCTACTCGCGATCCAACGAGTTAGGATGTTTGAAGGGAGGGGTTCTTTAGGACGATCGGAAAAGCCTACAAACATCCTACACGCTGTATGTACTCCTACACCCCAATGCACAGTCCAGCGGTAATCCGATATCTAGTGTACTTGTTAAAAAAAAAATATGTTCAAAAGTTTACTAAAAATCATGTCTACATAATTAGATATTACAAAATTCAAAACAATATTTTATGAAATTTAATACTTAGCAGATCTATAAATTTACTGTGATAAGATAATAAAAAAAATATTGAATTAATAATAGTAAGAAATATGACTAAATATACATAAATTATCAAACAAATGTTGTAAAAAAAAATAGTAAATATTACTTAACCTCATTAGGAGCTTCTTGAGTAAAGATGTAGCTGTCTAGTTAATGTTGCGAACTAAGACCAATTAACTCAGAATGCTCCATCTACGGGAGGAAATAATTTGTACCGGCTTTGTATTGTGCTGAAGAATAAGTAGATAAATTATATTAATTTAAGTGAAACCCAAATTTACAATAAGCAATGCCTGTTGTCTAGCTCTTACGTAAAGGCTGTAGACATCAGCATTACTTTTATCATATAGGCAAGTAATTTCAGAGATAACCAAATCTCATCTTGGAAATAATATATCAAAAATAATTTATTTAGCTGTGTAATTGCGGTAGTGAAAGGAAAAGTTGATCTCAATTTGTATTCAGGAGCCATTCTAGAATGGAGACGGTAATTGGTGAAACTGAATCTTATAATTAAATCTGAGGGCAGCAACAACTGGGAGAAATTACCTGGAAAACCTCTTCGGAAAATTCTTTCAGTTCTTAATCAGAGGGTAGAAAATTAAAAATTCTGGAATGAAATCCTCGATGATGGGGTGTCGGGCCAGTTTTTTTGAGACCACTGTCAGATACTGCCTTTATATAAATCCCTTTTTTTATTAACAATTTGATTTGATTGAAGGTCTGGAAAAGAGTTTTCATCATGGTAAAAGAATTGTTTATTTTGTCTTGCTTTGTTTATTTTGAATTGCATTGCTAATGTTTGATTTAATTTTTTATCCTACGATCCTATCGTAATGCACAGAACATTTGTATTTAATATGCTACGATATATTCTAATGTTACCCTGTGATAATATGAACCTTGATTCTTCAGCTTGCTTTGAGTTGGTTTGAGTTATCTTTACTCTGAAAACAAATATTTCATAACTAATGCAATATAATTAATTAATAATTAAACATCATAAGTAACTATATTCTGACGTTATAAAATATATATATATATATATATATATATATATATATATATATATATATATATATATATATATATATATTAACGTAAAGTATGAATGTGCACATTTTCAGTTTTACATACTAAATACAATTAATAACGAGGAAGAAATGAATCAGTCGAATTTAAAAATTAGCAAACAATTTATGAAAGATGAAATCAAAATAATTCGTCCATTTCAACATATTAAAGAGAGAATGGAGTTCTGTCCACTATAACTTTTTGTTTGAAGACTCGATGATTTTGTGGTCTATGCTTAATCGATTTTCCACCATTTCATGGAGGGGCGGAGCCAGGGGAGGTGACCTCCAAGGGCCCCACGCCATAAAAAAATTAAATAAATGATTTTTACATTACAGACGAATTTATAGTTCAATGAAGGTTTAAAGGTTGTACTAAAATGAACGAAAAGCTGAAAACATGAGGTTTGGAGTAAATTTAAAACGCTTAAAAGACATGAAATGCTTTATGGTAGCATTTCATGTCTTTTAAGCTTTTTAAATTTACTCCATACCTCAAAATTCTCAAATTATCTCGGATTTATTACTCCAATTCCAATTTCACGCTCTAATTTAAGAGATCGAATATCAATATCGTATCGTCCAGGACCCCATATTTTTTAGATCCACTACTACTCGCATGCAATCTATTTCCCGCACTTTTGTTATGCGAGAGAAATAGATATTTAATGTTTAATTAAGATTGACCAATCCCAAGTCATCACACAGCAAAAAAATAAAGCATAGCTCTGACCACCTTGGGAAACAGGTATTACAACGTAAATGTAACATGAATTAAACGTATCTTCTAGGAATAATCAACGCATGACGGGAAATAGAACTGCGAATGACGGTATTTTCGTCCGCAAGGGGTTTGGTAAGAACTTCCTGTAATGTGCCTAGAGACATTGTTAAAAAAAGTAAGTCAATAATTGCGGAAATAGGAAACTTCGCCGTCAAATTTACCCACTCGTGTTATGAAACTGGTAACAGATTTTGAAGGATTCGATTTCAAGTTTAACCATGAAAACGAATCTATATCTAGTGTAAAAATACTTTTACTCCCAAGCTGGAAGCACCTAGTCTTATCTGGTAACAGTGGGTATAGAATAAAGTTTTCACAGAACCCACAATCTCTTCGTGCCAATTGGTAGAATGAGCCGTATACTAATTGATCAGTAAATATAGATCAGAAAATAATAATTTTGAACCTCGACATATCCATTTCTTCTGATTTAGATTAGACACCTTCTGAGCTTTATCATTCTAAGATTTTCCACTGTGTAGAATTTTTTCTGATAAAAAAAAAAATAGAATCAAATTAATTCACTCACCGCAAAAACTGAGCGAATTATCAGCTCATTCAGTAATGAATATCAGTGAATCATAATTCAGTAATATAGTAAATTTTTAATCGGACTCAGTAAAAAATTAATGAACATTTACTGAACAAAAGAGCTACTAGTTATTGACTTATTAAAGAAGTGACGACACCAGAAAGTGATGGTCTTTTGACTAAAAATATTTTCCATCGACTCACTAAAACAATTTCAGATCATGATTCACGAAAAGGAGTTAGCTTGTTGGGAGGGATAGGGTTTGGCCATTATTTGCCAAGAAAGGCTTTTTTTTTCTTACTTTTTTTCTCATATTACTAATCAGTAAAAAGAGCGTGGTATTGGTTTTTGAATCGGTTCATGAGAGAATCCCCCATCTCTTTTTAAAATGTAACATATACAGTATGTAAAAAATACGAGACAGTTATATCTAAAACGGAGTGCTGCGTATTGCATTACACTCAGCTTTGTACTGCTGGTTCGAACGGAAATAAGACGATGTTCTTAAGTGGTCAGAGGGCCACAAAGAAAACGCGGACCCCACTCAAGAAGAAGAGGGAGATAGGATAAGATGAAAGGAGATAGGAATAAAGGACAGTAACGAGAAGGAGCTCCAAAAGAAGCTGATGACAACGCCATTGTAAAAGGAATAATAAAGGATAATAACTTTTGTTCCGGGGAGTGATTATATTGGAAAGGAGACAAAGGGGCCGGGAAGGGTTGGCGGCCATATTCCCTCAATCTGGGCCAGAAAGTTTTCACATCCTCACAATATCCCCTCTCATCTAATGCCGTCCGATTGCCTCATTTTATTTCTTCTAGGTCGGATTGTCCAAGGGTGAGACTTATTATTTATAATGGCATATCTATCACTGCATTAGTTATAGGTATAATAATTAATATTAAATGTACAAGAAAGCTTATTGCATTTTAATCCATTCAAGAAGTCAATCAGCTGCACTTCACGATATACACACACACACACACACATATATATATATATATATATATATATATATATATATATATATATATATATATATATATATATATCACGTGTATAATTGTACGAAAGGTATTTTTTTTTTTATTTTTTTTTTGAACTACTATTTATTTGATTTTTAGTGTTACATCTCCTCTCTATATTTTTTTCCTTGAACTATTATTTAATTTCAACCTTATAGTGGAATGATTGTTGGTGTGGATTGATATGTTGGCACTAATTGAAAATACTTAATTATCAGATTACAATTTCATTATTAAGGAACCAAATTTTTTCGACTGACCTGCCCTTAAAGATAATTAAAAAAAATCAACATCGACTTTAAGTCATTCTTAAATATTGGTCTTTTAACAGTTAATCATATTATATCATTAAAATAAATAAAAATCCGTTCCTAAAGATTAACTGAAAAACAGCCAGTGAATTGCCGGGAGAGTAAGTTATTTTTCGTTTTCCAAAGACAATGTGTACTCCAGGGTTTATTACAATATTATGACGGGTTTATTATTTACAATAAAATTATGAAATGTTAAGATTACGTAACACAAATCCTTAAAACAAATTGCTCACTGCCGCCGATGGGCATTTTTATATTTTTTTTTTTTCATATTGAATAAGGAATAAATAATTATTTTAAGGCTTTATAACGTTTACTATTCAAAATTATTATTTTTCGTTACACACATTTTACCCCATAGGTTAAATATATAATAATTTAATTAAGTTTTGAGGGATTTCAGAAGACCAACAACCTTATTGATAATAAAACTTATTGTCCTAAATATATCTTGAGTTACTTTATTTTCGCCAAAGTGAAAAAAAAAAAATCTTCTTTTCATTTTGCTCGTTTTATTTTCGAAATCGATACAAAATAATAAGATTAATGACTCATACTGAATGAATCTGAGTTGATGAATAATGACATAACATGGCCAATCAATTTCCACCCGACCAAACCAAAAAAAAATTAGTAATAATTAAGAGCATACAGCAGAAACTTTAAATAGATTCCTTTTTAATTAATATCTCCGAAATACAAGGGCTATTGTCATTCAATAAGATTGATAAATGGTATGGGATATTGATACCTATCAACTGCCTGCAGTTAGTAAGTGCTAACAGTCAGGAGTGCGTTGCACTGTGTACAGATTGATCCAGTATGTGTGTGCCAGCAAGGGGAAATTGACGGGAGTCATGTGTGTCCAATTCGAAGTCTTGTCAGCACTTCTTATTTATCGTATCCTATTCTGAATTGACGATTAGTAGAATGTACTGAAAATTAGCTGGTCATAGACTATTAAATCGCACTGTTATTTTAAACTTTTTTTTTATCCGAATTGGCTGCAGGGCGGTATTATAATGATCGTTCTGGAATCCGAGTTACCGACTGACTCAAAACTTTTCTTCGAGTTTGCAAAAAGTATAAGAAGTTCTTATTGTCGACAAGGTTCTTCGAGGGCGTGACCATTATTAATAGAATAAGCCGGTGAAGGGGAACCCAACGTTTCATAAGAAGTTGCCAACTTTTCTCATCGAAAACTTGGACGGCTGATCCCGTATCCTGCATAATCTGTTTTTGATCACCCGCCCCCTCTGCCAACCGCAACTCTTCCAATAATATATCCACGCAAGTTCTATCTCCTGGCTCTCCTACCTGTCCTTAAATGTATTACTAAAACTTATCACCTAGACTTATTTGAGAATCATATAAAAATTATACAAATACAAAGCATGGATCCATAACTATAAAGAATCAATATGATTAAGAAAGAAGGAAACTCTCTTTGTATATGAATGTGCATGTGGGAATATGGCTGACTTATGTATAAGCGTGACCGTCATTGAAAACTATCCATAAAAAGCTTAGTCAGGTTACAATAGTTTACAGATCTTTTTAAGAAGACCGCGAACTTTTAGTCGCGCATGCGCCTAACAATAACCTTTGTTATTGAAATAAAACCAACTTACGAATTATTTGCGGCGATTGAATGAATGTAAAACTAATCAGAATAAAATTCGAGTTAGTATATTTGCTGGGAAGCTGTCTGAAGTCAAGTAGAGGGAGAAGGCATTCCCCTCCAGGGGCATAACCTCTCGGTCTAAGCTCCACCCGCAACGGTCTATCTTGAGTGGTCGGACTGTACTATAATTTAGTTGTTATATTAAATTAATAAATTATAACTTTTTAATTAAAATTTTGATTGCTAAATTTTAATAATTTAAATTATTACTATTTCTATAAAGGATATAATCTTATAATGTAACTATAAGATTAATTAATTGTAAGTTTGTTTTTCTAAACTGTTACTGCAGTCAAGTTTATTATGTATAAAATCACATTCGGACTTAATAGAAAATATTTCAAGACAAATTTCTTCTTAGAAAGGATGCTGTATCCCGGATGCGGGCTGTCCGCATGCTTGGAAACTTCTGAAGAATGTTGAAAAAGAGCTAGTTTAGGGATCTTGACCAACAACTTCTAAGTTACAAGTTTTGGATAGGTACCGATGCGTGTCTATCTCCAGCATCTCTAGAATCCAAAGATCCCCCGTCTCATCATTTCTTCTAAGAATGGATTCATAGAGAATGGAAAAATAAATCATGAAATATGTTATATATTACATAGTAATATATAATAAATTTTATCAAATGTGATATAATTTAATAATAAGAGAGAAGTGCTGGAATCTTTCTGGAATTTTGCTTTGTTCTCTGTATTTGAAAAGTTTTCCAAAGATGATAGTGATTATTGTTTTCCTCTTTGTGATTGTGTTACTATTTTATTTTATTAGGATTCTACCTATCGTGAAACCTACAAGCTGAAATTTTGAGGGGATTTTTGGTCGATTACGAAGGCTCATTATTGAAAAAATAAAAATAAATAAACCAAAGTCATAATGAATTTTATATATATATATATATTTTTTTTTTAAATGTTACTTGTAGGTTGTACGTAGTGAGATGGTACTCATAGACATTTCTGCATCCATTGCAAGATTAAGGGTGTTTCAGAAAACTTATTAGCCTTTTCGATTTTTTAATTATATTGTTTATAAAAATACTGTATTGTTCGTAAATTTGAAACTTAGCCCGTTAAATTTGACACGTTTTGAAAACCATTGATAAGAGGTAATTGTAATTTTCGGACTCAACGAGAATAAACAAACTACCAACTGACTGATAACTCTTCATTATACCTCCCTCGAGTTTAAAGTTCAGTATTTGCATTTTTTTATTGCTAATAATAATATCGAAATAGAGGTGATGCATAACTCGTAAACATTTTAATTATTGTATGGATGTAACAATGAAATAGACAAAAGGTGTAACACCTTTCATAGTAAATCCAATGCTAATAGTTATTTTAAAATAAAATATAGATGAAGTATTATGGATATATATTGGACGAATCATTAAAAAAAAATAATTGATGACCCTGGGGAACAAAAACATACTTTTTTTTTTGGCTTAGGTATTGGAGTGAATTTAGATACAGGAATGTACTAAGGTACTACTCGACGTATAGATAGTTTGTTTAAATTGACACAATTTTTTCTTACATAAAATAAAGTAGGTTCTCTTGTGGTTATTCTATTTAATTGTCATTCGTTATTCTCTTCATATTGTAAAATGAAATATTTTAATAAATAAATAACAAATTTTGAGCTTTCCAACCTATATTTTTTTAACTAAAACTTGCTTGGCGTTTCGAAGCACACACTCTTTTTTCTCATCAGCCTCTAATTGAACAAATAATAGCATTATTTTAGTTTAAATAATTTCACTCCTCTCCTCCCCTCCCCTCCAAAAAAAAAGAAAAAATATTCAATTTTCTTTTAATATAAGAGTTGGATTGGCAATAATTTACAAACTGGAGTCATTTCAGCAAATCTGGTATTTGTTTTGTCCAGATTCTACTCTAAATCCTGCGCAGCAAAATTTCTGTTGTCCTAATAGTAATATAAGTTGTCCTTGTAATATAATAAAATAGCAGATTTTAAGAAGGTTAAGTAAGTTGACCTGAAGCTGGGGAAAGTCCCCTAAACATTGATAAAAATGTTAAAATATGTAAATAAAAATTGATGAAAGGGAGGTATTTTTTCACTTAACTACCAAATATAATTATAAAATCTTCCACATCACTGAAAATAATATATTGTGATATCCTTATTATAGCTTCTTTTTTTTTTCTCATTACCTAATCACTACAGCTATAAATACACTTAATAGGCTGTAAAACGTGATTAAATTTATATTTACTATGCGATAAAACGAAAACAAATAATTAATGTAAGCATTTACGGATGATCTCCCGGCATACTTGATACAAAGCGCTAGCTATTTTCCCTATTCGGCTGCTAAAACAAGGCAACTGAATGTAAACTCAGATTAAGTGGAGGAATGGCTAAAGTTCCGAGCCATAGACAACATGGGCGAAGCTGGCTTGTTTGCACCTGAATCAGGCAAACATCTAAAATTCAAACAGGAGCAAACCGGGAGCTCGGAGCTTGGGATGGACCTTCTCGAGTGTGCTATTAAATTTGAACGCTTGAGCTCAGGGCAAACACCTACCGACTCTTCCTTCTGGTTTGTTAGCCCAAGAACACCTTTGATTCATCCTCACGCTTATTTCTTGCCTGTCCCTTTATAGCATTATTTAGATGCAACACTTATCAGGAATGGTGCCATGTTTAATATGTAATATGTTTATATAAATATGTATATAATTAATCATTATAACAATGCTGCTCATGTGAAGAAAATATATATATATATATATATATATATATATATATATAATCGTATAATTAAAAATAATAAAAACATGTTCAATTGTTTATTTTAATATAGGTTGTATAAAGGTTACAATTAAATGACTGTAAAAGTTATAAGACGGTGTTATTATTACATTGATGATGAGATTTTCTGTAAGAAAAAAAAAATATTGTTCGGATATAAATGGAAATTGACAGTGTTTGTGTGCGTTGGAGTGGCTCTGGTTGCTGTCTTTTTGGACTGTGGATGTGAGATATACTGCATGTGTTCTAAATATATTTCTCTCCTTCTGTCCTGATTGTGCCTGAATTGGCGAAATATTGGCAAAGGTTAGTTGTGTTTCCGTAATTTTAGACTCTCTAGAGTTTTTCTCTTCCATATTTAAAATAAAAACATACTTAATAGAAAAACAGATAACTTTTTTATACGATTTTATTTTACATGTACATATTTAGAATAGATTAAACATATATACATAGATATATAAACATATATAAATAAAGATAAGATATATAAATATATAATATATAAATAAGATATATAAACATATATAAACAGATATGTATATATGTATATATATATATATATATATATATATATATATATATATATATATATATATATATATATATATAAACATATATATACATAGATTAAACATACATTGATCGATGGTCATAGGCTCGAATCCGAAATAATTTATTTAACGCAATGACTGTATAGGTAATTATAATAATATAGGCACGTAAGCAAACGATGTGCTAGTTATAATAAAAATTGATACAGATAATAAAATATCTATATAAAACATTAAAATTATGAAACAAAAAAAAAATCTGATCATTAAGGCTATGTTGTGCCGATCATACAATTAATTACAATTATAAATTGCTTAAACGTGTAGCTAGTTATTTAATACCGAACTAAAAAATGTCTATATTTTAAAAATAAAATTGCACAGGAGTTCAGTTTTGTTATATTATTTCCATAAGCATTGTTAATTGTTTACTATTAAATTATTTAGCTATTTTTAATTTATAAAGTGAATTTTTCCCCTGTTGCTTTAACAGCCGTCTATTTTTTAAATGATGGCACTAGGATTGATTGTAGTACACGTTATTGAGTCGGATTGGGAAGTAATTGAACAATTCAAGGAAGGCATTAAAATAAGTATTAAAAATGCAGAAACGCTCAAAAAATTACTGTTGACGACGAAATATTTCATAATTATTAAACCATTTCTCACAATAACGGGACGCATAAATCGCTAGGAACCGTAGATAACGAATCCTCAGCATACTTTTGAGTGCTTGTTTAACTCAAGATAGGGAAAGTAACTAAAGCAATGTTGAAAAAGATCCATTTGTTTTTAAACCGCTGTTTGGATATAAATTCTATAAATGTGGATAATGTTGAGCGTTATCTTTATGTAGATAAGCCAGAAATGGACTAAACACATCATCTTTTATAGCATGTCCTTTGCTAATAGAAAAATATTGAATTTTTTCATGCTTTCAGTTCTATTTGAAGTTACGTTTTACAATACAATCATTCTGTATTAGTACATGTATTAGAATCAATTTAGGCAATACTGCATCTTCAACGAAATTGAAATCGCCTGCCAAGAATACCGAAGAGCATCAGGAGTTGACTCTTGGCCAATATAAAGATAAGATCGCTGACAGAAACGACTCATTGAATTCTACCATCGCTGACCCTCTTCGGTAATTATTCTGTGCGGTGGCACCAATCTATCTTATCAACACATCTCTATTGCCCTTTTGGGTACTCTACATCACTCGTCTAGAGGAATTAGTGTCCCAACTTGTGGATAACATCAATGGCCAGTTCACTTAAACTTCATGTCTATTTAAGTTATTTAAGTTAATCTATTTAAGTTTTATCATTTTAGAAGTTAATCATTCATAGAAGGTTATCATTAGTAGAACTTTCCATTTTAGGGAAATCCTGAATTTCCCTCTAACAAATACATTAATAAAAGGAAACATTTATTAAGGTTCGATAAATTATGAAGCTGACTATTGAGGTTATTGTGGTATGAAGGATATTGAATCGATGAGACTACGCATGCCAGGACTCCTATGTCGGTAGATAATTGTTGCAATAAATCCATCAGGAGGGAAGAAGGGAATGGTCACCCGAACAGGGCCGATATGAGGAAAATTACAGGGGCTTGAGTCCAATAGTATAGGGGGTGGCCTACCTTAGGGCGGGAGGAGGGAGGAGGCTCTGCAAGATTGGTAATCACGCAGGAGCCATCCTGTCATGTCACTGATTGCAGGAGATTTTTTTTTATCTCGGCATTCTTAGGGACTAGCAATAGGCTACGATTCGACTTTGAAAAACTCGTACATTCATAAATCAAATAAAATGAATATTGATGTTATTAACAGTAAAAGATATATAAAGGAAGCCTACAAAACCGACGTATGAAAACAATTGGTCAGTCCCCTATTCACATGTTATTCAATTTAGTATACTGGTGTTCGTTTATATCTTTATGAATTTCTTCTGTTCTGTATGTATTCTATTTTACACATTTTTTATAAATAGAAATCGTAGTTTGGTAATTAATTTATTACCATACATACCGGGTCATTAATTAATGAGTGAGAATTTCACATCTGTTGAATTTTCGCAAAACTGAAGGTGAATTCTAGCTTATTCTGCAATGTAAGACCCCAACTTCATTAACATTGATTTAAAGCTTAGTAAACAAAGATATTAATCCAAAAGTAGAAAATTTGTAGTGTTTTAGGAGGCTGGTTAAAAAAAAAAATCGCGAATAATCCATAGTATTAGGAAAAACAGAACTAATATAATGTAATATAACTAATATAATTTAGCTGCTTAAAAGCACCCTTCAAGTGGTTTTAACAAAAGAAAATTCTATATTTCTTTTTAAAGACAATTTTGTTCTACTGCGCTGCAATTAGAAGTTACCTAACTTAAATAGATTTTTAGTTATCCTATTATATACTATATTAAATGCATCCTATTAAAAAAAATTGACAATGTTAGAAAACACAAAATTTAAATTTACGTTTTCACTGTTCGGAATTGGACTATAGCCAAAATGAACTTATCAGTTGCATTTGAGGTCACCTATCACTTCCTTAAGTTTTGGACATCATTTACAAGACGCCCTTAAGACAAAAAAAATAAAATAAAATCTGTCCAAGTACAATCAAAATCTTGGTGTCGACTATTCAGAAATATACTAATAATTGTTATCAATTGAGAATTTTCACCAGCTAATAATAAATACAATTTAAATATATATATATATATATATATATATATATATATATATATATATATATATATATATATATATATTTTAAATTCAGGTTTAATTTTTTTCATAGGTGCAAATTAATTTTGCAGACTTTGTTTCAGACTTTTAAATATCCCTGAAAATGTTCTTTGCCTGTTGATTACATTAGTTTTTTTTAATCTCACTAATTGCCCGAGAGGTATATCTATTGGTGAGATGCTTTGACCACTTCAACTCTTCCACATAATTGAAAAATAATTATAAAAATTAAATAAATAATCTCACTGTATAGAATCGAAAGAAAACTCTACTGCAATAAGACGTTCAATATTTATCCAAAGTAATACTCAATTTAAAAAAGTTATCATTTATATTTTATTTAATTATTTTTGATTTTATGAAAATAATTAAGCTTTGTATTTCATTTGAAATTTTTTTTTGTGCTTCAGTTATGAATTCGCACCTCTCAATAGTTTGTTGACAATCAACAAGTGGCCTGACAATAATAGCAAATAATGACATGTTTGGCATGGAGTAAAATTTAACTAGAAAATTTAATGTTAATTTTGTTTACCTGTGTGATCATATTATTTTGTACAACATAAGGATACGAAATATAATTTTCTGATAAAAAACCATTCTTCGAGGTGTATTTAGTTGTTTATATATTTAATTAGTCCTAATTTAAACCCATTTTGGAGAAATAATTCATTTCTTTCAAAAATGCCATTTTTTTTTTTTCATATTGGCTCATTTCAATTAATCAAATGTTATTCAACATTAAGTTTGTCGGAGCAATATCTATTATAAAAAATAAATGCATTTTTTGAAATCATCCTAAGGGTAATATCATATGCAAATAAGGCGGGAAAACGAAATGAAGCAATTGCATGCAAGAATTAAATGTAATTTGTTTGTTCATAATTTTTGTAGAAAAATTATTTTTGCTCTCGAATATAACTGATTATAAATTTTCATTTATAATGAATATTTAATCATTCCTTTATTTATTTATTTTTTGTAATAAGGATGTATAATGTAATTTTTATTAACACCTTATTTTATTTGTATACGAAATTATCGATCCGTACTTCTCACATTTAATATTTATCAGCTTGTTCTGCTAAGAAAACGTGATAATCTGCTTTCATTAAATACCTTTCACTGCTGACCATTTATAAATTACATAAGATATTTTCTGAACAATTGATTCCTATCGTATTAGAAACTTTTTATGAGCGTTCGAGCAACAGTCACCAACTCCAAAGTTGTAAAAAATTCATGGTTCATTTCTTCAGCAAACGAAATATATTTTACTTCATCAGGTAATCATCACTATGTCATTCAATTCATATTTTTGCTGTAATTGATGATTAAAATTATCTTGTCCATGTATATTGTTGTTTCACCAGGCAGAAATCATTTATCTTACGAAATTCACTAGCTAGACTCAGTGACTGTTGGTCGAACGCCCAGGATATATATGCATACATATACATATATATGCAAACGTACATATATGTTGATAATTATCTTAGTTATCATTAGTAGAAGTTTTGTACATTACTGCTTTTAAATCATCATCTTCTACCACCTTATCCACCATGTGATTGTCATTTGCTGAGCCAGGATGAGGTTGTCTTCTTCTGCATCATTCCATGTGATTCTGGACCTTCCTCTGGTACTGCTTAAATCCTTTCCTTGTAAGTTTACTTCGTTTCTTTATACTGGATTATATTTTGAAGATGCCCAAATTTTCTTAGTACGCGTTCTTCGGGATTGTCTCCGTTGGCCTATTTTTAGAAAAGACCTTAACGTAAAACTCACTGAGACGGTGATGAAAGAAAAATTGTTTGAGGTGGTTTGGTCTCGTTTCTCGAATGTCAGAAGTATATTTCAAGAAACCTCAACTTCAGTTATGCGAAATAAAAACTTAATAAAAGAGGGAAATCTGTAGCCCAGTAGGGAGCTGAGAAAAACATTCACAAGCAAAGAGCGATTCTAAAAATAAATATAACTTTTTTCTATCGGTCCCCCAATAGCTCCGTACAATGGAATTAGTTAAGACAAATTATATTTCTTAAAGAGAATTTTGTCTAGGTATTTTACGATATTGAATATTGGTGCAATTGAAACTTAATTACATTAAATAGTTTTTGAGTGATCGCTTCTTATTCAACCAAAAACGTGACACCTAAAATAACACATAACTAAAATTTCCTGCTTTTGTGTGGAGAATCAGACCATAGCTTATATGTACGTTTTTGTTGCTTTTAAGATACACAATTAGCCCCTAAAGTTTCCTGGTTCTAATTCTGTCCCGTCTGTAAAGTAAATATTAAGGTGATCAGCCGTGCTTCTTTAAAGAGGATGTCCTTATTTTCAAGTACTGACTTCCTGCTTGTCATACTATTTGGAAACTAATCTGTATATCTCAGTATTCAATCGATGCCGAACAGTTCTTTTTCGTATGATGTGTTATAATAAATTTCTATGGATGAAGATATTTTTATTAGGACATGTGGACATATTTACAATATAAAATATTGTAAACATGTCTATCCAACTACTCAATTCTCAAGGGATATACAGATTCCAGATCTCCTCTTCCCTATTAACAATATAGAAATTTCTAAAGAAAAAAAAAGTATTTATACTTCTTCAAATTTCTATTATTACCAGTGAATATGATAGAAAGTCCATTTGAGTCACCCGAAATCTGACATGGCGATCTAGCGCTTGATTCGATTACAAACCTCACCGCAGCAGACAGCCGAACAGGATCCGCCCTGACAGTAGATCGGGTCGCTCGCCGAAGTACAGAATGGAAAGGAAATGGGTTGAGGGCAGCTGATGAGCTGGGTTCTTATCTCTTGCACGCCCTATCCTCACCCTTCTCTCACTTCGTGTCCTGCATTTTCCTTTTCCAAAAAGGGTTTCCGTACTCAACACTGCCATTTGGCAACTGGACAAGCCCTATACCCGAAATCGTTATCACTCCCTTTGTAATATATTGTAATAATAACTATCGTTGCTGAAGACCAAGTGGTGGAAGGAGAATGAAGGGGGTCAGGGTGATATCCGCTCCTCTCCGAAATGTAGGAAAAAAAATATAATTTTGATACCCTATCATAAGATAAGACCAACATAAGATTTGTATTTTGAGTAATATTTTAGGCAATTTTAACAATACGTTTTTGAAACCATTTTTATGCTTATCCTTAAAACTTACGCCAAACTTGGTGATTATTGACATTAAGGTAATTATGTGTCTTCTTCTTATTAAATCTTAGAGTAATATTCTTATTACTTATTATTCTCTTAGACGAATATAACAGTAAGAAAGATGCAGTGCTTTAAATTATTTGGACAGCCCAATGCAATAATAATAAATTATAAATATAACAGGACAATTATTGTATAAATACAATTATTATGTTAATATAATGACTAAAATCTCAGCCAAAGATATGTATACAAGAACAATAATGTCAATGATAATATTATTAATAGTGTATCGCATATTTCAATGATGGTCATGAGGATGGATGGATGCCCGAAACGTTGACTATAAGGAAATTAAAAACTTTTCTATTCGCATCCAGTTGTTAAGGTATCGCATTCACTTTTATATGTATTATCTACCTTTGTAAATTTGTATATATTTTTTGCACATTACTACAACAAATGTAATTCATTGCAAAATTCTTTATACTAATTATATCTTCTCTTATTCGGCATTTCGCATTGTCTGAAATTGTTTTGCCTTCATTGTTCTAGACAAACGAGTTTCTACTGTGGATATATACAATCACATATAGAAAAAGAAACGACGACCAGCCACTGATACGATTCCTTTGATTAATGTATTTTTTAATAATTCATTTTTTCTTCTTCTACTTATAACTTTTATAAATAAACATGGCGCTAAGGACTTCGATGTTTAGTGAAAGGAAACATAACAAACAATCAATAAAGAAATTGAATTTTTAAATGTTATTCAAAATCATTTTCCTAATTTTTTTAAAAATGGCTAACAAGGTACAAAGAATTGACGAGATAATTTTGGTTTATTATTCCTAATAATATATCTTTGCAAACGATCAAGAAAAATAAAATTTGAGGTTTTACATCTCAAATATTTCGTATGATCCAAAAATCAAATTAAAAATAAATCCGTCCGTCCGCTATCTGCCGTTTTTGGCTTTTCTCTGAGACTGCTGGGCTGATTTTATTTTAATTTGTTACCAAATCTACTGTTCACCCCTGTATGATCCTCGGAACTGTACTCTACCGTTTTGTTTCGAAATGGCGGTCGATTAGTGGGTTCATACGTCCATATCTCAGCCATTTATGAAATTAGAGAAAAAATAAAAAGTATTTTCAGAATTATTATTCCCAAGGCTAAAAAATAAATATATAATAATAATAAATAAACTCAAATAAAATAATCTTTCATTTTTTTTGTGGGAATATGTAACTATTAGGAAATAATAAATCATATATATATATATATATATATATATATATATATATATATATATATATATATATATATATATATATATATATATATATATATATATATATGCGCGTAATTACTTCCATATATAAGCTACTTCCAGACGATTACTGATAGATAATAAATGGAAATAAAACTGCATGAAATCATTTATAGTTGATCATTTACTCCTTTTCACATTAAACATTAAACCAAAATGAATGAGGTTTTCCTTTTCTCTTTTTAATTTAATTAATTTTATTAATTATAGCTGAAATTGATCTAATTTAACAAACTTAGGGGAAAAAATAAATACAATCACATGAAATAAAAAATAAAATAAATTAAATCTTTCTCTGACAAAAAATGTTTTTTTTCTTCAGGAATAAATTCGGCCAAGAATGGCTGGGCAGTAAAAGGGCTCATCAATTATATCGATAGGAGAAGGAGAAGCTGTGGGAAATTGAAATGTTGAGGATGGGGAGAGGAAGGGAGGAAGGGGGTCGGAGGGCGGAGGATTGGATATAGCTAAATGCTAGCAGGCAGAGGAGCCGGATTGATGTTACTGTCTTGAAATATAGCCGGAGACCTGGGCTCAGGTAAACAATTTGTCCGTATCCTCTCTCTCTTCGGATGGCGGTCGACCTCCCCAGAAGGGTTCTCCTTTGTCAGGAGGCTCCCTCTCCCTTTGGTACACTGTGCCAGCAATCTGAGATGGGGAGAACGGGAGTCGGTGGAAACAAAAGACTCTTTGGAGGGTCTCTATTCTTACGCAAGTCTACAGAAAAGAGTAATATATGCGAGTTGATTCTGCCAAAGCCTTAATTAAAGTTGGAAACAAAAAATATTAATTTTGTCTTGACAGGCTATTTGGTCTGTCCAAATATCATTTTAGGAGAACTGCAACCACCCTAACCTAGTTCCTGGTAAAATCTTTTTAAAAAATACCAATATATGACAAGACACTATACTTATATAGACTGATCAGTTGTATAACTTTATTGGTAATTAGATCATATAATAGTTAACTGAAATCTATAAATATGGTTCACGTACATAAGTTATTGGTGCCATAATTTTTCTATTTGTATTGAAAAAGTTCTGGTGATGTGGAATGCTTCCGTGAAACGCAAACTTTGGAAAATGTAGAAGAGAATAAAAGTATGAAATTGTAAGTTTTTTACTCATCAATTATTAATAATAAAGACTTCCTAAGAAATTTCTATTTCTAGTGCTGTGCGAGAACAAACCAATTTAACCTAACTATTTGGTATAATCTACTTAAACCTTGGTTAGTACCAATTATTTGATCTCTTGTCTTGATTAAATTCATAATTCATAAATGTTTTATAATACTAATTTATATTACATTTAATTTAATCTGTATAAGTATATGTATTTTGAGTACATAAAATAATACCAAACTGCATTTAAAGCTGCTGGTTTTTGAATTTTTGTATGTTTTTAGAACTGAAGATGAATGTATAACATTTGAAACTAGTTTTCAATGTTGTATAAGTAAATCATTTATCAATCTCTAATTTGATTGGTCCTTCTATAACATCATGCGAAAGTCAACTGAATATAGATTGTGTTTTTATACTAAATGTGTGAAATGGTTGATTGGTGTAATCTGGGATAACGTCAAGAGGCAATAGAAATAAAACACAAAACAATTAACTGATCAATGTATGTCTTTTTTTCGACCTATACTGTAGATCTATTCCAGGTCAACAGTAGCACGATACGACCAAATATGAGATTCTCATGCGCCGATGAAAAGAACAGAAAAACATGAAACACAGTGAAATTACATAAAATGTAAAATAAAAAGTGATATTAATATAATAGAAATATAATATAAAGGAGTATATTCGATTAAGCTAAGGGCACAAAATTAAATCTTACACGTATACAAAATATACGTTTTTTATAAATTCAATAGAGTTAAATTCATTAATAGGGTCCGTCATGGATTATTTCAAAATCAAATTATTTATCAAACAATTAATGTTTTATTAATTTTTCATGTATGAATATGAAGCTCAAGAATAACCATTTGGTATAGAATACAAAATAATTAAGTAAGGAAAACACTATTTCAACCAGCGGGACTCCCTCTTCCGATTTAATGAAGTAACTTTTATGTATATATATATATATATATATATATATATATATATATATATATATATATATATATAGGTGGTAGCTAAATATCCAAGTAGGTATAATATTAATAATGCACCTAAATATATAAAGTACCTATTGCGACTCCAAGAACGCTTAAATTTCAATGGACGATATTTGGCAATATCTGTAAAATAGTTGTTTTTGTTTTTGTAAGATACGTAAATGGCTATTCTAGTACTTTATATTAATTTTTATTCAATTATTTAATGATATATTTAATTTTGAAATAATTCCTATTCAAAGCCGGATCCTATAGTATGCCTGTAAATAAACTAAATATACTTTCCTTTTATGGAATTTCTAAAGAAAATACAAAAAAAAAATTATATAAAGTTAACTATAGTAAAATGAATACTTACTGCATAAAAAGATTTACATGGAAACATTAAAAAAATAAATAAAAATCAATAGATAATTGCACAATGATATGCAATCTTTAATCATAGATGAATGCAATCATTTTATTTATATACCTCTGTCATGTCCACACACACGCATACAAGCAATATATACGCATATGATATGGTGAAAAATGATCATGTTTTTTCTTCCTTGTTTAATATATAAACGGAGCACATTTATTTTTAGCTCCTTTGGCCGGCCATTTAAGGAGATAATCCAGCGACCCGATAATTTTTATTGATAGCAATTGGCCTCCCCTCCCCCATATATATTGAGGTCATTGAGGAGAGGGGATCAATAGAAGATTGGTGATGGTAAGAGCTAATTGGTACTATCCATTCAAGAGGGGGGAGGGCCCTGCTCCGTGTTTTATGTTTTTAATATCAGAAGGTAGAAGAGAGGAAACCGGTCCTCTCTCTCTCTCTCTCTCGCTGCTATAGCAGTATACGTACTCCTACTGCTTTGAGGGCTCATTTGGTCTCCTTCACCCTGCCTCTTCGTCGCTATAAGTGCCAGCCATAATAACCACGTTTTCAATAAAATATCAAATTTCAAAAGCTCCCTTACCCCTTCTCCGTAACTTTTCAACCTGGGCTTAAAAGGTAAAGTGGAAGAATCGGTTCAATGTGAGGAAATATTTCGTAGCGCTCCTTCTATTATTAAAAACTTTTATATTTCATATTATAAAAGAACTCATATTTTATGAGGGGAAAAAATAAAAGTAGAATGTTTGAAACACTGTTTTCCTTCCCAAGTACCTACGTATGAAATTGGACGCAAAAAATATCATGTATGAAAAACAATTAAATAAATCCAGGAATGTTAAGCAGAACCTCTCTTAATTCTTTGTTTTATTTTTTAACGGTTCAATTATATTATAATAGATTATTATTGGACAATTCCCTAAAGAAATCCTTGAGCCTCTCATATTTTTTATCAGTAAATAAATAACTAGTCAAGAATTTGCCAATTCAATAGAAAAATCTAGTGCGATGCGCGCTATTTGAAATAAATTTGAAAAATTTTGGTTTCCATGGAAACATTTATTTTTCAATGAATAAAATACAGAAATCACTTAAAATTATGCGTTTTTCGTTACTCTCCATTACCGTCTACGGCTTTATGCTCCATATTACTATTATTTTAAATATTTCGCCCTTTCTAACGATAAATCATGCATCTCATCTTATATTATTACTCTTATTTACGGAAAATATTTTGCCCTTTTAGTTAGTTATAAAATTCTATTATAGTTTATATTTATCAATTTTTTTAATTATTATTAACAATAAAAAATGGATGAAAACCACGGTCATAGAACGGCGATTATGTCAATTCCAATTATGTCAAAAACTAAGAAAATTACTATATATGAATCTGTAGCATGGAAATGGAGTACTCATAAAATAAAAATATTTATGAGAAAACTCATAAAATAAAAGCTTTAGAGCACCAAATTTTGCCTCTACTGAGCTTCAAAATTTTAAACTAGGTCAAGTACAACTCTTGTAAAATTGGCAATCTCCCAATCTTCGACAATTTGCATATTATCTCAGTAGAGATATCATTTTGGATTGGAAAAGGCAGAGTAATTTTGGTTTTCAGGTATGTTGTATGTATTGCCCCTGACGTTAAAAAAAAATCCAAGTTTTCGACCTCCTTCTTGTGCGTTTTCCACCATCTTGAAATACTGCTAAATACCGAATATGGCTTATTTTAGTTATTCCTCAGTAATTCTCTTTACCAATTTCAAAATAACCTTCAATTTCCTGGAAGTTTTGTTTGTAACATTATTTAAAATTCGTAATAGCTACTGAGATATGGGGTCGAGCAAATCTCCAAAAATGTTCACAAAACGCAAAAATGTTCACAAAACGCAAAAGTTAGAATTGGTTTCGTCATTATAACTATATTTTAGTGCAGTTTAATGAAAAATGTATAATAACCAATCTTTTAGAGGATTAAATTCCTATAAGATTCATATTATATTTTACTCTTAATAGACACAATCATCCGCTATTCAAATTATTATTCCTGAATGAAATATCATCATCTATCCGTAATGCCTGTATGAATTGCAAGTGCATTATACATGGATAACGTATACAATGGATTAGTACCAAAAAGTTCTCCCGAGGTTAGAATTTTTGTTTTTTACATAATTTCACACATATAAAAAACTTTAAATTTAAAATAAAAACTTCTAACCCACCTTTTTCATCATAGACCCCCTATTTTGATCCTTCACTGACTGGCCCATAATGAGACTTTATGTTTTTTGGTCTTGATGATGACTAAATCGGTGAAAATATTTACTGCTATTGAAGCATAATGATAAAAGCAACCTGATAATATTTTTGTCGTTTTTTTTTTTCTATCATTAATTAATGGCGCAGTAAATTTATATTAATAAAACATTTATCTTTTTTTTTTATATGCCATCTAATACAATTTAGTGACACACGGTTTGCAATGACAAATTGGCAAATAACTGAAATAATTTAGCAGTTAACTTAAAATATTAATGAATCATTAATTAAATTATTATTCTCATTTAGTTCATATAATTTCTTTTACGAGGATGAAAACAATTTTATTCATTTATTTACTTTACTTTAAAATGAGGTACATTCGAAATGCTCAAATGAAATATTGATCCGGCTATCTACATATTTTGAAAATACCGTTCATGTCAACAATGAAATTTATTAATAACAATCATATGGAAAATATATAACAAAGAAATAAAATAAAAATAAAAAATGGAAAAAAATGAAAATGGAAATTATAAACATACGTATAAATTTTCTAGATTAGAAAGTATTTAGTGATTAAAAAAAACTTATAACACTAAAACTCATGGATGGTCTTGGGTTCAGTACTTGGTAAGGACCGTACTGTTGCTTGGCTAACGGTTGTGCAAGGAGATGATTCGGCCGACATCAAGCTCAACCGACAATTTTTCCAATTAAGGAATTTGACAGTTGCACGATTTCAAATACCCAATTAAGGGATTTGACAGTACGCGGTTTCACATTGAGACCGGCGCGTCGATTTTTTTTACTTAGTCGGATTTTTTACTTCCCTACCGCTTCTAGGTAAGGAAAGTATTGGGTCAATCGGGTCAAAATTTCGATGTGGTTTTCTTACTTAGTCAAAGAACAACTCAATTATCATCAAAAATACTTATTATATTCCATATTCAATATTAAGAAAAAAATCCTTAAGGGATACATCGAACCCGTATTTCCTAGTTTAGATATCAGGGCTGCCAGCTTTTACACCTCGAAGCAGATACAAGAATATTCAAGCTTCCTCTTTAACAATTTGTCAACGAACGGTCTATAAGAACTATTTCAAGATTTAAAATGCAACTTAGAGACGAATTGGCACTAAACTGTTCTGGACTGCTATTAGATATAATTGAGGAAGACAAGGTGCCTGCAGAATATTTGTATTTAACGAGGCTAAAAGGGTTTTAATTACAGTATATCTCTTCCTCAGTAATTACTGTCCCGGCCCTGGAAATATTCGGAGTTCTCTACCTCTTATTGCAGATCGCTCGGCAGTCCATTATTGTCTTCAGCTCCAGCTATTGTTTCAAACTTGTTGAATGGCTGTATAATGAGCTGGAAAAGTGTATTTAAATTGTTAATATTTGCATTATATTTTTATTTATTATATTTTTCTTCTAAGTTTTATTGAATGCATTATTAATATAAATTTACAGCAGGTTTTATATCAGACTACACCTAGATAAATATTTATTTTCAGTTTGTTATTTATTGGGCTATGACACTATTACGTACTTCCACTGCAATGGAACCTATTCTAGCCAGATTGGGATTAGGCGAAATTTCATTTGTCCGCCACCAATTAAAAGTGGAATCACTCCAGTTTTGGTTCAAACAGGTAAGTATGCGGTGTAACATTTGCAATATTGATGATATGTTATTACCGTTTAGTTACTGAAAAAAAACATTTTTTGTTCAAAATAGAACATTTGTTGGTTAATGCTGTTGTATGATTTATAGCTCTAATCTACCAAATCTACTAAAGGCATACTGGAAACCGAGTCATGCTAATGTGAAATTTTATAATACCAATAGAATGTTACACTTAAATTTTTTTTAGAATTTGCATTTTAATTCCAATTTTTTAAATAAAATATCTGGTGTGTTCACTCACACGACTTTTCTTACCGTATTTTGGACACAAGAGGCTCTGAAAAGTATGAATTGGAGGATTCATTGTAAACACGTAAAAAAATCAAAATTTGTGCTATATACGAGTATTTATTATGTTGTAGAAAATGGTCTAATACGATTTAGCAACCCAATATAGCTAGCATCTCTTTAAATTTAAAAGTGTACTATGATATTTTGTTTATACCTCAACCGTTTTCGATGACGTTTAGCTACTAGCTCCGCCATGTTGGATTTTCCGAAGTACCGAATCGCTGAGAAAAGTAAATACAAATCTGTAGCTTCTATTTGAATTATAAAATACATTTTACAGGGATTTAAAAATTAAGATAAATATTGAACACTGTACCTGAAATAATAAACAGATATTTCTGAATACTCTAATTAGACGCGGGTCCGCCCCGTAGGCACGCACAGACAAATGTTCTTGAGTGCTAACCACAAACTTTAGGCCATTAAGGTCGCGTGAGCTGAAGACGACCGCAACTTCTTGTCCGTTAGAGCGGTCACGGGAAACTCCGGCCGTAATTGAATATTCGATTGACCAGGATCAGTGTCTGCCGGGACAGGAATGGCTCTCTGAATTAATAACTACACTAATACACTTAGTGGTCTCTGTATTTGTTCTTCCAACTGCCCGCTGTTAGATAGCTCCATTAGGCTGAGGTATATATTTGTCTTTTCAAATATTCTTTGGCTAACAAAGAAAGAAAAATAAAAAAAGGACGCTTACTTAATTCAAAATTGTAAAATAAAAATGGCTTTAGATGATCAAATTCGATGGCTAACAGAATTTAATTTATATATTGATTATTTATTAGATTCATACCTCTATTTACCTACATATACAAATATTATTATATATATATATATATATATATATATATATATATATATATATATAATATAATATAATATAAGTTAAAGCCCGGAGTGAGTTGCTGACACTTAACTTATATATATGCCGTCATTTTAGTACATACACATACTGTTGTTCATAATATGATTTTCTAACAGAGATAAAATTATACTTAAATTTTACTATCCTCCTGGATTTTATTACCCTCCTGGTTCAAATCTTTCCTTTATAAAAATTATGATAATATTATATGATTATATTATATGAATGGAGAATCCATTTTTCAAGTAAACTTGTTGAAACCCGAGCCAGGCAACACATCCTGCTGCATCACTACGCCCGGAGTATGTTTCATTCTCAGTCTTCCCTCTGCAAATATCAGTTTCTCATATTTATGCTTGTACCCTTATTCATCAGTTTTATTATCAGTTTCATAGTAATTCGATAGAGCAAAGCCGATTATAAATGGTTAGCTACAATTCCTCTCCTTAATTTTTAGGTGTTTTGCTTCTTACAGAAAATGTGAATGTTTTCTTTATACATATTTTAAATAGATTTAACCTACACACGTGACCAGATTTCGTTTTAGTTTTCTTTTTGAAGGATTTCCGTCGGAAGTAATCTTTAATCTAAATAACCTTAAGGAAGTGTTGCTCTTTTTCTACTGTATGTTATAAACTGTTCTAATCCTCTTAATCAGAAAAATTCGTTAAATAAATATGTGACGAGTAATAAGTAATAAATAGTGTATTTAACTAATAAAATAAATATGTCTGACAAGTTTATATTTGTGATTCGTATTCACCACTTATCCAGCTATCCAATTGAGGGCATTGAGAATTTCCTAATGAAGGAAAATAAAGTCTGATCTGTGGAAGGACAGTTGGAAAGGAGGGACTTTGCATTCATTAAGCTAACAACAGAGCGTTTCTTAAATAAATTGCGTTTGTTTTCTACTTTAAGCTCACGCTTACAGCCCTTTTTAATTGATATTAGCCTCCTTTATAATTTATGTCGCACTTCTCTTCTTTAGTCTTCCTATTAGCATCGTTTCTTCTATCCATCATAAAACTTCTTTAAACACTAATACAGAATGTGAGTAAGTCCTTCTACATTTACCAAGTTACGGATCTTATCTAGACGTAATATATAGTATTTTGTTCAAATTAAAGTTTGTTGAAAAAAAAAAAAAAAAATATATATATATATATATATATATATATATATATATATATATATATATATATATATATATATATATATATGGGAGTCGGGGTGCAAAAGTACACCTACTCACAAACCAAAAGGTTGTGAGTTCGAATCCCGGTACCGGCATTACTTTAATTTAATTAAATTAAATAATTGAAGCAATTTATCACCCCTCCCTCCCCGGGTACGTGAGCCCGTCAGCATACTGGAGGCAACTCACATATGCCGGGCGTAGGAGTGATGACCCTACCCCGTGTACCTAAATTGAGAATCGCGGTGTGGTCTTCCAGGACATAAAATGGCCGCCGGACGGTCCATGGACGGTCTGCTTCGGGGAAAGAAATATAGGTCCTCGTGTGCCTGCTGACTCCGAACTCTGTGGATCTTGACCGGTATGTCACCGTCCCTGAACCCGAGCGAGTCGGAGGGAAGGACACTGCCGAATTGGTCCCAAAGGGACAGGTTATGGAGCTATGGATAGCCTGCTGCTGCACCATGGAAACTATAGTTCGTAGCAATGTGAGGTTGGGTGACCCCCTCCGGGCTGTCTGTTCTCTCGCAAACAATACATGTCTGTATGAATACCACATCGTGCGGCCAAAGATCTCCATGGTCTATAGTTCCAACAGAAAAAATAAATAAATAAATAATACATTATTTAAAATAGATATATACTTCTGAAATACTTGTAATTTACAACTATATTTGCATTACTTTATTTTAAGTAAATATGCTTGGTTAGATCAATATGACTCTGCGATAACTGTTACATGTTACTGAGACGATATTCCCTAATGCTTTTTTGTAATAAATTGGATATGTTGAAGGCTTGTATAATTAATGCCAATCCTGTTAAAAATCGACCAAAAATAACTCGTTATTTAAGTTTTGTGTGAGGATTACATGTTTAGTTATATATCAAGAATATAGATAGCGAAAGTGCCAAACAGTGGGTTGGTATAAAAATATTGGAGAATAGGATGCCTTAATTTTAAGACAAAGGTTAATGGTGATTTGATCAGATTTGTTTGTTCTCTATTTTGAGCCTTCATTTTTTCCATTCTTCAAAGGTTGTCTTATTTTATTGAATGTTTTACAATAAATAGATTATTATTCCCTGATAACATGTAAATTCCAGCGCCTTATGTCATTTGTGAAAGGTCAATGATAAGAACTGTTCAATTTCCAGTTGTATTAACGGTGTTGAATGTGGGTCTTAGGAGACTACTTTGAGTAACACTAGCTAAATGAAATGAGATATTAATGGAAAAATTTGTTTTTTTACTTTCAACACATTTCCATTTAGGAAGTATGTGCGAAAAAAGAATTGATGGAGTATATAATAAAGCATCTATATAAAAGAAAAATATTAATTATTTTCATTTATTCAATTTATTTATTGAACTTATTTAATTAATTGTATGAATTTATTCATTTTATTTTAGTTTTTCAAATCTCTCCCTTTAATTTCTCCATTTTCTGTTATGAACGTACTTAAAAAAAAAATAATTGTAGTTGTATGTTTAAAATATGTTTTTTGTTTTATTTCTATTCTTGCTTTTTTTTTTTATAGTTGTTGATACGGAATGTACTTGCAAGGGGCTGTAACGTGTTGTGAAAGGCACTTGACAACTACACCAAAGTTCAATATTCATAGGCGTCAACTTCACTAACAACCCACCAATGCGCTTGAATATATATACAAAAATATTCCGTTCCTTAGGACGAAAAGAATTGTAAAATATTAAAATTATTTCCTTAGTCAGGGTTTTTATTTTTTAATAAATTAAATTTTATTTTAAGGTTTTTGATTTTTCAAGTTCATGAACTTATCCATGACATGATAAGAAACACCAACAAAAAGCCAAAAATATAATGAAATATTTTTCAGTGTTTTGAGCTCACAATGTTTCAAAACATTTCCTGAGTGATTTGAGCCATCATACTTTAGAATCGGTAGTGCAGTTCACTCAAAAAATCATTAGATACCTCCAAACGGACAGATTAAACACAATTAATACAACATTTCAGTAATATTTTTGTCTCAAAATGTTTCAAAACCTTCACGGGATCACAAGGAATACTTTGACAACTTGAAAATCGATTGAGCCATTGTCAAAAAATCGTTAGATACCCTCAAACGGACATAGAAATCGTATTTAATATAGCATTTCTTGAGTATTTTGAGCTAAAAATATTTCAAAACCTTCACGGGATCACAACGAGTAATTTGATCCATCAAACTTGAAAATCGGTTGAGCCATTCTCTCAAAAAATCATTAGATATCTAATAACGTTCAGGGTAAACATATTACCCTCTTAGTGGCTTTACCATAGTCCGGTAAAAACTACAAAATTCGAACCGAAATGAAACTTTTGATTCAGAAACAGCTAACTGAATCATCGAGACCTATCGTTTTGCCTAAAAGGAGGGGGGGGGGGGTGCCCAATGTCTTTATAAGGACCTTAATTAATTTTGTGTAAGGATTGCTTTAAAGATGAAACTAAGAGGGAGAAGATTGAGTTAAGCAATCCAATTAGAGGACGCGCTCTCCTGTACTGTACCTCAGCCCAAACACTTAACACTTTTGTTTTCTTTTCTTTCAACTTCTGCCATTGGATACTTATTTTACTGAATTAACAGTCCACAATAAGAGGTGTGTCACTCTTAGAAACTTAATCAGTAATTGTTATTAATATCTTATGTGTTAATTTTTCGGTAGCAGTGAATGCCTACTGAACAGCAATATTCCTAAGCTTGCAAGAGTTGAATGCTGTGCTGGTATAATTCTGATATGGTCGGTTCACTTTAAAATTTTTGGAGGACATAGACTTGACTTCCTATATGGCTAATTTTTAGGTAATTTATTACTAGCACTGTTCTATAGTCTGTTAGATATTACTTTGTTTGTTATGCACCGTGGTTTATGTGGTTTGCACAACAAATAAAGTATTTATATTACTCTGAATCAAAAGGATTTATCTTTAGCGGACAATTGTCGTACATAAGGGCTTTACGCCCAACTAAAATATCTAAGATTGATTTATCCCTTTTATTTATCTTGAAATTTTTTTATGATATATTTTTTAAATTATAAATAATTTTACTACGTTTCAATTGTGAATAGGAGGTCACGTTGGCCTAGCTAATCAGATACGTTGCCGGTTCAAATCCAACCTAGTGAGGAGATTGACTTTTATTTCGTGGTGGATCCTCGGAATAAATTTCGTCCTTCCTGTTATGGCTAGAATGATTGGTGACGTGTAGGATAACCCTTTGCCCAGATTGGAGTGCATATCGACCTAAACCCTCCCCTCCCAAACATAATTATTATTTGTTACTATTCCAAAAAAATTTAAAAAAATAGATTTTTTTTTATTCATTTTAAGGAGATTTAAATAAATAATAAATAAAGAATGAATTTTATTTATTTTATTATATGAATTGAAGAATATTTCGTATTTAAAAAGAATAAAAAAATATTGATCCTTTTTTCATTTCCTACAATTAGGCTGTTAAAATGTTAAATCAAATAAATGTTTGCATTTTGATTATTTACCCCGAGTTAAATTTTATTAAATATATTTGAGACATCATTATTAATTAGTGGTTATGCACCCTCTTTCTAAAACTCTTAAGAAGTATTGCATAATTTAATTTATAAACGACTCTCCGTTTTTATTTTATTGTTAAATACCTGAGTAATATTTTAGCTAATTAATCCCCATATGATCCTTAATTGTTGTTTTTTACTTTTATTTTGTCTGTTTAATGTCTTTTATTTATTTATTTAAATATGTTTAGCTCTATTAACGATTGTTAAATGAGGCAAATTGAAATTTGTGACAATAAAGAGAGTTTAATAGAAAAATATCATTATAATACAGACTAAAATATAAATATGTTGTTTTTATTTAAAAATCATTATACGTATCTGTTACAGGTAAGGGCTGAAACCAAGAGAACCTTCATTGAAGTAGATAAGTAATGGTATAATTTTTTTCAATTATTTTTATAAGCTATTAATAATAATTTAGGTTAATAATTGAGACTACACTCATCAAAAATCTCTGGCTAACCGATTTTCTTCGTTATCATTATACTGATCTCTGTGTTTGTTTATAAATATAAACAAATAATATTAAGCCACGATGAAATATACATTTACTTCAATATTGCGTGAAAAAAATAATTATAGGCCAGAAGAAATAAAAAAGTTTCAAACGAATTCCAAAAATGTGAGCTAACATCCTCTGAAAACCATTACCTTTTTTATACCTTTAAATGTAAACACTAAAAATAGAAATATTTGTGAGAAATTAGACTATCTATTTATAAAACTATATTGTTTTTTTAAGTTAATTAAGAATTTGTTTTGTAATAATTTTGTCAATTATCTGGAACATCGAAGTTTTTGAAGATTTTTTCCAGTGAATTTATAGTCATTTAAACTTAATGTCCTTTTTTAAGCATTTTAATTTATTATAAATGAAAACAAACACATTCTTATGGTGTATGAAGGCGCCCAATAATTAATATATCAATTAGGAATTCATAATCAGGTAAATTTTGAATATTATGAATTATATCTCAATTTTTTTTTTTACACCCTCTAGTTAACATTGTTTAAATTTTAGGCTAGCAACTATTGAAAGAATGAATTGTTCTGTATGAAATACAGCTCAATTCTTGAGGACGTTGACAACAATATGATGTTTAAAAATATTTAATTTTGTATGCTGTCTACTGCTGCTATTCAAAAAAGCATAACATCGACTTAAATGAAAAGTTTTCATTTCTCTTAAACATTTCAAACTTTAGACTGAACGCATATTTTTTTTCAAAAAGTTGTTGAAGACTTACTGGTAGAATTTTCTACTTTTATACCCTGAAAAATATCGTCTATTTTCGATTTTTTACTATTTTACTTTGTTTTTTTTTTCAAAATAATATACTTTCCTAAAATTCTGTTTAATTATCTTACTTTTTTTTTAAATATAAATCTATTCTTCTGGCTAATTATTGAAAATTCGACGAAGACCGGCGCTGGATGACTACAGTTCCCGCAATACACAAAACTATTTTTCCTGATGCTGCTTCATGATTTTTTTTTTTGGGCTACACGTGGTACGTTTTGGGAACTCTTATGGTTGATAATCACCTTCCCCGTAGCCGTGCTAAATATATTTCTATCTTAGAGATAAGAGGGGGGAGGTGCTGTAATAAAGTTTGGACTGGGAAGACAAAAGGTGTATTGTCTGACGAGGCAGCGGCCGACAGCACTTACGAGCCATTGTTCCCGAAGGCTTACATCGCTTTAGCCTCTCGGTTCATCTGCCCCCACCCTAGCCTCAATTTGTTAGTTCATTGTCTCCTCCACTTCGACATCATCCGCTTACTTCTCCCGGTCTGGTAGTTCTTGTACCGATTACCGCCTAGCATATGGGTCATAAGGTCGAGATAGTGATCTTAGTGCCGATAGCTCACTGAATCAGAGAAGAAAGGAAAACCATGCGAAGGCTATACTCTAGAGGAAATGTGATGAAAAAGGGTTTACCAAGGTAAATACGTTTGCAAGCAAAAGATGCAGCAAATGGGTGAAACGTATTTGTAACTTACATGAGTAATCCTCCAGCGACTTTAACTCTGGAATTTCCAAAGAGATCGGGTAATTTATTTTTCGGGTTCTGATAGGAAATGAAATTTTAAGACGAATTCATTTGATCCAATGTGCCCGAGGGTAATAATTGATAAGAACGCTTTTTATAAAAATTTCTATGAAGGAAAGAAATATATATATATATTTTTTTAAATCTATTCAAGTAGACGTTGTAGAGAATTAATATAACTTTAGTCTAATTTCATTCCAGAACGCCATGTATTAGAGTGGCAATAATAAATAAGAAAAGAGATATGAATTCGTCTTCAAATTTTATTTCTTATTAGAATTCGTAAAAAAATCACTCCACCCCATTGAAAATAACATGATTAGAGTCGCTGGAGGAATACTCTGGTAGTTTACTAAGTCAGTAAGACGCCTCAAATTAACTTCAGGCTACCTAATTTGGATTCACCCAATTTCATTTTATATTCTAAACGTTGTGGAATTTGAAGAGGAGCAATCTGTGATATCCTGTTTATTGAAGCCAGCATGGGAAAACCTATTTTCCTTCTGGAAAATTTTCTGTGCTTAGACATTTTTGGTCTTTCTTTTTTGTGTATTCAAAATATCTCGGTAAACGATGTTCCTAGGACAATACTTGATCATTTCACAGTTAAAGAATAGAAAAGTTTCTGCAGCTTTCATCTTCTTAATAATCTCAAAAATTAGTTAATTGTCCATGTTTCTTGAAATCGCTGAAAAACATCGTTTCATTCCGATTTTTACCCAATTTGATGTTATTATTAATTCTAAAACAATTTTAAATTTTGTTTACCTAATCATTGCTCTCTTAAAAAACTTTTTCATTCAGTTGTTGTCACGAAAAGGCGGGAGAGAGAAGGGTTTGTAATTAGATGTTTCCAATACAGTTTGAGGATAAATATTGATTAACTTATAACCAATATTTGAAAAGTTGGTATAATACAACGGTTTTAAGACTTTAAAGAAAGTTGTAAAAATTACCTTATTTTTGAAATACAGTATATAACATGTATAAAAAAGTTAATAGAATGAAAGTTGTAGGAAATTATCTTGTTTTTAAGATTGAAATGAACAAGCATTCTCCTAAGGACAACGGTCACCGAGATGTTTAGAATTTTACAAAAAAAATTTTTTATAATTTTTTCGAACTTTTAGGCCACCGGAAATTCTCCCGTAGGAAATTTGGTTGGAAAGCTGCCTCAACATATGCACATACAAGTCAGAAGGACAGTATTTTTTATAATAAATGCAATTGAATTAATTACAAATAATTAAAGATATCCAAATTCTCTTTACACCATTCGTTTTAACTTGTATTACACTTTAAAATGATGTGCGTAAAAGGTCATCTGCTATTTTTATTTTCTGTTCTTTTCTTACAAACTGTTTTGCCATAAAATGCGTTTAAGCCATCTTAAATGATGTCTTAATGTTACCCTAGTACTTTCAATAAGTTTATATTTATATTTTTTTAGCCATCAAAACGTTTAATTATATTAATGGATCAAATGATAACGTCATTGTGATCACATTAATAATTTTTTAACTACTTACATGATATTCCCCTGATATTAACAGAAATATACATATATAAAATTTAATAAATGTAAAATTTTTATTCTTTTAATACCTTTTTGACAATACATTAATTAATATTATCTTATTTACTCTAATATGTCTGTAATGCGAACTGTACAAACGTTCATAGCTGTCACTCTTCCTTAGATACACACTGTGTTTTGTTTTTCTTTTTCAAAATTTTATTTGGATTCTTAAAAATTATAATAAAAAAAGTAATGGCCTAAAGGACAATCTCTAACTAGATTTAAGAGCTACACCGGTTTGTTGCCACCAGGGTAATCTGTCAGATCGCAACATAACCTTTTGATGGATTGCGGTGGTAGTTAGGCCACTAATCCGATAAATTACACATGGTAATAAACCCCGTATTGCAATAAACGAGTAATGAAATTCTATTACAGGGAACTCAGGTGTTTATTTGATATCTTCATTAGCTTTGCTATTAACGTCCACAGAGGTAATAAAGTGCGGCATAAAAATAATTAATGTTAATCATTTAAATTATGAGTCATAGCTACAATTATCTCTCTCCTGGAACTAATTTTTCATGATTTAATCTTATTTTTCTTAATTTTGATAAATGAAGAGAAAACACACACAATAGTTTTTTTGCAAAAATTTCACATCTTTCCGCTCGAGCAACCAGTTCCATTATTGCCGTTGTATAAGCCATGTAAACTGAAAAATTATTTAAATTTCATCGAGAATGGCGAGTTTTCCGAGGTTTTTTAATCTCAATATTTTTATATCATTAGATAAATCTATAAAACTAAATTAAAAAAAAAAAAATCAATTTCGAACTGATGTTTCAATGGTAGTGCATTGCTTTTTAGTACAATCGGTACTTCTTTTGACTATCGAATGTTAATGAATAACATTAAAATAACCGTTTTTTATTTTATTTTTTGCATGCTCTTCTTAAATTACTCCGATGAACTTTATAGGTTTTAGATTGTTCTTTGTTTCTTTATTCCATTATTTTCTTTATTTGGGAAAGAACTGTCGATGTTCATTATTTGCCTTTCTCTGCGATATTTTCGACATTGAAATAAACGTTCAATTGTTAACTGAGCGTTGTCAGAAATTTGGCAAGTTGGTATGTGTTTAAATATTTTTAGGGCTACACACACCAACGTGCCTACCACCACTGCTGGAGATGGGCCAGCTTGGTGAACCGTTAGGTTTTTCATATTGTATGTATTTCATATTTTTTTATCATACATTAAAAAATAAAAAAATAAAATTCATTACAGCAAATTTACAAATATATTCCTGAACATGGCCAAACGTGAAAGACGATTAGTGGCACTATGCAATACGTTGAATTCATATAATCTGACAACTATCATCAGTTATTCGGATGTTCAAAACTATCAATTCAACTACATATTTCTAAGATTGAGTTTTTTTATATATATATATATATATATATATATATATATATATATATATATATATATATATGTATATATATAATATTAATAATTATATTTAAAAAGGATTTGAGATAACGTATACAAATTTGAAATTCAACGATTTTCACGCTAAGCATAGAGTTGCTACTTAATAAGAACCGAATAAAATAACAAGTAATAAAAACCTATTTCAGTCTTCCTCGCTACTTCCTCGATAACCAGATATTAGTTTGTAAAAAATCGAAAAAATAAAAGGACATAGTGATATATACACATATATATATATATATATATATATATATATATATATATATATATATATATATACACACACATATATACACATTTATTTTTTCGTTTTTTTTTTTTTTTTGTTTTTTGTGAAAAGATGGAATATTAAAATTTGAAATAAAAAAAAATTGGAAATAATCTTGAAAACTATTTGAGCGAAATAGTTAACAGCCGAGATATACTATTTAATAAAGATTATAACATATTATGTAACATATATATAACATATTATGTAACAGCCATTGAAAGAGATTAGTTCTTTTTCCTGACTGCTTTTCAAAAAGTTAGTGTCACGAAGCTAAATGCTCTCTGACTAAATAATAAAGAGACGGGCCGTGCTGGCATAATTCATAAGCTTGAAATTATGTCTGACTTTTTAGAAACTTTCACGATTACTGTTAATAAATAAAATTCAGGACACCCAAGAGGATCTGGGAAAATCTTCAATTGTATAAAGTACAACAATAAATAAGAAAAATATTGCATCTTCACTAGTTCCACTGAAGCTTTATATATTTATATATATATATATATATATATATATATATATATATATATATATATATATATATATATATATAAGCATTTTATGGCAAAAGAGTTAGTAAGAAAAGAATAGAAAATAAAAGTCGCAGATGACCCCTTTACGCACATCATTTTAAAGTGTAATACAAGCTAAAACGAATGGTGTAAAGGGAATTTGGATATATTTAATTATTTGTAATTAATCCAATTGCATTTATTATAAAAAAATACTGTCCTTTTGACTTCTATATGTATATGTTGAGGCAGTTTTCCAACCAAATTTCCTACCGGAGAATTTCCGGTGGCCTAAAACCTCGAAAAAATTATACATTTTTTTTTGTAAAATTCAAAACATCTCGGTGACTGTTGTCCTTAGGAGAATGCTTGCTCATTTCAATCTTAAAAAGTAAATATATATATATATATATATATATGTTAAATTTTCTATTTAAATTAACTTTTTCTCACATTAATTATAAGCTTTAATTATAATGCATGAATATGTGTTTATATATATATATATATATATATATATATATATATATATATATATATATATATATATTTATATAATTAATCTGATAAAAATTTAATTTAAATAGAGGATTTAACATTTTGATATATATATATATATATATATATATATATATATATATATATATATATATATATATATATATATATATTCACTTTTACGGTGTTTACTAAAATTCTTTCACGAGCATACTGCATGTATAATTTGTGTTAATATTTAATACAATGTAGAAATTACTATGATATGGAATAGAGCAATACAAAGAAATAAATATAATATTAATTAGCATAAAATTAAACATGAATAATAAAATCAATTAAGATATGTAGAAATTACTTACATGTGAAATAAAGCAATTTAAAGCATATAATGAACCCAGTAAAATAATATTAGCTAAGATACTTAGCTGAAATAATATAACTGTTGAAATAACATAACTTTCAAAATAATATAACATGTAAAGTTATCCTAAAATGTTTAACTTTATCATTAAGGCTCTTTATTGGATTGCAAGATGCAATGAGAATAATTGAGCTATTGCAAGAGAATCCAGGAGCGTCTTGGAGGCCATCGATTAACCATGGCAAAGTAGATCCCTAACTATGGAAGTGAAACATAGAGCAGTGGCTGTAGTCTTTATCTGTATTCCAACCCACTGGGAAATCTTGTACAATCAAAAAGTGGACCAAGGAGCCCATTTGGCTAGAAAGGAAGAAGCGTCAGGAATAACTGGAATATGAGATGTCACATTAGAGGAATGAATGGACCAGCCAAAGAAAATTGTTTTAGAAAACTGGGAAATAGGTTGGAAGAGAAAACAATCTAAATTATCGTAAATAAATGACGAGTTTAACAAAAGCGCCACAAGAAGATGAAGCCGACTAAAAATTGGGCACTGCCAATTTACACATGGCTACCTGATCAGATTTCTCGAAGCGCCCAAGCACGTAAAGCGCAATAATAACTTCCAAAACGTCAAACACATGTTGCAAGAGTGTCCCCAATTTGAACAATTTCGACAGAAGTTAGAACAATCGAAAACCTTAAGTGAAGCTTTACAAAGAAAGAGAAAGTCGTCAGTCTGTTCCAATTCCTGAAGAGGATTTAATTATTGTAGAAGAATATACAATAATCTGACAACTTCTAGACCCCAATGACCCTCTGGGTTAGAAGCGAAAAAAATATATTTATTAAAAGAATAAATAAACTATCAAGTACCATTATAGTTTATATAATATGAGTTATTTCTATCATTATATAATTTATCAGCAATATGAAAGTCAATATTTTATTTTTAAGTAAGATGTTGACGATATGTGTGTGGGTATATTAATGAATTTAATGCAATAAATTATAGCTATAGAAAGAAAATTTATACTGTATTTTATATGTCTTTTATACTGTATTTTTTTGTTTTTTTACGACTAATTTTTGATAAAAATTATATCCTTTCAATACAATATATTTTTAATTTTTTTTTTGCACAGCAGGGCTCTTTCCTCTTAAAACAGAAGAAAATAAATTGATGAATGAAGAAGATGGGAGACAAGAAGAGCTGATGCAGGAAGGATCCTTTAGGGAGGATCCAGGCGGCAATAATTATAGCCAAGGATCCGATTTGATCCTGTTTGGATTCCCTTTTGGGATTACTGATCCCTGGGTCTCTTCTCTTGCAGAGGATATTATAATCCTATCCACGATATAGCTTTTATCTTATCTATTGTCTGCAAAATTCCATCTCTACAATAAGTAACAACTTAATTAATTCGGAATTTAAATTTCATTCAATTCAAGACTTTCATGAAAAATTATATTAAAATATAATACACATTTCAGCATAATACAAAACATCAATATGATACTCCTATATCAATATCAACAGTATACTAAATTTTGGTTAAAATTGGTAAATCAAAAGTGGCACTTTACTTGAAGGTCATAAAAGACTCATAAAAAATTATATAATGCAAAACATCTCAAATTTGGTACATTGGATTTTTGTATGAATATAAATAATATACTATATTTTGGTTTAAATCCGATAGCAGGAATTGGTATTTTACCTCCTGCCTTCTTAGAAGGGTGGAATACGAATCTTGCTAAAAATAAGACAGTTAATAGTTTAATAGCCGTGAAAGGAAGCCATCCGGTGCTCACATCAGATATTTTATTTATCATTGAATCAATTGGTTCCACTGTTCTCTGGGTTCCGCAATTCTCAATAACCTACGTTATTTAACATGCGCAACAGAGATTTAATTAAGTAGGTAAGAGTTTTCCAAATAAGGTCAAGTAATTTATTGTATGTCATTGGTATTGAAATGTCAGATTGAAGAAATAAAAATGAAAAAAACAAAACAAAAAAAACTTAAGCACTAAAAAATTATTAGTGCATTCGCTATCCTGTAAAAATCGTTTGTCGTTAAATTTCTATTTTACATATACATTTTTCTCTTACGCGTAATAAATTCACCAATTAATCATTCAATCGCTGTAATGATTTTTATCTCTAATGTCTTTTTAAAGCAACTTCTCATCTGATCTAAATCGAGGCACTATGTCATTAGTGGCTGCAGGAAAATTGTTGTTAACTAGGATGGAAAGTTGGTGGCGAGGTTGGCGACCCCTGGGCTAGACTAATGGCTGTATCGTTGAGGAGTTGAAGATGATGGGCCTTGTATTAGAAGTCCGCTCCCATTGATCGTCAAGCTTATATCCTTTTCCAAATTGAAAGAAATATGTATATGTATAATATTCGTGTAATGTATTTGTAAATGTATACTTTAGTAATATCATTTAGAATTCGGTTTTTTTTTTCTTCACATATACCTAACAGGTGATTGAATATATGTTGATATTATTGCTATATACCAGGTATATAAATATGAAACCGGAATTTGCCAATAGACAGCGCTAGCTGTAAATTTAGCTACCGTGAAATCCAGCTGGGGACACCATTTTGTTTTGTTATCATCTGTGAAGGTGTTTCAACTCACAATTCAGTTGTCATACAACAGTGTATTTTGTGAAACAACAGTAAACATGTCGAATTTTGTGCCTGGAAACTATGATTTGAGGACAGCATTGATTTGTTGTTACCATTTAAAGAAAACAGCAGCAGAATCCCATAGAATGCTTGTTGAAGCTTACGGTGAGTATGCTCTTGGGAAATCACAGTGTTTTGAGTGGTTCAAAAAATTTAAAAGTGGTGATTTTGACATCAAAAACGAGACACGTGGAAGACCACTGCAGTCGATGTCGATGGTTCGCCTGGAGTTACCCATGATTTTTTACGTTTTGGATTTTCAAAATATATCCATTTTTCATCGCCAGTCACAATTCGATGAAGAAATGACTTTTTTTTGTATCTGGCGAGCAACATTTCACAAATGGTTTTGCGATTTTCCTACTGCCTTTCGTTCAACTCATGTGGAACCCATTTGCCAATCTTTTGAACCTTTCCCATGGCTTTCATTCAAATGGAAATGGCCTTTCGTGTCACACTTAACTGATCTGCGAGTTGTTGTTGGGTTTGAGTGTCATCCTCATCCAACAATGCTTGCAATTCACTGTCTTCAAATTTTTTCTGGATTTTCTGGAAAGCTGGATTTGAAGTGTTTACAGAAAATGAGTAAATAACAACTAATATCAAAATCATCGAATCAAACCTAACATCAAATGGAAATAGATTCTTTAGTTAAAGTTTACAAGAAGCGGTGAGGTCCATCAGCTCAGTATTTAAAATGGGCCAATTAGATACCCTACTGTACTTCCGCCTTAAGCCCTAATACAAAATTTTTTTCGCAATCTCTAATGGCAATTTTTTCTGTTATAGGTATGAGACTATTTCTTGATTTCTACCATTTGTAGAAGCTATTTATAGGAGTTACGATCGTTTAAAAATTATACCAAAAGCGTCTCAAAATTTAAAACTGTCCCAAAACTCCATATGGAAAAACGTAATTCTACATTATGAAGTTTAAGAAATAAAATTTAGAAATCATAATATTTCTAATAACTCACAAAAATTTAATTACGAAAAACAATTGAAAAGCTCAAAATGATTACCACAAATCTAGATAGTATGAAACTGTTATGAATTATTTATTAACTCCTGGAATTGAGTGTGCTATTCTACTTCATATTCAATTTTTTTTTTCGCGTCAATACTTTTGTCTTTAATTTTTTTAATATTAATCTTTTCGTAATTTTATTTATTTTCAATACGTTCGCTATGTTATTTAGAAACATAGTAGCAGTGATAATAGTATAAATAATAATAAATAGTGTTGAGACAATTGAAGTAGTTTCTTAATGGTAAAGAAAGAAGTTTCATGAAAATTTTACAAGAAATTAATTTGTTTTTATTATTATTATTTTTTTTAATTTATTCTTCTGCATTATGATTTGGTCTCAGGGATTTTTTTATTTTTATTTTTCTTGTATTTCATCCTGAATTATATTTTTGAAAACAAAGTATCCTTTAAGTCATCAGTACTCATTGTTTTCCCTTCCGTGTTTGGAAGGCCTATAGCGTCCATCCTGACAGAACTGTTTGCACTGCCTGCCAACCATCCAGATCCAATAAGCTAGACAGCAGACTCGGAGAGATCTGTCTGTAAGGAAAGGGGAGGATATGAAGTGTGCAGCTGCGGTGCGAACTTCGTGGTTTGATTAAGGCGAGTGGTGGTGTCTCGGAGGGCAACTTGCTCGGCCCTCTGTTTACTCTCGACAAACATCGGACACTGCCTCCTAATGCTCTTATAGCTTTGGGCACCATTCCTTGGGCTTACCGTCAGCTGTCGAGGAAACGTTGTTTTTTTAGGGCCTAATCTCTCCTTTATAGCTGATTAAGAAACCTACTAACTATAAAGAAGATTTGATATATTTACAGTGCGTGAAGACAATTTCTTTTGGTGCTTAAGATTAAAGGAAATGTATTAATAAATAAGGAAAAGTTGTACTACAACTACAACTATAACTTGACAACAAGCACAGATAGAATAGTAGATAAAAATTAAATAACTTCATATCTCGCTCTTGTTGAAACCTTGTCGAGACGTCTTAATTAGACCCTTCATACGAATGCTAGTTAATGTTTAGTGGTTAATGTAGTGAGAAAAGCGCGTTATTCACTTTTTTTTTTAATTTTTCAAGTTTCCGACTTTTTTGGAGGTTAGTATTCTTAATTATTTAAGGTAATGTACCCAAAATCAGTACCTTCGCTTAAATTCCTTCCCCCAGTTATCTAACATTGATAGTATTGCTACGAGCTGAAAAACTCTTGAAATACTTCTGTACCATCCACTTGACTGTTGACTGTAAAATAATTGTGACGGTTTGTGATTGGCTCATTATTTTTAGTTGAAAAGAACGAGAAGAAAATGATTATACTTTTTGTTTAACTTCAGAACGTAATTCTGGTACAGCAAGGCAATTTTATCGTTACTATTCGTAGATTTTAGTAATGTTTTCATGTTCAAATTATTCCAGGCACCATTTACGTAAGTTTACTGGTGAAGGTGCCATTGTTTTCATTGATCGAGTCCTAAATTCGTTCCCCTCAACGTAATTCAACAAATCCTGAAGGGGAGGAAAATGGTTTAAATGTACGACATTTTTTTATATGGTGTCACGCTTAAGTAAGTATTGTTGTTTCTTATTCTGAGGAAAGATTATTCAGTTCTGCCCAAAAACGATGCCTGTTGTTAAAGAACAGAGCTGCTTCTATCGATTTTTCGGAAGTTTTAAACTTCAGTTTAATATTTGAAATTTCGAATTTGGCTTAGAAGTACGATGTTTAGGTATCTTCCCTTAATTTATTTACAAAATGGCTATGCCAGGTTGAATGCTGGTGTGATTCCCAGTTTTTAGTCTCATTCCCTTCGATAATATAACCTTGGCATGTGGTTTAGGTTGGTTTATTCTCCAAGATAGTGATTCGGGTTATATGGAATACCAAGCATTATTAAACAATGCTTATTATTATCCCACAAAAAGAGAAAAATCCAAACAAGTTTTTGATAGGGGAGTCTACAGAGAAGGCTTAATAAGCACACGATTTCCAAGAAGGAAGAAAAAGAAGAAGAAGGAAAGCTCCAAAACTCCGCTAAAGACTATCTCGGAAGTGTCTCATGTATGATTTCTATCGGCAGCTGGTTGCGAAACCGATGCACAGTAGAATTCTGTCCAAACAATTAAAAATATGAAACAGTTTTTTAACACAGAAGTGCTAAAAAAGATAAAATCTTAATCAAATAACTCACTTTTGGTAACGTTGCTTTCACAATGACGGTTTTATTCTACATGGAAATCGGCATTTTTCCTGTCCTGTTCGATTAGTCCCTATTACCCGAAACATTTTTTTTTTTTTTTGCAGCGAACATTTGGCACTTAAACCTTTTTTTTGACCATAAGACCCCCGAAATATTTTAACAGCACTTGAAAGTTTATACTGAGTGCGGAAGGCCCACAGGTTAAAGAAATGTAAAACGGGTTTATTACGAATAATTTTTAATATTATATATCTTGGTTAAGTGTTCAAGTAGAATAAACGGACATATTACATTTCTGAAATCAGTTAGGAGAACTGAGAAAAGAATTGTTGCGATAGAGAATTGAGAGAAGACTCTACAACTACAAGATATTGCCATCGAGGCAGACCCCCCGTAGCTGGGGGGCTATAGCCTTATATCAAGGACCATTACCTCTATGTTCCTATCCTCTAAACCTTTCTCTTCTCATTTATATCCTATTTATCACTCCTCGTCAATTGCAGCCAATTTTATCTCATTTTTTTTTTCATTTTGTCCAAAAAATATTAAAGCAAAAGATCGGTTGGAACCGGAACTAGCAATATCTTTTTGCGTTATGCTAAATTTTCATTGATTTTAAGTTTGAGTCCATTATTTACAATCTAAAACATTTTGATGAATATGTAATCCTTCTTTTTACGTCTCAAATAAAATTTTCAATGAAGTCCTGTTCAATAGATATACCTCCTTTAATTATAAACTCCATTGCCGCGCAAACCATTTCTTCGTAATAAGACATCCCATTCTATTTTCGATAACCTTCCGAGGCGTCTGAAAAGAAGATGGCCACGAGACCTCATAAAGTAAAATAATCGTTGCAATGATAACGAAACTAACAAAGGAAACTATCATGCGATAGTCAGTATATCGCATTTACTTATTATATCCTTGTTACAGTTGTAAATCTTATAGCTTTGTTAGAAGAAAAAAAAAATTTGTTCTCAGAATCGAAAGTTTGCACCAGCGTTTTACGTTTTAGACATCACGGTTGATTTTTTGTTGGTGAGTTCATTCCAAGTGGTCAAGAAATTAATATAAATGGTTGCTTGACTACTTTAGAAAAAAATTACACTTTCTTGTAAATCCATTCCTTCATGTTTAGGTAGTTAAAAAATAAAAAATTTCTTTCATAGAATGATTTTAATAATTAATAAAATATAAAACGAAAATTAAAAAAAAGAGTTGACCAAGGTACAACATAGAAAGGACGAAACCCGGGAATTAAATATATGATATACCAGGATTAAGTCCGTGGCTTTGTTTAGGCTGGCAGTAATAAAGCCCCGTCCCTAAGTTACATTAGCAACTAAAAAAAATAATGGCCGAGGACCGGAGATCAAATCCATTTATCATGATAGCACTGCCACATTAATATTAATTAAAATAGTGCGAGAAAAAAAAAAGCAACAGAGCAAATACCAATGGCGGATCGGTTCATTTAAAATTTGCCAGAGCGGAACAAGAAACAAGATTGTTGCATTAGTTACCCCATTGGAAGCCTTACAGATCCACCATCAGAAATCGAAGGCTTTCCCTTCACAGCTTCCTAAATTACCGATTTGCATTCACACCGCTCTTGTAATGACCGGAAATGAAGAATAATCGATGTTTGTTCTATTGTGTTCCATTAGAGTGAGGCACTTATTCCGGTAATGTTAGGGGGAGGGGCAGAGTCTATTAATTCGATATTTTAGCTTTTCAATCTATTTGTTTAACTTGAATGCTGTATTTACGTTTACTTCATCTGATCTACTTTTTAGTTAGTTATGTATATCTATGAATATCTATCCATTTTCTCGGTGGTGTAATTTAAAAATTCTATTTAAGTCGTTTGTAGCTACGATTAAGGCGCATATCAAGGTCAGCTGCTATTGCGAATGGTCATATTTTTGGTTGGCTCAGAACTTAAAGATGTATCTTTTTTGATTTGGAAGGGACCAATTACCTTTCGGTTTTTCCAACAGCTTCCGTTTTTTTTTCTCAGCAGTTTCTGCTTCTAACCGTTCTCTATTTCGCGTTGTCTGCAACACAGATGTCAGGCTCTTGCTTTGGCGCTTTCTACTTATTTTTATTTTCAGTTAGAGTAAAAATATTAGGTATTATAAACTATAATAGAATAAGAGGTATAAATTTTGAATTAGTCTACTTTTGCCCTACAGTCCCTGCGATGTTTTACCCTCTTATTTTCGGCCATTTCGTTTTTCATGGCTCGATAGGTTAGTGAACTATGTTAATATTGGAGTTTGTTTGTTAAATTAAAACAGCAAATGCATCACTGCCATTTGAAAAATTGTGAAAACGAAAATTCTAGTCTCATTCACGAAATTCTTAAATGAATTTTTGAATATATTATACTAACACTGTATTATATATATATTAGTAATTTTTTGAATTCCCAACAGAATTTTGACGGAAACATCATAAATAATGGCGAATCCGTTATAATTTTGTTTTAGTGCATACATTTGTATGTTTAGTGTTCTGTATTGCCATTGAAAGAAAAAAATAAATGCTTTTTTTTTAATGGTGAGCCCTAGTCAAGGTTAAACTACCGAAGAGACTAATTTTATATTTGTGTTTATAATATATTATACCTTAAAATTGTTGTTAAAACATTATTCTGCTTTTTATAATATGATCGACTTGTACATCTCTGAATCTATAGCTATTTGATCCAAGGGAAGGAAAATACCGATAGGGCCGACAATCAACCGCCAAACACTTAATGAAAGATCAACAGAAAAGGGAAAATTTCATCAAATTTTCATGAAACAAGTTGCCGCCTTGAGGAGACTTATGATTAACTTTATAACCCTTTCCCTCCCTTGGTTCAGTTTCAAATTGAAATTAAAGCTTCTTCTCTCCCCGGATTAATTAGTATACGAATCCACTTTAATCATAAACGAAATGAAACAATAATGACCCTGCTCTATTCTTTTCTCTTCTTCTTCAGCTTGCAAATTCTTTAAATAAATTAATATCTTGACTAGTAATATAAATAATATACTCTTAATGTACATTTTTCATAATCTTACTTGAGTAACATCTCTATATTACATATTTTTTTTTTTGGAGGGGGGAGAGGGGTTTAAATGTTATATTTCTTTGTTTATTTGAATATACTGTTAAATAGTGATTTACCTCATTTTTATGACTCACAGCTACTGTAACACCATGGAATCCCGTTTCAAAACTGGCATTGATCCAACACATACACAAACTGGTTTCGAGCTCATGAATGTATGTTTATGTTTTTATAATATCAGTGCGTACTTTTGCCCTGCGTACGTTTATCCCCATATCCTATATGATATACCATAAATATATATATATATATATATATATATATATATATAATATAATATATTATAAGACAGATATCGACCATTGGAATAGCTAAGATAAGCATGTAATGTAAAACAAAATAAATATTAAATTAAATTATACAATTTTAAAAACATTAATTATATTAACAAAGTTTCAACCTCATCAATACTTCCAAAATATTTAAGGCTTTAATTTAAGATGAATCCAATAATTGAATAAAAAGAAATCCTGCCGTATGCGACTTTTCAAGGCTACGCTAAACTCAAGTTTGTTTTAAAATGGTTGTTGATTAAAGGTTTCTTACATCTATATCTAGATCATTTATAAAGCTCAAGGCAAATATATAGTGTTTTTGAATCATTATACCAATCTTTAAAAAAATAAATATCCATATTAATTTATTTATTATTTTTTTTATTATTGGTATAATGATTTCGAAACTCTTTTAATTATGTTACTAATAATTAATAATACATTTAGCAAACAATAGGTAATAATAATTTTAAGTTTTCTTCATTATTTTACCCCAAGTCACCATAAAACTAATTAGCTTTTTACTTGTAATAATATTTAAAAATAAAATATATCCACATATATAAATAAATAAAATCTGATGATATATATATATATATATATATATATATATATATATATATATATATATATATATATATATATATATATATATATAGTAAGTTATTTTGAGGTTTTATTTCCTCCTGAATTTCGTTTCTCTTTGATATTCTGCATGCTTAAAACATTCTATATTTCTAGATATATTCATAATATGCAATTCATTACTTTTAAGGTTCCTTGATAACAATTTTAAATATAAAACAGAAAATATATAATAAATTATCCTTAAATGGTAGCGTTATACAGGGGAGCCAATAGCAAGCAACGGTAACCTACATGATGACCTCAGAGTCCCCTTCCCCACTCCCCTCTCTGCCTCCAATAATATATGTATTATTTAATCCCAAGCTATTTGTCTTTAAGCTCCAGGAAACGGAACTCACCCAAAGCATGGCGATTGAATTGTAAATTTATCCCCGTGGTTAATCAGCTGGAGGAAGATAACATTTGGATTAAATTGGATTATTTATTCGTATCAGGTCCCCTCGGCCCGTAGAGGAAATTCGGAAATTAAAGAAAATAAATTATCTTACGCTCCCTCTTTCCTGATGTTGTTTCTTAAATATCTTACATAAACTTAAATTTATCAACGCACCGATGATAGCAAAAATATACCACCGAAATATAATTTACGAAAAAAAAAATGCATTAGTAGGTACAACCCGCATACGGAAAAAGGGCATAATTTGATTCTCAGGACTTTAATTTATAAAGAAAATTTTTATAAGCAATTAAAATCTCTGAAAATTGAAAAATACAATAAATTATAAAATAGATTCAAGAAATATTAATTTAACTTATGCAGAGCTGCTAAATAAACTGAAAAAATATTATTTCTCTATGTTACAAACAGTTCCAAAAGGAATCCCCATAGAGTGCGCTAAAACAATCTTATGTCTCATTTTCAAGTAAATTAATATGGGCGATAGTGATGTATGTTTCAGAAAGTAATAATGTTTAAAAAAAAAAAAAAAAATAGGATATTGAGAACAAGGTAACTTATAATTTGATTTCACTGAGTTAATTGATGTGAATAAATAAATAGAATAAATTTTGCTCAAATATTAACTTAAAATTAAAGTACGGTTTATAAATAATAATTAAAGTTTTAATTATGCTTTGTAAAATATAAATTATGTTTATTAGAAATACTAAGTAACCAACATGAATAGTTTGCTCTGAAGGTGTCAACAAAATACTTTTAGGAAAATCAGAGCATTTAAAAAAAAACAAAAAAAAAACAAAAAAACAATTACCTATTGGCTTGAGTGGTATGTTTAGAACTATTGATATTTTTATTAAGAAAAAGTCTACGTTTCTGCTGTCTGGATGTCTTGAAGACAACAGCAATTTAAAAAGGACAATTATAGTAAACTGTAATAATCATATTTTATCAGTTAGAAAAAATCAATTATCCATTTCCTTGATATCGGATCAGGCAATCCAAATTTTCTAGAAAACATGAATTTTACAGATTTTACAAGTCTAAAATATTTCAGACATATTTCATTCGATGAATGAAATAATTAGTTTGAGCTTTTAAAATCGAAAAACCTCCTGAAGATTTGTCTCTGTGACATAACGGGTTGGATGAAATGCTAATTAAAAATTCAACATAGTCAAAACTTTCTATATACCCAAGGTATGTGATATACTCATGTTCCACATCATGGCATTTATTTCATGATTTTATGCGTATTTATTTTTGTTTTCCCTCCGTTTTATAAAATTGTATTTGAATTTATAGAATTATGCGGGAGTTTAGTTTTGAGGATATATTTTTCTTTTCGATTTTTTTCTTTTTCTATTTGCTTCTATCCTTTCTATTTTATTTTATTGTTCAATTATGGTTTTATTTTCTTATTTGTTTCTTGTGCGAAAATGTTATGTTTTAATCTTGACTTTTTTACTGTATATAATATAAAAAAATTATATGTTACCACATTATGAAAGGTTGGCTGGATATGATAAAAAATATATCAAATAATGAGTTAAAAATTCAGAAGAAGGAATATGATTTTATAATTATAATATAAAGTGGTGAATAGATGACAAAAGGAAAAAATATACCAATATGTATATACCTATATTATGTCTATAGTAGGTTGTAACCCAATTTGTTTGGGAAGCATGGCTTGGAGTTGTTATTTAGTTAAAATATACCTTAATACTTTTGAGGGACTATATTAGATCAAATTGATAATTAAATTTTTATATTATATTAAAATTTGTTCCTAAAAGTGTTGGCTTTAAAATCAGCTTATAGAACAAATACCAAAACTTATGATTTTTATTTCATTTACAGTGTGAGTACATAATGACGCAGATGTGTGCCTGAACAAATATATGAATCTATCTTCCTTAATATACTTTAAAATTAACAAAGGTTCATGAAACAAATATTTTGGTGGTTCGATTTTTAAAAAGAGTGTGTAAAACTCAAAGTTTTCTGCCACTGTATCCTTGAGTTTACCAGTTTGTTTTTGCACTTAAAATTTCTTTTTAGCGCAGAGATTTAATAAAGTATAGGCTTTACCTGGTTTGAAAAAGGATAATGGAATCTTAAGAAGCGGTAGCGGATAAAGTTGGGTAAGAAAGGAGCGAGATATAGGCTAAGATTAGAGGCTGTGGCTGAGGAGGGGGGAAGGAGGATTTACTATTGTACGTCCGGATTTGCCTTGTAGTGCCTCTCTACCAGCCTTTCTTTATCGTCCGTCTTAGGTATCGCCCACTTTTAGTTAGAAATGTATTATTTTATTTGCTGCATTTATAAATATTTATCAATAATAGAAATAAAAAAATGAAATATAAAAAAAATTCGTCAATCAAATGCAGAACATGCATCATGATTCCTCTAGCAATGCTCTACTTACATAAGATATACGATGGTCACTTTACTTTTAACACTGCTGTAAACTACACTAAATTATTATCCGGAGTAATGTGGGTAGGGATGTTCCAGATAATGCAAAATATCAGAAAACTTATGGTATGATCATTAATTAAAAATTTTTGAATATTGATGACGTTTATTAAAGTTACATGCAAAAAAGTATAAATATTTATATTAATATGCATGCATGTCGAGATCGTTATTTGAAAAAGACCTAAGCGCCAAACTTTACCCAAATAACAATATATATATATATATATATATATATATATATATATATATATATATATATATATATATATATATATATGTGTATTTATTTATATATATATTACTGTAGACCATGGAGATCCTTGGATGTGGTATTCATACATGGTAGACCAAACTGCGATTCTCAATTTTAGGTACATGGGGTAGGATCATCACTTTAACTATGTAGGAGTTGCCTCCAAGTAGGCTGACGGGCCTCACAAACCCGGAGGGAGAGGATAAATTGCTTGAATTATTTAATTTAAATTAAATTCATGACGGTACCGGGATTCACAACCTTTGGGTTTGTGAGTAGGTATGCGTGCGTTAACCCGTATCGGGTGCGTTAACCCGCTCGGCCACCCCGATCCCAATTAATATTCAATATATTAAATTATATTATTTATCATGTATATTAGGAGTTAATTATGGAGGAAAACGTTTATAATTACAATATATTTTTAAAACCTTTAGCACTGTTCCAGAAAATCCTGATTGACGACTGAGAGGCGTCAGTACTTGGTACTTTCGTCATCAATAATCGTTTTTTAGACCATTTCCATTTTTTTTTCGATGTACCCATAACTAATGAATAATTAAATAATGAAACCTGAATTTCGACTTTTTGGTCGAAGCCTTTTACAAAAAAATATGTCGATGTCATCGTTTCCACCATGAAACATCCAATGTGTCAAAAACATGATTTTACAGAACAATCAAAAAACTGATTTATGAGCAACTTTATGAAATATAATTTTATAACCTAATTACAAACATTCGAACATGTTAGGCAAATAACAGTGAAACCATTCATGTGAAGATAAATTATGTTATAAATTTATGCTAATGATAAATTCCGTTTGTCTTGGAAGTGTCTCAACTTTTGCAACCCGAACAATATGGTTGTTTTTGATCGATTTAAATCATATTACGATTTTTTAACACATGAGTGTTTTTCACCATCACATAGGAGATCTTGCTTCTAATAAAATCAAAATCACATTACTGATTTTTGGTCACTTAAGTTGTTCCACGGCGCCATGTACCTGAATGTAAACATGTCTATGTAATTTGAAAAGTTTTTAAAATCTGCTTTCCATATTGTATAGGGGTTCTGCAGGAATCTTAAATAGGTGAATTATAGTGAACTTTCACGTATCGTTTATTTTATTCGTTTAAAATGCGTTGACGTTTCGGAGCTAATGGCCAAGCTTTTTCGAAAGTTTATTAATGACTTGGTAAGTTTTATTAATGCTAAGACAACTGTTATATTATTATACTATGTAAGATAATTATTTGTATATGTTAGTTCAACTTAATGAGCTATAGATTTTATTGTGTAATGCCAGCTACAGTTAATTATATGAGTTTTGGGTATATTTTTAGGATAGAAACATAACCTCGAAACGATAACCCATTTCAAAGGAAGAAAATTTAGCCTATATGCGTTGTTTTGCTCACCTACTTAATATATTTAGAATATTTAATATTTAGCGCTTATTACCATTTTTTTTATTTTTTTTTTCTTCTTACGGCCTGCTTAGCATTGCACCGTTTTATCGGTAATACTTCGGCTGGGTTAACCTTTCCAGTCTGTTCTACGAAATTTAAAGTATTATCTAATGCAATTGGCCAGAGATTGTCATAAATACAAAATTAAAAAAAATAGATCTTTTCTGATAAGCAGGATTTTACTTTATCTCGTTTGGTCAAATCTTGAAAATTACTCAAAAACGTTAGTCTGTCCTTTTGGTCTCACGCGCCTCAAAATCCTTTCACTTGTCCAAGTTAAAAATGTATCTTTGGGGTGTATCGTTCCTCACTTTATAGACAGAAAGTTTTAGTTAATTGGAAAATTAAAAAGCGTTGTTTTGATTTTTTAAATTTTCTGTAATTTGACTCAAGACATTAGAGAATAAAGCAGCCAAATTGTTATAATTAGTAACATAGAGAGTAATGCTTTCCTTATATCATTAATTTATTTTTCCATTGATTAATAGGAGCCTTGCGGAGTCCGATTACAAGCCATACAGTTTCTATTTCTCGGACCATAGTTTTTTTTTTCAAGCAGCAAGCTAAAGAACCGTACCTGCTAAGGCTCACTGGGTAGTTGAAAAGTAGTCAATTCTTCTTAAAATCCTAATTATGGTATTGAGGCATCGTGCATATGTTGATCACCGAAAATTTGGGTTTTGAGCATTGTGCAGTTAATAAAGATTGTAAAATTAATCTTGCCTCCTATGGCGGTATCTTGCTGCTTCAAAATTTCTCTATGATCCCATTATAAGCACTTGAAGATGCCAGGATTAAGTGTTAGATAAGGCACCTGACTGTAGGCAAGATTCCTTAATTGAAAGACACAGGTGGACAGGCTTTGGTTGATTTCCGAAAGTAATTATCTGGGATTTGTTGGCTTTAGTTCTCCAATTATAAAGCAGGGACATTAGATTAGAGGGTTTTGAAAAAGAGAAACAAAATCATTTTTAAATGGTGAAATGGGTAATTCCAGTTAGTTATGTCCGTCGTGCTAGCAGAGTAAATAAAATAAATGAGTCTGATTCGAAAAAATGTTAAAAAATTGCATGCATTTCACAAATATTTTAATCTTTTAGCTGGTTTAAATTTAACGCCGAAAGCACTAAAATATGTTATAATTTATCTAAATTATGTAAATCTTTACAGTGTCATATTAAAAAAAATCGAGGATAACATAATGTATTTCTTTTTTTCACGAGTTTTGAGCAACAAATGAAGTGAGGTGCGCTCTTGTGCCCTCAATCTGTCTTTACTGGCTTAAAATGCCAGTGTGGGGGCTGAGTGAGAAGCGCAGGGATCTCCTGAAGTCCTGTTTTGCCATTCACATGTGGTGGGGACAAAGATTGGTTCGTAGTTTCCTGGGCAGAATTTGTTGAAGATGTTTTATTTTATTTTTTACCTTTTACTTATTTTTTTTTTTTATTGTTTACTTTTTTTGCTGTTATTTAATTTAGCTATCTATTAATTTTATTTGTGATATAGGTACATATTTTGTAATTATTTTCATTTTATTTATTTATTTTCTTATAATTTTTTTTTTTTTTACTGTTTATGTGCGGTATACGTGGATTCTTATAGCCCTAATGCCTATTCCACTTGAGTTTGGCAGCTTGTTTTAATTTTTCAATAGACTAGTTTTTCACTCAAAACAAAAACAAAATAACCGCAGATCGATTCTAAGAATTGAAGATTCTCCTGGGTCATTAAACTCCTGGCTTCCATAATACCAGACCCTTCAATGGTTTGGATGAAAAACATGATTGTTAAGCACATAAACTTTCTGCGGAACCACAGAAATTGGTAGACCCATCACAGTTGGTATTTATTTATTTTTTTAATTTATTACTTTCCTGTATTTTTTTATCAAAAGTTCTTATATTGTTAAGAAAGAACGTAGGTTTCTCTTCTTAGAGTTTTTAGTTTCTTATAGTTTCTTGTAGTTCTTCTTGCAGCTTTTTAGTTGTTTATATAATAGTTTTGTACTTTATTTTTGTTGTACTTTCTTATTTTTCTTCTTATAGCTTTATAGTTTCTTTTAGAAATTATTATAAAATTTAAGAACCTATAAGAAACTTTCTTATAGTTTTGTAGTTCTCTTCTCTTTTTTTGCAGTAATTAAGAAATAGGGACTTATTTTATTAAATCGAAATCAGGTCTAAACTGTTATATAGCGAGATAACATTGCGTTACAAAAATTTCTAGAGAAGTTATACCATCGCTATTCACAGTTAAATACTTTCTCCTAAGGATATATAAGGATACTATTTGAAAAGAAAACAAAGAATAATAAAGTTGTGGGTTTGGGATGCGGAGGAGGAAGTTATTCGAGGCATTTCTGGCGGGAAGAAGTAGAGATGTTGGTCCGGCCGCAGCGGTTTTGGCAGAATACCAACCCTGGCCTTTGTCCTTATTGCAATTGTAAATGTTTGCCGCAATAAAACACTTTTTCCACCAACTGTTGCCAAATGTTCAACAACCTCCTGTAATCAACACATCCTCAAAAATTGGCTGTACCAAACAGAACTTGTATTTTTTTTTTCTTTTTCTACCTTCCTCTCCTTGATGGAATATTTTAAAATCTTTTTATAGCCTCAGCTATTTCCATTTCGGTTTACTCATTTTTCTTCTTCATCATCAACCGCAAAAGAAATTCATAACGGTAGGATCCTTTCCGCCTATTCGTGATTTTCTCTCCGGGTGATTTATATTTCTTGCTCCCCAGGCGAGGCTTATATTGAAACAGGAGTATTGGGATTCTGTTATTGTTCATTCTTTATCGATGTCCGCTCCTTTTTATTTCTTCGTGAGGTTCCCTTTATTTTCGCATAGTCATTTAGTTTCTTGCTTTGCCGACAGAATCAGTGTGGAATATTGAAAACCTGTTTTTTTTTTTTTTTTTGGTTTTTTTTTTTTATAATACTTGTTTACGAAAATACTTGTTGCGATGATAAATATAATTATTGAATCATCGTTTGATGAACTGTTGAGTTTAGAAACCCCATTAGTCACTTTTTAGGGGATATTTAAAATTTTGGCGGATTTCCATTCTGTTAAGATTGACACGTGTTTTTGGAACGTAGTACTTTAAGTCCGACGCATTTTCGCTGTTTTGTAATGGCGGCTGTTCGTCATCATTATGTCTATGAAGTTACTTATTTTCTAGTGTTTCACATGTGACAGGCATTTTTACAAGTTGCCCAATCTCGTATGAATGAACAATTTTTTCCTTATTTATTGGTAATTATTATTTTCCTTATTTCTGTAAAATTTACTGATTTTAAATATTCTAGCAATATTAAATTTAAAAACCATAATGAATCTTAAGTGTTCTCTTGGTTGGTAATGTATTAGGTCCAGAGTCGAAATTTTAATTATCAGTCATTTTGGGTTCCATTGAAACATTACACTTTTGTCTGGACTATTTGTTTGTTATTTTCCGAAACATTTTCTCAACGACTTATGGGGTTTCTCAAATTAATGTATCAGATGTAAATGAATCGTAAAATACATTTCATTTAAAGTTCCATGCGAAATTTCAACTAAAAAGAATCGTTATACAATAGATATTGATCGTTTTGAACAGAACATTTTTTCTCAATTTTCTTCACCACAACAAACTATTAGTTCATGGCAACACATAGCTAATATTCTATTAGAGCATTAGTTAAGCTTCATCGGTAATTTACGAGAGATAGGGGATACTTAGAAACATGGATTGATGGCAACGACAGGAAGACATAAAAAACGCTTTTATTGGATTCTGGTGACCATAAAATATTTATACTGTAGTTGAGAGAGATGAATGGTAGTTTTAATGTTACCTGTAGAAGGTAACATGAAATAGAAAACAATTAAATAATTTCCAATATTATCAATGCACCTCATTCGAAAACTTAAGTCCTTTCCGGTGAATTAATTAGTGTGGTAGAATTAATTAATGCGGTAAATATTGTATTTACCACATTAATGGATCAATTATTAATGATCTATCATAATAAATAGTAAAGAGTGTTATGATAATCTTTAATCTGAGCCAAAGTAATAATTGAAGATTTGAGTGGATGTAGGTCCTATGTAATTCAGATATTGATTTTTTTTATGAATGAAACTGTTATGTGCTTATCTTCACCTTGTAGCACTGTACTCAGTTAATTATATAGACCATGTCTTTAAATAATTACATGAAAAAAATTGTATAATTTTCTCTAAAGCTTAAATTTGTAACGTAACACCTTCATCCACTCTTGTCTTCAATTACATGTAGTCATAGTAGCTATGTGGGAAACCATATCACCCGAGGATAAGAAAATTAATCTGATGGATAAATTGCCTACGTTGAAATAACGTAGTGCGGTGCATCGAAATCGAATAGGTCCCACATTGTCATGCATGGTATATGTAATATGCTATTATCATATATGATGACACAATTATTTCATTGGCATATGCTCTCCATGCATATGGAGATAAGATTTCCTTGTATTCATTGTATATAAGTTATATGAATTGTGTTTAAGTTATTGGCTTATATTAATTGAATATAAAAATAATATTTTAATTAATACTACCTATAATATTGTTTGTTTTTTCGTGAATGAACAATAAACATGCGAAAAAAAGGTTCTCATATTTTATAAAATTTATTTTTGTATACGAAATAGATTTATTATTAGATTTTTCAAATCATAATCGATTTTGATACACATCAGAAAATGATCAGCAGGTACAAATATGGGGACAGCTGTTATAATGAAAAGTTTAAATAAATTTCACGTGAGCGCGGTCCTTAAAATCGATTGTATTTTCAAAAAGATTGATACCGAAAACCAGGAATCAGAAAAGTTTAAATAAATCGATATGTTAAATTTTATATTCGATACTGTATTAAAAAACAGGGCCTCCAATAACTCCATCATAATTTACGTCGAATTAATATCGACGAAATTTGAAACGTTAATCAGATCAACGGCTGAGTACTTTTTGTAATCAGGCATAAATCTTAAGTACTCTTTTTACATCACTAACATTGCGTAAGTATAACCGTGAAAACTGCTGAAATCGTAAATGTGATTGGATGGATTATTACCCATCAACCTTCTTCTAAGCACGATTTAATAAAAAAATCCATACCATAATTCTTGGATTCGTAACGCTCTTCAGTAAAATGTTTGAAAATAGATGAGTATGTTTCAAAACTGTTTCAAAACTAATCGTCTCATTTTATTGTATTTGTAATAATTTTGATTTAGATAATAATGGAATATATCTGGTGAATTCCTTCTTCATTATTTTTTTAGGTCACTTTACCTTAAAGCCTAAGGACTAAGTCGTTAGAAGTGGTAATGAACGGCTCTCTCGGCGAAATATTGCAGAGCCCAGGACTGTTATAATGAAGCACTGTGACCCAACGGAGGGAGCAGGTAGTTCTGGAATGGGTTGAAATAAAACCGCCTCAAGCTGCTCCAGACAGGTTATGACAGATCTTTAGAGGAAAACTTCCTACAAATATTTAGCGTGAAGCGATTCTCTCCCAGTTCGGGCAGATCTGGTCCATATTATGTAAATGAGGTGCCGACGAACGGGAAATGGAAATATCAAGGATCCTCCAAAGGATAGGGATGTCCCGGGGAGGTAGGGATTATCCCGGACAGATAATCTTACTTGTAATCTCTCCAATCCTAACGAGGGATTCTCTAACGCATTCGGCTGTAGCTGGTTTGACAATAACCTTTGGGACAGTGAGATAAAACAGTAGGTGCTCAAGTCTTATAGTTATTACAAGTTCTAAACTGCATCATTCAATTTTCATTTTTTGATAGATTGTTATAGTAGATATATAAATGGTGAGCTGTTAATATTTACACTAAAAATAAAGAAAGATAAAATCTATAAATAGGTAAATATCGGAGAATTAAAAACAGTCTCTCAAATATTAATTCCAACGTTTCGCCAATTCCGGAATCAACAGAATAGAAAGCCTTAAAATAAGATAACTGCATATTAGAAATAGTAAACCCCATTTCTACGGCCTGGTTCATACTGTTTATATAATATAAATAGGTTTATCGCTGTCTTTCAACTTATTGATAAAAATAAAAAAAATCAACAGCTTATATTTTGTTTTGAAATAAAAGTTAATCTCAATTTTTTGAAAAAATAAACAGTGCTCCTTTAGAGTTAATGTCTCATAAGGGACATTTGAAAAAAAAAAAAAAAAACAGAATAAAAATTTTTTAAGTTAACAATAAATTGGATATGAAAAAAAAAAAAACTCAAAATATTTTATTGAATGTGTTGAAGCACAAAATAATATTTTTAACATAAATTATGACGCCTTCAAATATTCATTCGGAAGTAAAATATTGATACTTTTCGGCCACCTAACTGGCATAACAATATTATTAAAACATTAAAAATAATTTATTATTATCTTTATCAAGACAATCTTTAATGAGTCATTCTCTTATCATAGTTTAATCAAATCATTATGTTTGATTAGTAAATTTTTAATAGCAAACCAACATTTTTATTGCGGTAAATATTGAAATTAAAAATCTGACGATTTATTTTCAATGAACTATATGTTACTGAGAGCTTTGTAAGCAAAAACAAAAAGTTCTTCCAAGTGAACGATATAGTTTTATTTTTAATATCCCCATTCTCTTAGTTTCTTTTTCTTGTACTTACCTGCATTTGTTTCTGTTTTTTCATTTATTTTTATCTACCTATTATATACACTATCGTATAAAGCCTTTTTGTTTTTACAATTATTATTATTATTTTGTGATTATTCCAATCATTTTTGTTTCTTTTATATTATTATATTTTTACCTTATTTTATATATTTTATTATTGTATTAAACAGTTTCTATTATATAAGGAAGTTAATATATATATATATATATATATATATATATATATATATATATATATATATATAATAAATTAATTAGTAAAAAGTACACTTCCCATAAATATATAACTTATAATTTTTAAAAACACATTTACAACGACGTTTTGAAGTCCTTCTTCGTCTTCAAGTTATTTGTTTTCTTTAAGAATAATGTAAATTAAAGAAAACAAATAACTTGAAGACGAAGAAGGACTTCGAAACGTCGTTATAAATGTGTTTTAAAAAAAAATAAGTTATATATTTATGGAAAGTGTACTTTTCACTAGTTAATTTGTTATATATTTTATTAGGTTATTCGTTTTATTTATATTTTAAATTTTGTATTATTTACACTATCGCTCGAAGATAATTCTACACACTTTAGCAAAAGAGTTGGTGAAAGTAATAAAAAAAAAAAAAAATTGATTATTTTGAATATGGGGAATAATAGATATATTCAATTAAAAATATATATTGACGTGTAATATCCAATAAAAATTTTTATTTTTATTTTATGGAATTTAAATAATTCCAATTAAATATATAATCTTCAAATATTTACAGTATTTAGTGTATTTAATTTAATATCAGTAATATGGTATCAGAACTTCTCTAACTAAACCATCTTTCAGTCCTTATCATTTTTGGGAAAAATCTTTTAAATTATTATTCTACACGCTTTAGCGAAAACGTTTGTGAGAGTAATAAAATAAAAAAATTGAATATTTTGTTTTATTATGATTCATCTTGACTAATAAGTGACTATTTTGCATATGGGTAATAACTGATGTATTCAATTAAAAATATATATTGACGTGTAATACCCATTGCGGTCTGTTTTTTTTTAATTCCAATTTAACATAGAATCCTCAAATTTTTAAACAAATATCAAATAATTTAATTTAATATTAGTAGTATGGTATTAGAACTTCTCTAACTAAACCATCTTTCAGGCATAATCATTTTTGGGAAAAATCTTTTAAGTTATTCTAACCAATGTTTCTTGTGAATCGCGAATTCACTTCTACCCTGAACAAAACTAGTTTTAGATTAACTTAAAACGTTTCGGTTCGAATTGAAAGCCGTAAAAACATTAATATCGGGTCTCGATGTAAAATATTTTATTACTGAAGGATTGAGAGGGCGGTTCGACGGAAATCAAATTACGGATTGTTGTAAGACGGAGGGGCAATTTAAAGGTTGAACGGCGCGGGATAAATTTTCTTCTTTATTCCGATCCGGAGGGGAGTAAAGAGAAATGGTAAATAAGATGAACAGAAGATATGAATAAAATAATTTATAGGTTTATTCCATTTCTATTCCAAGGAAAAGTAGAAAATGGAATATGATAGCAATGTGTGCAGAGTAAATAATATGTATCTACGACTTAATAATAAAACCGTCCGAAGAATGATTGGAAGGGTTATTACGTTCGTGAAGAATTTTGTTGTCGAGAATCTTAAAACCATTTGGGATCTAACAGTTTTCTTATCTTTCACGCGCGACTATGGACTATGAGTTATTCTAGACTTTTACTAGTCCGGAATTTCACCTGCAAGTTTTAGAATCTGTCTTTGTAGGGTATAGACTCCAGAAAGGTTCCAAAGAAATAATATTTCAGCATTTCGGCCGACCGAAGCTACTCTCGGAATTCGTAAACTTGACTTTTCGTTTCCCATTTAAATACTCTATGAAACTTAAAGGATGCCTGAACAGATAAGTCCATGATAAAGCAGGCTCAGATAGGAAGGATAAGGAAGCGTAATAATACCATTCTTGTAAAATATTGTTTACAGAAGCCTGTACCTATTGATGGAAAAAAGCTAAGCCATGAAAAATTATTACACTATGATTTATTATTTACAAATAGTCATAAATGCATATAAACATATGGTTTGAACCTAATGAGTCCAAAACACTTTATATTTTTCACTATCTTCAAAAATGCCCAACATATGAAACCCTTAATCTGCCGCTATTTTCAAACAAAATGGCGAATGGTAATGTCGAGTTCCGAGTATCGTCATGAAGAGACCTGTGACTTTGGTGCCAAATCTAAAAAAGAATGGCCCAGTAGTCGGAGTCGGGGACAGCATACGAAGTTTTTTTTTTCATTCGATTTTTTGGATTGTACGCATTTTTAAACGTAAAACCTCAAATTTTGAGAGGGACCCCTCCCTTCTTTTTTTTTTCTTTTTTTTTTATGGTCAACATCTGTTTAGAAACATTGATGTTTGCTTACAATCCCTGCTCGTATGCCTATATATTGTACCATACAATTCACTATAATAATGATTTTTAATTTATTTTTCTTGCAGCATTCGGTTCTTAATACACTGTATTATTATTAAATTTATGAAAAAAATGTAATATGTAATGCTTAAGAACATGAAAAATGTGAATGCTTAAATAAACTCTCATTTCGCTGTTTTGGTATGATAGGATAAGAAGAAAAATGTTACAAAGGTCATTTTTTCCTCCAATTTTTCTTTCATTTCTTTTTCTCTCAAGGAATTAGCTATTAGACTAATATAAACTACTTTTATAATTTCTCAAAATACTGTTGTCTCAAATCACCGGAGGATAGAATTTAAAAGTACCTCGATATTTAAAAGCATTGTAAGTCAAACGTCAATGTTACCGATATATCGGTATAAAAAGATTGATGTCTGTAGGCCTTCTTTTGTCATTTTGTCATTTTGCGACTCTGGACTATGAGTTATGTTAAGCTCATTTACATGGGACTTACTGTTAAAGCTTTAACGGTTTAGAATCTTATAGTGTGGTTCATTAACTACAAAAGCATAACAAAATAATGATAGTGGAATCAATAGATGCAAGAGTTGATTTTTCGATCCCTATTAAAATTTTGCATTCCAGCTTCGATGATACCTTGACTGCTAACTGTATTTATTATACATGTATATTCGAATTGAAAAACGATAACGAAGAATAACAAAATAATTCTTGTTTACAGTTACCTCTACCCCATAGGTTTCTTATTACTTAATTAAGCAAGACTGTTTTGTTTTTTCTATTCCTAATACTTGAAAAAACAAAACAAACAAAGAACTGTTATTTTATCCATTTTTCTTTTTCCTATTGGTGCTTATCCTAACACCTGCCTACCTCAAATACCCCATACGTCAGGACAATCGGCGAGATCTCCCTCCATCTGCAAAAAGTAAATCCTCCTTCCCGAGGGAGCCCCTATGGAGAGAGACGATCCCCTAAGCTCCCGCAGATCGGGATACGTCCCCGATGACGTAATATAACCAATATCTTACCCCTTCCGTCATCGTGGGGGTGTACCATCGTCGGATTTATCGTTGGCGTTATCCCCAGATATAGATGGATGGTGTATATATAGGGGGCATGTGTTCTGATTCCTACATATAGCTACTTCGTCTTATTGAATGGGACTTATCCAATGAATGGTATCTTGTTACTGTCCCCACAAAGCACTTACCTATTGATTTATTGAGTTTGGTACATGATGGCTGCTGCTATAATACCACTTTTGTTCACTTATTAAAATTAATAAGAAATCGTTTGACGATTATATTAGTGTTTATTGGTAATGAAAATATATCTTTTAATTTTTAATGTTTCAAATTTGCTTTATACTTCTCAAAGATCATTCATGCAATCAACTCTCAATTTATATTTTGAAGTGCTATGGTTTTATTTTTTGTCCATGTATTGGGGCGATTTTTATATTCTCGGCTTGTCTAAATCAAATCTTTTCGATTGTTTAATCGCAATTCAGCGACTTTATTATGATGACAATTTTTTTTTTTTTAATTTGTCTTTTATGGTATAAAATGCAAAAATATAAATGTCATCTATCAAGTATCTATATAATTGGATCCTGAATTTAGGGATCGTTTATGAGTCACTTAAAGTTTTACTAAATAGACCAGGAGCTGAGGCCACAAATCGTGTCTGATTTCAAGAAAATTTTTGTTTCATGAAGGCCGAATATACTCTCACTAAAGACTAAAAATATGAACGTCTACGATCCTACGGTTGCTATCAAATTTTATAGGTCAACGAATTCGTCATTTTTGTCACTTTTTTCAGATTTTACTCCGTAACTAGCTTTCAATGCATTTTAGATAAAAAATTGATATTACCAATTTTACATAAAGTCAAACTTTCTACAAGTTTTATATGTAACGTATTTTAATATTTGGAATAGCTTCAAGAAAAAGCAAAAATTTAGATACTTAGTGGTTTCGCCTTTATAACTATTTTCAAGTTCAATTTATTGAAAAATGCATTATAACCAATCTTGTGGAACATTGAATTTCTTACAAGATTGGTATAAAATGTTTGTAATTTACTATCAACAGACCCGAAGAAATATTGAAATAACAATTTCCCTTTCTCTAAGATTGCTATTTCAATATCACTTGACGTCTGTTGAGAATAATTACGAATATTTCGTATAATAGTGTAGCAAATTAATCCCTATTTAAGCTTTGCTATCATGCATTTTGAACTAAATTGCATTAAAAAATTAGTTATAAAGGCGAAGCCACTGTATATCAAAATTTTTGCATTTTCTTAAAATTTGGCAAATCTTTACGGTACCCTATCTTAATTATAAATTAATTTGATAAAAAAATGATTTAGGATGTGTAGGGATATATATATATATATATATATATATATATATATATATATATATATATAAATAGGATGAACTCAGATGCATAGGAATTTAACTATTTGTTTACTAAAAAAAAATAATGAAGAGAAATGTCATGGGAAAACGCATATGCTTTGCTTAAACCGTAACGTCATAGTATTTTTTTTCCGAGGCATATGTATTCAATGATATAAGAAAAAAAATGACAGTTAACATCCGCATGGTGGTTTAGAAGGATCAATCTAATTAAGGATTGATAAATTATAGAAGTGGCAAATAATTTACCAATCCCTAATTTTTTTTCCCCTAAAAAATAATTTTCTTCCTTTAAGATAATTTTGTGTTTGTTTCGTGTTTTAAAAAATACACAATTATAGTTAGTTTATGCCATCCTATATAGATCCTCCCTAAAAAAAAATAAATATGTGAAATACTAAACGCATATTGCTTCATTAGAGCGCAATATCGATTTCAAGGAGTTAAAGATTATTCAGGACATGGTTTTCGCTTTTCGAATGGGCTCTCCATTAAATATCCTGTTGACCCTCTTTGAATGCTCGGCGGCTAGATCCGTCCTATTCTTGCCAACTCTAGCTTTACCGCCGCTTCCAGGTTCCAGGAGTAATCTACTTTCAGACCGAGGATATAACTCAGAGGTCGGGTAACCGCGGAGGCTAATCCCAGCGCCGCTTCCTAATCTTGGAGCAGATCCATTGCTCTGTGGTCCCTCCTTCTTGCATTAGTCCTCTCGTCTCAATGCAGGCCATTTGCAATCCGTCGAAATGTTCATTTGTTCTCTTGGGGGAGTTTAGCTGTAATCAAACAGTCGGAGCAGTCGAATTCCCTTCGCCTATTCAGAACCCCTCCCCCTTCTGGAAAAGGTCCTCTCAATTAACGGCTATTGTGAGGCGATGGGGTTTATTAAACTAGTAAATCAAGCAGGCAATGCGATTCACACTAAAATAGCCGTTTCCGATCAATTAACTGAATACATTGGCAGGAGCCATCAAGTACGTCTTTTATTGACACGACGGAGCCCGGTTTTTATTCCAAATATTGGTTCGATATAATATTAAAAAACGGTAGACGAAGAATAAAATAATAGTAATGGAAGTTAAGCTATTCTGTGAGTAAAGTACACTAAATCAAATTGGATTTTCTTAAATAAAATAAATAAAAATGCTTAGGGAACCCGCAGGTGCAATAAAGATGCCACAAATCGCTGTTAACAAACCTTCCACCGACAATCCTTCAAACCTATATCTATAATTGTGCAACACGCCATCGTTTCGGCCACTCCTTGGACGTTTGCCAGTCGACTCAGCTCTTATTAACTTTTAAGCCCATTTCAACCGTCGCGATTTAACAGGATATATAATACCTTAAATATATATATATATATATATATATATATATATATATATATATATATATATATATATATATATAAATATAAAATGCGTTGTGTATCTTCCTAAATTCTCCAGTAGACTCATTCATTTTCGGACCGATTGTTCTACGAACCCGTACAGAACTGCAGGAAGGATAATAGTATTTATCTGAATCCAATTGGATAAAATAAAATATTATTAAAAAATTACAAATTTTTAAATAAAATACTTGCCGTTATGTACGTTATTCTTTCCAATTTTTACTTTACTACTGATACTAGGTAAGGATATTATTGTAATCTGATAAAATTGTCAACTGATCCATGCGTTACAGAGCCCCATAAGTCCAAAAAATGCATTTTTACGCCATTTGGTCGTATGTCTGTGTCTGCTTCAATGTTTTGGTGAAACTTGTCTCAAGACTTTTTAAAGCCCTTTAACTTCTCAGACATGCATGCTACAAAAAACATCTCTTAAAAAAAAAATAGGAAAACAAAGTGATGACGAAAATAACTCGAATATTGTGCATTTTATGACAAATTTTGCATGTAATTAATTGATTAGTTATCCTACAAAACAAAATTAAAATTGTAAATCAGACCATTATTAGCAAAAATACAACATATTGGGCTTTGTGGCCATATTTTTGTAGTATTTTCTGTATGTTCCCATGGAAACCCGTTTACATTTTTATATAGTTTTTCGAATCATTCGAGAACTACTTACTTCCGTTACGTTCCAAATGCTCATTCCAATGATAATTAAATGGTCTTCAAAGCTGGTGAGTGGACAAATCTGATATTTAATAATAAACCTGATCATAGACACTTATGTAACTCTGCGTATAACTTAGCATGCATTTTTTATATATTGTATAAAGAGTAAATATAGAAACCCCTGCTTGAGGATGACTTTAGGGCCACGAGACCTATAAATTTAAAATTGATTGGTGGTTCTTTCATAAGCTATTATTGTGTTTTTTTATCCGTGCATCACATATGCTAAAATCACACACACACACACACACACACACACACACACACACACACACACACACACACACACACACACATATATAAAATTTTAATCATATTAGGCCTCCATGTTAATATAATACCATCCTATTAAACCTCTATTTCAAAAAAATATATTAGTGTTTTATTTCCTCTTTTAATTGACATTTTATTTTACATATTTTTCCTGATAGTGACTTTCAGTTTCATTTTATTCATTATTAAATATGTCTAAGATTTATTTCATTATCTCACCTCACAAATAATTACTTTTTTTATTTCGCTATATACTGATAAGGAGGAATAGTGAAACTACTAAAAGATGAATTTATCTTAAAAATAGAAAAAAAAAATCTAATTTTCTCGTGGAGTGATTTAATTGAAACAAATCTAGAAGAAACGTAATAAAACGAACCATTTCGTATTAAATAAACTATAAAGATAAAAATATAATGTCAAATGTCGTTACCTGGACGGTGACGAAGTTCATTAAATCTTTATAAAATGCCATAAATAAACCGTTATGCGAGGCAATATAAAAATTTATTGCGAGGAATTCATCTTAAAAATTCATGGTTTACTCTTTGTGTCCTTAATTAACTATAAACTTCCATCACAATTTAAGGCAATAAAGTTTTTTTGATAATTTACATATGTTTGTGTCTGTGTTAAACTTGTTTCATGTATCGCCAATGGAATTGTAAACTTTATTATATTTTAATAAATTAAAGAATAAAGAGAAGAATCAAAGAAGGAAAAAAGATTGATTAAACAAACAATATATATATATATATATATATATATATATATATATATATATATATAAGGTATATTCACAGTAAATATGATTTTATGTTGCCAACAGCAAGGACTTTCAATTGATTTTATTTGATTTTGTCTAAATTGATCTATGAAAACATTTCTATTTCCTAAAAACTGTTATGCATTGTATTATATCGAGGATGCTTAGGTAAAACGACATAACCCTCAATTTTTAAAAATTTGATTTTTCGCATTATCCGACTCTTTTGCAGCCATTCAACTGCATTTTTTTAGTCACCCAACTCTCAGAAAATGTTTTCAATGTGTGAGAATCGGATGACTGAAAAAATGCAGTTGAATGACATCAAAATTGTTGAATGATGAAAAACTTCAATTTTTAATAATTTATTGAAGTTGTAAGGTAAGATCCTATTGTCTTACAACCCTCGATATGTTTAATTTTTTATATGGAATGAGCCCGTTTTAATTATTTAATGACAGGTACGCAAACATCATATTATATTTATGGTGCGATTATTGGAGTTGCTATTATGTGGTACGCTTGAGAATCTTTCAGTAATAGTTCCATCAAGTATCTGCTTTATTCTTTTGATGTTGCGTGAGAAACTCCTACGAATCGGGAAGACGCCTGCATACCGAAGTACTGCAGGAAGATAGACGTCCGCGGCCTGTTGGAAGATGCAGACAGAAATAGAAGAGAAATAAATAATGTATAAGAGACAGAGGCCATTCGTCTGGCTCAATCTGGAGCGGCTAAGTATGAGGGATGGTGGAGCGCATCACATCGCTCATCCTCCTCCTGATTCAATAGTGTCCTCTTGTAGTCTTCGTCCTTTATCCTCTTATAGGCTCTCCGATATTTTTCTGGACCTGTCCCGAGGGTCCCGACAATACAGCGTTGTTTGATGGATTCAGTGCAGTTCCAGTTCTCAAATCGCTTTTATAGTGTGAGTTTCTCCTTATGTGAAAAATCCTGTGAACTTTCAGTTCTTTATTGTTATTTATATTCATTTTGCGAATTTCCTATGGTAGGCCTTGGAAAACCATGTAAAAAATCCGAAAACAAAGTAAACTGAAAACAAAATCATTGTAAGTACGACCCAGTGTTAAAGGCAACAATCAACCAATTTTTTTTATACAATCAGTCAACCGAGGATTGTTCGATGATGAAATGATAGAGAGTACTATAGACGATTGGTTGAAGCTACCGTCCATTTGGAGACGAACAAAGACGGTGAACAAAGAGAAGAAATGAATCGCTGGGGGTTTAAAGGACCGTTTTCCAATGGTTTGGGATTTATGAGTTATCTTCATTATCATGTTCGATTTAATGGTTTGCTTCGTTGAATATAGAAATGACCGCTCTTCGAGGGATTTGAGGACATTATAATATATTATCATAAGGATATCAGAGGATATTATCTGAAATTAGCTATTTAAAGACGCAGCATGTTAAGTTAAAAGGTTAATTAAGTTTTTTTTTTTTTTAATATCCCAAAAGGTGTGTCTAGTAGATAACTGCCCTTTTAACATTCAGGAATTCATATATATCATGGCGAATATGTAATGGAAATTATTTAATTATGGTTTACTATTTTCAAACAATTATATTTATAACAATTACATTAATAGAAAAATTAAAAAATGAACAATTACTTTTTATTTTATTTTTTTAGCATTTGGTATAATAATTCCAAAACCTTTGTATTTTTATGATTCAATTAATCTGTAATTAATTTCTTTTAAGTGATTTAAAAGTGGTATGATAATAATTATTATTGAACATTAAATTACAGATATTTAAAATAAATAACGTTCTGTAAATTGACTATTATATGAATGTGCTGAAATGCTGCTATTGATGGAGAAATTGATTAGGCATTAAGGAACGATGTCCCTCACCAATCATTGTAAACCGATTTCAGACGGATATTTGGATTTACTTTCTGATTCGTTTTCACCTACTCGTTATAATCCAGGCAACCTGAGACGATAAAGAGATCTTGGTGGAAAGTTCTGGAAATTCGCTCATCAATGTTTTTTCAGGATGCTTATCACAAATTTCAACTATGTAATCTCGAATTTTCCCGAAAAAATGAAGGTTTTTTTCTTTTTTTATAACTTGAAATATTATTCGAATCAATAATGAATTAAAGAATAATAAATTACCTAAAATTTTGATTCGAATAACTTTTTTTGTTTGGAAGCGAGGGAGAGTAAATAGTGAGATGGCGTTTCGAAATTAATTTGTTGTGCATTTAGCATTTTTTTTTAAAATGTTTCCGTGTAAAATTTGAAGTAACAAAGTTTGAATTCTTGATCAGCACCGAAAAAATATAAATGAATGTTCAAAACTTTCCACCGAGACCACTTGCATAATTTTGGCTCACGGTCGCTTAAAAACTGTGCGGCCAAACAAAAAATCATTTTGATCAGAATTGTATGTAATTTAATCTCATATAATTTAGTATAAAACGAATAATATAATTTATTCGAATACGCATGGTTTTCAAGTTATAAGAAAAAAATAAATACATTTTTTTTGTTGCTTATTTTATTCTTCTGGTGTGACAAAGTCGAAATTTATAATCAGCGCTCTAAAATTCTTCTCCAAAACTTTCCACCGAGTTCCCTTACTGCCACGGATGAAAATAGTTATAAAGTACAAACGCTTAAGGAATTTACTCTTGTTTAATTTATTAAAGGTTGATATTTCTAAAAAAATGCACAGTTTTCTTGCTATGGAAGAAAAAGCGTAAAAAGATTAATTTTTTAAGAGTTTTTGCATTTTTTGTATATTCTCGGGAAAATTTAGAGCAACAAAGTTAAAATTTCTAATCAGCAGCTAAAAAAAGACTTATGAGTAAATCTTTAGAACTTCTCCAAAACTTTCCAAGTAAAAGTATCTACCATTAGCCTAGACTATTATTTTGCTACTGTATGTGTTAGCTATAATATTGTGTAACCCTATCACTTAGCTATAGCCTTAAGTGTAGCTATAAGTATGTATACATATTTTGTTCTCACTTTTAAAAAAAGTTCCTTGATCTGGAATATGATGTTAGTACGGGAAAAAAAGGTATTAAGAAGGCTCAACGTTTGAGGCTTTCAGACGGTGTAGCGAGCGTAAAGTTCAAAATTTTGCCTAACAAAGCCTCCCTGCAAAATGTATTATCCTATGCATTAACAAAGGATCTAAGCTCTGGCTTCATAAGATAAGATGGTAATGCATATTATTGTTATGTAAATGCACTTCCACTTTATGGCTACTCTTCCAGGAGGGGTCTTGTTAAGTATTAATGAAGAACTAATTTAATGGGAAATGTAATTCTTATAATGAATAAATTAGTGATGCGTAAAACTGCTTAATGGTATAATTATATTTCCTTTGTATCTTTTTATTTTTATTTTTTTTTTTATAACTTATGACAGAACACAGTTTAGAGTTCATTTTTTATTTATTTAACATAAGATAACAAATTCTGTTCTACCAGACGGTAAAAATTATCGGTCAAAAAATATGAAATAAAAACATTGAATAGATTAATAATATAAAACATAATAATACTATAGTAGGACATAATAATACTATACACTACTTGGGAATGATAATTATGGAATGTACTTTGTTAGAAAATTAGAACATAATATAACTAAAGACCTGCATAGATTTAAGTGATATGTCTAATTGGATTGTTTTGAATTTAAAGAAAGGTAAGTTGTTTTTTTTATTTATTTATTTACAGAAATTTACAACTGTATAAAATATTCAAAAGTTAAATGTGATAATGAAAACATAAAACCCATTGGTAGCACTTCTATGACTGGGATACGGAAAGAATTTGATAGTTTCGTGGAGCCACAGAGCTGAATCCCATATGTTCAAATATGCCTCATAATGATAATGTATTTGAGTTGTTTATAGTAAATAGAAAGTTTATAGCGTTTGTTAAGTAAGTGTTATAATATTAGTAAACGGTAGTAAACGGTATCTAAGAGCAGTTTCTTGTCGTTTCAGTCTTGTATGAGGATTCCATGTAAGGCGTTTATAAAGATGGAGTCCTATGTAGCGAAACAGTTTAACAATAATAAGTGGAACATTATTAAAATATACGGTTGGAATAGATTGGAAGTAGTGGGTTTGCGACGAAAGGCTAAGGTGTTCTGATGAGATTTATTTTAATTCTCCAGTACTGACACTATTCTTCAATGGATGTTATGTGTGATTGCAGGGTTGGAATGCAATATTGGATAACACGTGTATAATCAGCGTATTTAGTGAGGACAGGATGGGTTGGGATATCAGCTACATTAACCGTATAGATAATGGGACCTAGGATACTACCTTGAGGGACACCAGCGAACTGAGAAAATGCTTCAGCACAGAGAACTGCTTCAACATTACCAAGCAAACACTCTAAACTTCCAATTTATTATGAATAGATCATCTACAGGCCAGGTTAGATATGTTTTGCTAACTGTGTATATGTTATAAAAAATCGAGGTTTTAATTTATTTTCCCTCCACTGGGGAATGGAGCTCCACAAATCCAATCCTTACAATCAACCAAGTCCTTCATAAATCTTCGATTTTTGTTATGTCACTAATAACATCATCCAAAATTACCTTTACATCACATATTTTACTAATTTTAGCCGCAATAAAAAATTAAAAAATATTTCTGTTCCATCATTATAAATTCCATTCTGACACAAATCCACTAGTTTCTAACATTTCTTTTCAATAAATTTCCAATAATAATCCGAGGGGTATAAAAATAAGATGGCCTCGGGATCTTCTAACATAAAACTGTCATTGAAATTCTACCAGTAGATTGTTTCTTTACAACTCGTTGTCCCTTCATATTAATTACAATACGTATTCATTTGTTTTATGGTCATACAATTATATATCTCAATAGATAAATTTTAAAAATAGTTAAAAGTACCTATACTTCGTCTTCTTCTTCTTCTGCCGGTGTTCCAAATCGCTTCAGATCAGAGCCTGAGCTCCACACGGATCTATCAGCCCAGTCTCCCTCCTGTAGATCCTGACCATCTACTTTCGGACTCCTTTCTATCCACGTGGTTCAGGGTCGTCCTCTTCTACGCTTTCCAGGCGGCTGCCAGTCCAGGACTCCGTTCGGCCAATGCTCTTCCTGCATTTTCCTGCAGTGCCCATAGCTCCTCAACAGCCTACCTGCACTTATTTTATTTAAAATTTAGATCGTTGTGGTTATTGGAAACCTTAAATAATCAGGAGTAAACATACCCGCAGTATTTGTCGTAGTTTATAATTCCCATTATGATTCAGTGATTTTATTTCCCCTATTATAATATGATTTAAGGAGCTATAAATGAAGAACAAGACAACTGCGGGGAAGCGCCTTGCCTCGGTAAAGACTAGAACCCAGAACCTGAGAACACACCATTATCTAAATTATTTGACTTTTCCCCTAACTGATTCAGGGTGGTTCCCCCTCCCTTAGCCCCGGATCATTAGCAATAAACCTGAAATTCTGTATATTTAATTATCAACGAGAAGCAAACATAAGTTACGATGCTTATGGCATCATATCTTAATGGATTTTTGTTGAATGTTTCCCATGAAATAGAGCAGAATCACACCTAAAAACTATATATATATATATATATATATATATATATATATATATATATATATATATATATATATATATATATATATATATATATATATATATATCATGGAGTTTGAGCGCATTAGTTACGAAGCTCCAACCTTCAAAAATAAAGCAAATGACATTTAAGACTTGCAATATTATTTCTTTAACATTGAGGTTTGTTGAAATTTGGTGGGAATTTTTCATTTCATCAGATCACTGTATAAATATTCTGTACTCAGATAATATAAATAAAAATTTTATTAAAACCGTTTTTATTAGAATAATTATTTTTATATTTAAATATTGATTTGTAAAATATTAAAGGTAAAGGAAGTTCATTGAGAATAATCATAGTCTATTGTAAAAGAAAAAGAAGTATCGAACGAACTAGGAAATGGTGGATTAAAGAGCTAAAGACGGATCTGTTGGGGATGGGTGACAGACTGCCGACGTTGGATTTACGATGGAGATAAATGGGGGAGACCTCAGGGAGGTCAAACATCATTTTAAAACGTAAAGAAGCTTAAAAAAGGAAATGAAGAATATTTAAATCTTCTCCTTACTTTAACATTGTTATTATCTTAATAATGTAATTGATAATAGATAACAATCTATGTTCGTCTGTTCGGATCTATTACATAAGTCAGACATTAATCATGTCCAAACAATTTACAAATTCTTCATATAAAGTATGATAATTCGCAATATTTAATTATTATGTTATGGATATTGGATGAATTTAAATAAAAAGAACAAAATTAAAATTATATTCAAGCGAACCCATCTTTCTTCATATGGGAACTGATTTGATTCAAAGTTTTAATGGGCGAGTGATCGTACTCAGAACAATAATTGATCGATCCAGTTTGATATTCATGTAATTTAAAATTTTAGGTAATGTTTTGATGCTTATATATATTTTTAATACATTGATTGAAAAATAAAATTAATTATCATAGATTAAATGAAAAAGCTCGTAGGCTCTAGATCTACAGATTTTTTAATTATTATTATCTTGTATTAAAAGTTATATATGTTAATTTAAAATTTATTTGTAGAGGTTTACAACTTTATTGCAAATACAATAACAAAACATGCTATATGATTAGTAAAGCATGACAGTAATTTGGCAACAATCTAACCGTTGATTTCATTCCAATGACTTTTTATTAAGCTGATTCAACAATATTTAACACATTTTTTTCCTGATAATCCTTATACTAATATGAAATAACGCTCCTTAGAAAATTTTGCTAGATAATTTTTTATTAAATATTCTACTTCAATAGTACCTGTATGCTTTTGATTAATAATGACCCAATTATTGCCGAGTCCCGACAATCTGAAAATTGTCTCGGGTCATTCTAAAACTGAGCATGTACAATACTATAAACTATATTATGTAACAAAACACTTATTTTATAACGAATTTGTTATTCAATATAATGTTGTGCCATAAGCCTGTCTATTTAGTCCGAGAACTCAGGCCAAAAAACGTGTCTGATTTCAAGAAATTTTTTATCGTCTAGGCCGAAAGTACTCTCATAATAGAGTCTAAATATGAACGTCTGCTACCCAACATCGGTTGCAATCAAATTTTAAAGGTCAACGAATTTCGTCATTTCCCTCACTCTTTTTCAGATTTTTCTCAGTAACTCTCCCCCCAGTGCATTTTAGGTAAAAAATTGACATAAGCAAGTTACTGAGGAAAATATGAAAAATGGCCACTTGAAATAAATTTTCTTGAAATCAGACACGTTTTTTGGCCTCAGCTCCCGGACTAAATAGATAGCCTTGTTACACAACATAATGTTAGAAAGTTGTACAAATTGATTATAAAAGAAATGCTTGTTACCTGTGTTATCGCAGTAGAATATTTAATAAACAATTAAAAATTACCTAACTAACATTTCTAAGGAGTGTTATTTCATATTAGTATAAGAATTAATAGGAGAAAATTTTTTGTTAAAAAAAAAAGATCAAATTTGTTTTATCTAATTGTTTATTACAATACTTATAACTTCGTATAATTACAGAATATTTATATTTCCTTATCTGTTATTGTCAATTCACTATTGGAAATCAAGGTTACATCGTCTTAGAACCTAGTTACGACAGGAGGTAACTACGCATCAGTTAATTTCCTGAGCAGCTGCATGGGGGAGGAGGGAGTGCAAACTATGCAGTCGATAAGGAGTAATGTGTCGCTATTCGGACCAAAGCTATTACCAGGAGCCAATAGCGCAATTCCAGGAGATCAGCGGGGCAAAAGGAGCCGACCTCCGAGGAACAGAAGACATGGAAGGCCAATAAGCCTTCAATATTTCCAATAATCTCCCGGATTGCTTCCACATCAAGATTTTACAATTTCCTCGAAATTGCCTCTCGACACTCGGATTGTTGCCAATTTTTGTAATCATATGGATTCCTGAATATCAGTTGGTGGCGACAATGTGGTGTATGGAATTGAGGTTCCCCAGCGATATGGCTTTCTTTATATGTCAGACCTTGTGTGTTACTCCTAATCAATTTTATTAAATTTGTTTGACTTAAAATCGGATCGTTGCATTATACCTAAATGAAATATAATATAATATATTAATGGGATATGTCTATTCAATAGCTAGACAACGGTTATATATTTATAGAACATATTTGATGATGCCAGGTGTTGTATCCGATATTGGCTGGCGTTTCTTAAGTCATGAAACTAATGAATTATTTTCACGAGTCAACATGTACAATTGGCTAGGCCTAAACCATTGAAAAAAAAACGCATATAACAAAAACCTGACCCTCGGGCGTTTACCAGTCGGCTCCAGGCATATTAACTTTTTCGGGGTTCGTTGATAACTAAGCCCCACAACTTCGCATGCTCATTTCAACCGCTACGATGCTATTACATCAAAGTGTATTAACTGGATGCATGCTCCGCTTTCCGCGTTGTATATCTTCCTAAAATCTCCAGTAGACTCATTCTTCCTCGGACCAAAGATTCGTCGCAATACTTTTTTTCTCGAAGATCTTAAGGCGTTGTTCTTCCTTTTAACTTAGCCGCCACATTTCAGAATGTGCAGAACAGTAGGAAGTGCATTAGTTTTGTAAATTCTAGCTTTTAAGTTTCATGACAGAAGGCGCGAGCTAATTAATTTTGCACCATATAAAAACAAACATTTCCCACCTTAATTTGAACTCTTGGATATCTTTGATTTTCGATCATAAATATTAAAATTTATCTTCGTGTTCAAACGTATTTCGCAATCTTCGCCGTTTCTGCTTCTATTTTTTGTCATATATTTTGTTCTATCAGTAATTATTTCGAAACCTAATCCTTTCTCGGCATTCATAAACGTTGTTTTATTTTATTTAATAATTCCCGCATCTCCTCTTATCAGTACCAAATCATCAGCATACTAAAGCATGAATATTTTACCATCTAGAGTTATATATTTTTCGGTACACATTACTTTTCGTATAGCATATTCTATTTCTAAATTCAACATTACAGAAAAAAGGTTATTATATATTAGGGAAGGTAAAATTAATATATTTTCCTTTAAACAACATCTATTCCTTCACCTGCTTCATAAACAAACTATAGTATCGATGTAAACAATATTTATTTATGTCAATTACGATTACTATTAACAAATATCCTTTTGTAAATATTTAGTCGAATAAATGTAGGTATCTAAATTCTAGTAATATACCTAGTTATCCTAAGAGGGCTTTTATTCCAGAGTATATATTTCTTTTTTCTCTAAAAATATACACGTTAAAACCAATAAAAATGTGCTAGTATTCCCTCCGTGTATAGAAGTTCCAATGTATCTTCACCGTTGGATATAAAGGAGGGGAGTTGAGCGATTAAAATAACATCAGTTTGAAGAGAAGATGCCCCCTACCCAGTTAGTTGGGTACAGGTAGACAAGGGTACAAATTGGGTTTGCTTCCGAAAATATTTGATGGTGCGGTCCCCGGGACAGGAGGAGATCCCAAGGGACGGGGCAGCACTTTATCCTTACTGCCTTCTTAGTGTCTTCGCCGTTGTTTATTCTTCAGGGAGAGGGGGGAATTCATAAGAATCCTCGAGGGGCCCAGTTAGCGAGGGATATGCAAACAGTGGGGCTTATGGATAGATATCTCCAAGAGTGCTTCAGTTGTGGCTGTTAATTAGCCGATTGGAGATTACCTCAGCTTGGTTAAAGACAAGGAATAGATTACAGGCAAACACGTTCATGATGAAGCCTGTCTCTGGATTAAAAAAAGATATTCTTTGACGTTCAGCTTTTACGCCCTGTAAATTCAGCGCTTTTATCAGATTAATAACTTATTGGACTTGATCGGATAAACTTGCGGTCAATGCTCTTTACTTTCTCAACTTCCTAAGATTAATGAAGCAATGGTAATCAGTTAGCAATTTTTTTCATGTATTTCAATAGTTGAAGAAATAGTTATATTTTTTCTTACATTCAGGTTTGTTTATTTAGTGTTTAACGTGTTTAAGTACTCCTATTTATTAAGGGACGACAAGTTATCCTTATGGGTAACCTATTCTGGTCAGAATGGGAAGCAAGAGATTTATTTCGTGGGTCTGCCAAAGAACCAGTTCCGCTCATGTACTACTCATTGAAAAAAAGTTTAGAGGCAAATACCACTTTGTTCCGTCATGAAGGAAGTAACGTTTTTCGGAAAAATAATTCCTATAATAGAGATATAAATTTTAAAATCGTTATTCTCTGTTGGTAACCTGAATAGTTCAAAAAGAATTTTGCAACAATTGCGGTTCTTGTATGTAATCGAGCATAATCATTTTTCATTATTATTATTTTATTCTTTATCTGATTCATAATAAATTCTTTTCACAAAATCTGTACTTAAATGTAGTATTTGTTCAAAATTTATGAAACAGTATTTATTCCACAAGTATTATGTTTCGTTATTCGTAATTATCTCAAAATATCGGTTGAATTTATGAAATAATACGTCAAAATTTCGGCATGTTCAACAAATACTTTAGAAAGATTTATTCAATAGATATGGGATGTAATTAACCGTCAGAACCCAATGGTAACGTATTTTTAAAAATTCATAGATTATTTAAAGTAGATAATAAATTTCTTTATTAAAATGAATCATATATAACGATTAGTTAAAATTATAATTACTAATGTTTTTAAATGGTTCTTAATCGTGGTTTTTAAATAGTATAAAAATTAGGGATTACCTGTCTTAAATCGTTGTTAGTTATGCCTATATACATTGACCTATTTTTTTAAACTAAAAAAGCATTTCAGGAAGGAGATGGTCCGAGTGGCGGACAAGAATCAAATATGATAGTTGTAACTATTTATTTAATGCCGACGTTTCGACCCACATTGTAAGTCTTCATTACAACGCATGCAAGAGTTTTTCGAACTTAAGAAAAAAATCCTTACTTCTTAGTAAAATTATTTCAGAATAATGTTTAATTATTAATTAAAGCTTACTATATAACTGATATATTTCGATAAACAGTTGTTCAAATTAATATTTTTGATTAAAACGACGATTAAACTCACTATTCAAATATTTATTTGCAACAATTCGTATTAATTAATAATGAATAGAAGTTAATTTTTTATGAATGCATGCACCATTCCTGATATAAGTAAATGCCAAAATTCGTATTTTTTCTTGTAAAGCTGGTTATTTTTTTTTTAAATTTAAACCTGCTTTGTTAGTTCTTATAATAATTAGTTCTTAAACAATCTGTCAATTGTTTACTCCGTATAAACTTTTTACCACATTTGTTTTACGTGTTTTATCATTCTTGTAAAATAAGCTAACGGCAACCTTACATTACCAACAACTGAAATATCTGCGGCCCATAAAAACACCTCGATATCTAATAATCAGTAATTAGCTAAGAGAGCGAGTATTGAATAGGAGTTGAAGAAGAAGAGGGAACTGATAAGTAACCGAAACAAAAAGAGGACAGAGATAAACACAAATGAAAGGTAAAGCCAGCAACTTCTTTAATCTGCTAAGTGCTCCTCCAGTAGTTGCCTCATTATAACTGCCTCACCTCCATCAGGCTTGCCAACTTTGTGTTGCTTCAGCGTTGTCCGGTCGGTGGCTGAGTCAGCTTTTGGTGGAAGTTGTATTGATAGGAACATTTAGTAGTTCCATGGATATAAGCGGTAGATAAATGCAGAACAATCTCCAATTTCAATTAATTTAAAACACATTAATATTATTTTTTTAAGTTTCGAGAGTGTCCATACATAAACAAAAATACTTCAAAATTAAACTTATTTTTCAAGTACCCACGAACCTAACCCGTGACCAAGAAAGTTGGAATATATTCTAGAATAAAATAATATTTGTGTTTAATAATAAATAAAATAATGATGTGCCTCAACGAATAATTCCAATTCCAAATAAGGTAATGAACTTCGTAAGAAGGTAATTAAGAAGTTTGCTATGCGTCTCTTAGAGAGTTTGGAAGTAATTGGAATATACTTTGATAAATAAAACTTTTTTATCTTCTATTCACATTAATTTTCGTATCAAGAAATGATCATTTTTATTGATTGGTTCTGGGAATGTGGAATTGTTGCTTAATCACATCGTTTTTAGAAGATTTTCTTCAGTTTCATTGCTGTTGGCCTGTCAAATTTTTTAATCGAATTTTAAATCACCATGCAATAACATTTGAGAAACCCCATAAGTTATTGAGAACAAATTCATTCAAGTTCAAGGCAACCCAAAACGACTGATAATTAAAATTCGATTGGATCTGAACATAATAAATTTCCAATTAAGGTATTAAGAATCATTTTGTTGTTTAAATTTAAATTTGGTTGGCTTATGGGGTTTTAAATCAATCAACTTTACGCACCAATAATTAACAATAACTACCTAAAAATATGAGTTTATTTATGATGAAATTGTTTATAAAAGTAATGTTAGACTAGATTACTTAGCTTTTGATTCATCATTTCTTTCGCACTAAACTTCACTGACTTAAGGGGTTTCTCACCTAAATGGTAACTAGCCACCGTTACAAACAGCGAAAATGCGTCGGACTTATAGGGCTATACATCCACTGCATGCGTCTACCCCAGGTAGAATGAAAATCCGTTAAATTTTAAATATACCCCAAAAAGTGACTTATGGGGTTTCTCAACAAAGCGGTCCATTTTGTCGTTTTATTGACAGAACTAAGGTCATAACAATAATAAAGCAGAAATAAATATTTTATTGCTTAACCTAAAAATAAAATTGCGATCGTAATTCTAATCCAATCTAAATTCTGCCGCCCGGAGTAAGTGCCCCCTTTGCACGACCCTGTCATAGCCAACGATTTCATAACCCCAAATAAATTATCAAATTTTTCTAAATTTTAAATCAATGGTATACTCTTCATTTTCCTAAGTTTTCTTTTGTTTACCATGATTTTATATTGGTTGATATAATATGCAATAAATATGACTTTAACAGCTTCTCAAATGATAATACAGTGTAAAATAGTTAAGTTATTTTATATCGTTTTATGCTTACATGACTATTTTTTTTTTAATGTTTTTATTAATATCGAATTAATTGTGTACAATAAAATACAGTTGTTCAGTCACTGGTGTGGTAATCTGTACATTTTGGTATTCATACACAGGAGAAACCACACCGCGATTCTCAATTTAGGTACACGGGGTAGGGTCATCACTCCTACCCCCGGCCTTTTGGTGAGTTGCCTCCAAATAGCCTGACGGGTCTCACTTACCCGGGGGGGGGGGGGAATTGCTTGAATTATTTAACTAAATTATTTCTATAAATAAACTAAATTATTTCTAATCTGTACATTAGAAAAACAAAAATTATTTATCATGAAAACAATCCAGACAAGTAAAAATTAATACTTTTTAAATAATATAATTGTTTATTCATTTGTTGCGTTCAGTACACCCTGGATTATTGTAAATAAATGTCTCAATCCTAATGGAACAAACATATATTTTCTAGAAGAGTCATGGGGAAATTGCAGAGCCGGAACTTGAGGGGAATAAAGAGGGCACTTGCCACGGAATTCAAGCTATTTTTTTTTGGTATAAATTCAAAAAATATATGATGCTGCTTTTTTATTGTGTAGACCTTAATTCAGTCAATAAAGTGAGTTAATGTTATGACATAATGATATTTATTTTTAAATATATTCCCTAAAATACTGCTATACAACTGTTGACTTTTATCGAAGGAGGGGGAAAATTATGCTTGCGCCGCTATGCGAAAATCTTAGTTCGGGCACTTAGCAATTAACTAAGAAATTGACTGTTTCTTATAAAAAATATTATTGAGTAAATTTTATTTTTGTTCTGTCTTTTTCTCTCCTGTTTGGGAAGAATGCTTGTTACACACGTGGATTCCCTGAGAAACTTTTTCTGTTTGGGGCATGGGATCATTACAAATGCAGATTGGTCGGATTTGGTTCTGTCAACGTGGAGATATGCTTTTAGATCTGTCATGAATGGATTTCTGTTTGTCCTTTGAAGCTACACATTCCCATGTCAGTTCGCTTTATTATTTTTTCTTTTTGTGTTCTCTAAGATGAGGAAAACACATTTAGTTTAAACGCAATAAGGTCTTTGCGTTTTATAAATAATAAGATTATTATATATTTATTTAACCTTAATAAGGTTATTATTTATTTGCATAATAAGTTTTAAGTTAATGATTCGCTTCTCAGCAATAACAATAAACTAAAATTAATATGTTTTTCAGTTTTATAATTATTATTAGATTTAATTATAGTGTTTGAAATGAAATAATTTGATGCCGTAGGTTTTTATGAATACGAGAAACATGTTAGAAACAATATGAGTGTGTAATTTGAGCATTATCAGCATAAAGAAAAATGTGACTGACCTACACGGTGACAGTTTTCTGTCGTGGGAGTACTGTCTTGGCATTGAGATGCTAGAATGTTCGTACTTCTCTATACGCTAAGTGGCAGTTGGAGTAATGGCGGATGTAGAAAAGCTGGCTGAACGCTAGCAATATGTATATCGTCTTAAAAAAATAAATAAGGTGTGACAGTTCACTGCCAAGGCGTATACATCTGGCAGTTAACGTGACAGCAGGTGTCATTGCCGGGACCGGTGCTGCCAATTATTACGCCAAGATGATAGTGTGACAGTACTGCCACGACCGTACATGCCTCTTTGTGTCAAATGCCTAACAGTTTACACGATGGCAGTTGCTGCGGTAACTATCACTGCATAAATGGGCCTTAATAAAGCATCTTTAGAAAAAATATTCATAATGAATCCTTACTATTTAAACGGAATTAGTTATTCAAGACATTTTTGAATTACAAAAAAAAAAATCTTACTAATGAGAATTTAAAAAATGTGATATCTTTAAAAAAATAAACATTCACAAATATTCTAGAGTATCTTCAAATTTGTATTAATGTATGTTTTATTGCACCATGTAAACTGATACGAAACTAGTTTTTATTTATATTAATGCATTGTTTTAGTCATATTTTCTGAAATTTAATTTTTAAATACAATTGCTTATTTACAATTACGAATATTATAGATATTTATATTGTTCTATCTCATGTTGAGAATAAAATCATAATCAGAAAATTCATAAATCATTCTTGTAAATTATCGATAATAGAAAATAAATTAACATCTAATCGTTACTGTCATATACTATTGCAAACTTAGAACCTTGTGTTTGTTAATTATATAATAATAATTCGATCATAATAATTGGTCATTTTTGTTCTTCTAGATTCACTTCATATTTTATATGTTTCTGTAGAGATACATTTTAAAGTAAGCAGTCAAATAAATAAGCAGTCAAATCATCATGTATGTTATTAAATTTATTATTATATATTTATTGTTTAAATGGGCATATTATTGTAAATAGGAAATCTGATAAAATAAAAAATAAATAAAGTAATAAATTGTCATTAGACAAGATTGCTACAGCTTACAACAATTTAAAAAATATTAACGAAAATAAAAATAGAAGTTGTTATTAGAACTCTTAGTTAGCCAGGGTAGGACCTTCATACTTAAATTAATTCTACTTCATATAAGATTATATCATCGCTTTTTCTATTCATTGGCAAATACCAAACATTATTAAAACACACACACATTATATATATATATATATATATATATATATATATATATATATATATATATATATATATATATATATATATATATATATATATGTTACTCTTAGAATAAATGTGAGTATTACAAAACATAAAATTGGATGAGCTTTGAGGGGCCAGTTGATGGTGGCCTGGTGTTTATTTTGTTCCTGTCTTGTTTACTTTTTCTTTGTAATTGTTATTTGGATACATATTGTTCATATGTACTTTTGTAAAAACTGGTCAGTCTATTTTTACATTCAGTTGTTACTTTTATTGTTTGTTGTAATAAAAGTGATACTTCATTAACTGTTCTACAAAATCCATTTCAATGGTGTATTAATAATGTAATAATTTTAGGGTTATATTCTTAATTTAAAAAAAAAATGAATAAAAAGGTAAAGGAGGCTAAATGATGAGAAAATTTAATTAAATTTTTCTATGTCCAAAAAAAAAATATTTCGTTACTTTCGTTTATTTTAAAAGCATTGAACTGTATAAAGACGTATAATAACAGTTTGTATACCATCTAAAAAAAGGAAATAATACATATTCTATATTCATTACAATGTTTTTTTTTGGAAACATAATATATATGATTTTTTTTTTTTTCGTGATATTGCGGAGAAGTCTAAAATTAATTAACTTACCTTTGAGTAAATTGGTTCCGCAATGACCCACAAAGTATCTATACCTACTCTTTAGAGTAAGCTCTGACTGGGTAGCACTTTGTACTAAATGCTTGATTTTTTTTTTCCACTTTGGCCCTAAGTATGTATCTGAGTTGTGTATTAATTACAGATAGAAAGTAAAAAAAAAAAAAAAATTCTAATGTCGCAGCCACAATCAAAATATATTTATTATTGGTTTTGTACGAGCGGTTTTCGTATGATGGTTATTTTCAAGAGCTTAAAATATTTTTTGTTAAGGTGTTAAAATTTTTATTTTATTAGTTTTCATCCAATATTTGGTTTTTATGGGCATGCACGTTTATAGAGTCTAGTAATGAGCAAATCTCTAAAAGAGTTATATCAGTGCTGTATCGAAGGGTAAAATACCGAAAGGTTGAGGACCTAACACTCAGGTCTAGAACCAACATCGGTTCTATCGGCATCGAACCTTCGGGTTCGCTTAGCCTTGTCATATAATATGTTTCGAATATAATATATTTTTGGAGGGAGGGGGCTGAGTGGGAAGTTTCTATCAAGCACATTTATTACTCCTTTTCTGTAAAAAGATATTATAAAGTACAAATCTACGAAATGCGTGAAGTAATTAAAATACAGAAGGACACAAGAAGGAAAAGATTAGAATGTTTAAAAGCATTTTCTAAGTTCTGAAAGAAAGGATATCCAAATCAGTATATAAAAGAAAACTTGAAGCAACAAGAAAGAGAAGAAAACTAAAGATCTCTCTCGTAGAGAATCATATCGCTGATTTAAAAATTTAGGAAGAGAGTCAGGTGGAAGAATATTGTAAAAGGAGGAAATAAGATACAGTTGGTAAGCGGAATATCATTACCCAAAAATACCTAAATAAATGAAAAAAAAAATATATTGTCACAAAAGCAGTAATTGTCGAGCCCGTTGGTGTATGGTTGAGTAATTGGGGGTATCCCAATGATTCTTGGGGATGTTTGATGAACAATTAATTAATTTGTTCCGTTTTGTGAGATTTATCTGGCAACTTTTCTAATATTATAACAGTGACACATGGTCGAAAACTATCTAAAATAAACACTAGTCGGAAGGAGCTATATCCGAGACAATGGGCTGGAGTAAATTAGATCCAGTGCTGGAGATATGGCGTCATCAGCCCCTTCATTGCTTGCATTTATCTCCAGCCAAATAAAGAAATCACGGGCAGGCACACCTGATATATACCGCAGCCCTGTCCGTCTGTTCAAACATTTACCCGAGTCGGTTTTATCTTCTCCAGGATGAGATCGAAGCCGCAAGATAAAATAAATAAATAAAATAAAAAATATTTTTTTGAACGACAATGCCGCTTTTCCTCAAAGTTATTTAAGCGATTTGTGGTCTACATTTCTCGTTATCAGACTAATATAATAGTTACCTACTTATAATTAATCATAATAAAAATGTTTTAATTAGTCTTTCAATCATATTATAATTAATTATAGTTTTCTTTTCTTAATAAGTTAAATTTTAACTAATTCATGATTCATAGAGGGATCATTATACTGCAGTAAAAATGAAAAAAAAATTAATAATAAAATTTATGTAATGAAAACATCGATTATGACTACACAAATTTATATTAAATTTTTCCGACTTCAATGACAAAAATTGATATTGATAGCGCTGAGTTATCAGAAAATGTTCAATAATATATATATATATATATATATATATATATATATATATATATATATATATATATATATATATATATTTAGGAATACATTGAACGTTTCTTAAACAGTTGATTAACCATCTTTGAATTATGCATTTTAAAATAAAGTTCTATTTTATTAGCTGAAATTCTTTGAAATATTCTTTGATATGCTGAATTTGTAACAATTTAAGTATGCAGGCACTCAAAATATCCACTTTATTCCCAATGGATGGGTTGCAGTAGACTTGAGGTGGGGTTACTTTTAGATAGAAATACAAATAGAGAAATAATATGAATAAAATCAATTTTTAATTAGAATTTGAAAAATTAAAGTAAAATAAAAGTAAATCACAATTGAGATGGAAAATGAACAAATCATATAACAAAAAAAAAATAAAATAAAGGGAATAAAAATTAACAAGTACAGAAAATCAATAAATTAAAGAGAATATAGAACAAAATTTAGTTATATACGTTGGCTTAGACGTTTTATGCATTGGACACTTGTCCAAAGCATCTCCAACCACTGTCCAAATTACCCCCAAACATCTTTTCAAACAAATAGTAATACAGGACAAAATCCAAATCAAAACATTAATTATTCAAATTACTATGAATTTCCACAGGGCATAAAAAATTGGCATTCTTCGAATACAATATTATTTATGGGCACTCGCATGGATTTGAACTTATGATTTTTAAAAAAATTAACTTTGAGCAATTCAGTCTAGTGATGTTATAAACCAAAAAATAGATATGTCTGATATTTGAAGGATATTAATATATTTCGTTCTTAATTTTATAGTGTTGCCATTTATATTAATATTTCTGTTACAATATGTACTATATTAATCAAAAATAAAGGATTTCAGTATTTGAAATTCACCAGGGTGAATTGGAGCATGATAAATATTAAAATAAATGTATTATTCACCTGGTCTACAATATATATTGTGAAATCACAGTAAAGTGTAAAGTGTAAACTAAAATAGAAGATATAGTTTGGCTAGCGGTGGCTGTTTTGTGGAGGCAATTTGTGTGGACTAGTTCGGTAATTAGGGAAGCCTTATCTCTAGTCATTAAATGGATTTATTAGCTCTTCTTTCTACCTATTTGTCACTCTCGCTCCCTCTATCTCCACTTTTAATTCTTCTCGTTGTTCTCTACTTGTTTTTATGAAAATTGTTTAATTTTTTTTTTGTATGACGATATTAGTTTAAGAAATGTTTTTATTATTTGTAAAGGCACCATTTTAATTTATTACTTTCAATAATGAACCTTTGTAATCGACCATGAAATACAAAATGTACTCCCTCCAAATTAGAGGCTTAACGTTACATGATTTATGGAATCGGAAAAAAAAAAAAAAAAATCATCGAAATCGGACCTGTATTGGCAGAGATATAGCGTTTTCACAGCCCTTTTATATAGTATTCTGCACATATTCCCGTTGAAATCGATTCACCTTTGTTTAGTTTTTTGTTAACTCGAAAACTATAGATCGCTCACTGTTAATTGGCATTCCGAGGGCGAGCTCTTTAGGCATTTAGTTAAAACTAAGGTTTTATTTTTCTTTACTCTTGGAATTTAATTAAAAAGATAACAATATCATCTTATAAAATATTTATATATTAGTAGATATTTTAAAAATAAAATCTGAAAGTAAAGTGAAAAAAAGTTTGTTTACGAATTGGTGCCGGATGGGTTCACTCTCCGTATGCCATTTAACTGTGGGCAAGCTTTTAGGTATATTTAAAAAAAAATATTTAAAAATATCTCTCAGAACATTCCAGATGCTCAATTGAAAGATTATTTCATTGACTTCAAAACTGAACATTATTACTTTAGATTATTACTGAACATTATTTGAATTAATTTTTTTATATATAACTATTCAGAAATAATAAGCCAACGTGTGATTATTTGAAGTGTTTTTTCCTTCATTTTTTATAAGTGTCTTATTTGTTTATATTGTCTGGATTTTTAATTCTGGTGTTATTCTGTTTTTGTTTTATTTACTTTTTTAAAAATTATTAATATTTTACTTCTATTTACCTATATATGGAATATGAGAAAGTAAAGTATGAGAAAGTATTGCGATCGTGAAAAATTTCTCATTCGAGTTTTCAATGGTTTTAAGTTCTTCTGAGCCCCAAAAACCAAGTCTCACAAAATTATTTGGTTAGTAGTAATAAAAAATGTGTAAATATAAACTATGAAGGAATTTGATTATTAACTGAAGGAAAAAACTAATTTTTCCCACGTCAAAAATAAATTTCCGCACCGCACCATGTTTTTTAATGATTTGTTCGCATGCCTCAGCGGTTATAATAATTTCTGTATTTTGTGGTGGGATTCCTAGTGTCTCAGGAAAATCATTTCATCATCATCAACTCTTATAGCTCCCAGTGGAGCAAAGGGCCTCAACGAACAACTTCCCTCCATCTCTATTCCCAACCAGCGCCTTCACCTCGCTCCAAGTCCTTCCTGCCTGCTCCGCCTCATATAGTACGGATCTCCTCCAGGTGATGCGAGGTCATCCTTTTCGGCGTACTCCTTGAGGGTTCCAATCAAGTGCCGACCTTTCCAATGCTCCAGGCTGTTTTCGGAGTGTATGGCCAATCCAGTTCCACTTCCTTCTTCTTATGTCTTGCTCAATCGGCCTCTGTCCGGCTATGCACCAAAGCTTGATTTGAGATTTTTTCGGGTCATCTGATGTTTAGAATACGGCAGAGACAGCGATCGGTAAATAACTGTTGCTTCCTGGTGATACTCTTTGTGACCTTCCAAGTTTTCGAGCCATACAGAAGTACAGACCTTACATTGGTTGTGTAGAGGCTCTGTTTCTCACGCACGGACACACTCCGGTTTCTCCAAAAGAATGAACGCAGTATTGGCTTTCCGAATGACATCTTCGTCGTTCTCTCCTTTCTCTGAGACGAGGCTACCAAGGTAAGGGAAGACTTAAAATCTTTCAATAGTTTCCTCATCTACTTGGAGACTGTCCTCGACACTCGGGTTTACCCGCATCTCCTTCGTCTTCTTGATGTTTATTGAGAGGCCAGCCTTATACTGCTTCCTCCCGGAATTTTCAGAATCCATCTTTGATGTACGAGAACCTCTGGGCCATAACGCAGACATCATCCGAAAACTCCAAGTCCTCCAGCCTTTGGCTTTGTATCTAGGAAAGTCATTTTTTTATTTAAAATATTTCCGTTTTTGTGGAATGAGGTTTTGTTCATCATTCTCTATTCTAGGTGTAGTATAATAAATCGCCAACAAATAATCGAATAAGTGCCTCATACTCTGGTAAGTTAAATATATTTCACATGAAGGGCTTTTATTCCTCTCGTTATATACTCGTGAGGAAAAAACAGTTTCCTATAATAAGACGGAATTGGACTATCACCTCCTTTTTTGTATTTATTTCCAATTTTATTCGTTTTTATTTTATTTTAGCGTGTTTTCATTATCTCCAGTATTTTTCCAATTAGTTTACAGCTGTTTTTGCTAGGTTTTTAACCAGTTATCTAATGGTCGCCTGTTTAATTATCCTTAGGCATTTCTTCAGCGATGGCCAGTTTCAAATATATTTTACACAATCGTTTTAAAAAAAGATATTTTATATATGTTCAAGTAGTCATAATTTATTTTAGGTACTAATTATTTTTCTTTTTGATTTCAGGTAATTCGTTTTTTATTGTGTATAGAGAAGCTTCAAATTACGTAAGTACTTAGATTAGTTTTCACCTTCATACTTCTGGAGGTTTAATGTTGTTTTTTTTTTTATTGGTACAGCATTTCATTAAATGTGAAAATATTTTATATGTTTAAATTATTTAATCGATACTATTATTATTTTGGAGATGGTCTGGATGAAATAGCTTTAGATTATTTTAATTTTATGTTTACCGCAACCCTGACATATCAACTAAATTACTACTTCATTCGTAATATTAATATTTTGAAAATCGGCCAATTTCCTTGCTGGTTACAAAATAATGACACGCTAGGCATGAAAAAGGACTATACCCAGCAGCTTCTTTTCACGGGCTGCTGCTGGACACACTGGGTCACAGAAAGAGATATCTCGTCCAACTCCTTTTTCTCCCATCCTCTCATAGGTACTTACTTATGCCGACCATAACCATTTATTTTATTGTGTCTTCGGTCACAAATCATTATCATTATTTTTTTTTTATTTATATTTTTATACATATAATTTAGAGCGCCCCGAAAGTAGGATGGCTTACTGTATAAAAACGTTGTTAATTATTGCACTATGTTTTATTATTTCCGAATAATTATATAATCCAAAAAAAAATTTAATTTGTTTGTAATTAATTTTATTTTATTTTAAAGGCTATTGTATTATGATTCTAAAACATTTTATATTTTTCCTCTATCTTAATAAATGGTCGAGATAAGGGCGAATAAAATTTTAATTGGACTTAATTTTCAAAGGAAATGGTGGATTGTGGTAATGTCGAGTTCCAAGGACCATTATGAAGAGACTTTGGTGTCAAATACATAAAAATCGGTCCAGTAGTCTCGGAGAAAAGGTGCGGACGATGAAAATAATCATAATTATTTAAAAGTCTTTAAAAGTTATTCCACTTATTTATTTACTAAAATGTCCATACTTTTTTTCAAAAGAGATATTCATTTTATCGCCAAAGGCCTGATTGAACCTCGTTCTAGGTCATGTCCTTTTGCTTCGTTATTAATGGCCGAAATAAATATTCAATAATAATATTCTCGTGAACGATGATTCCAAGTGTTTATGGTATATATACTTTATATAAATTTACTTTACAATGTTAGGAATATGTATAACTGTGGTGTTTTATTAACTTATTTACGACTCAATCTTTATTAAATTAGTATCGTTAACTTCTATTACACAATAAACCGTTTGATATTTTATTCCCAATCCGTTTCAAGGTTTAGTTAAAGCGACTTTGAAAGGGTTCTTTAATTTCATCCGACTAAAGAAGGAATAACGATTTTAGTCCTCAGCTAGTTATACTAATTGTAAGTGCACTCTGCTTTGATCTCTTCCACTTCCATTCTGTATTATTACATTTGTAAGATGGATGTTTGGAATAGGATAAAGATCAAATTGGATTGAAATCAGGCCAAAATGAACTTGATCGGCTCTCTTATTTACATTATCCGATAAGAATATTATAAGTTAATTTATTCGGTAATATCTTAGAATTAGTGCTGTTAAGAATTATTGAGGCGTACACGAAAGAGGGCTGGATCAGAGCTATTCAGTTTTCACCATAGCGATATATGGAGATAAAGTAGACAGTTAATGAAATCAAGAATATGATGGTCTATGTGAATATGATTTCTATGTTATATGAAATATAACATAGAGTGATGAAATATATTGTAACCAGTATTATGTGTACATTAAAATTTGTGCCCAAGTGGGAAGACAAGAAGGAATGAAAAGAAAAAATAGTATACATAAAAAATAAAAGTTATATATGACAAAAGTATATAAATTGTAAATCTTTAAATTAAACAAAACTGTATATGAAATAGTTATTCTGTTAGACCTCCCCTTCCTTTTTACTTCTAGCTTAACTGATGAGAGATAATAAAAGAAAAGCACTGCAAATTATTACACCATTGTTTATTACTTCTAAATGATTATACATCAAAAAAATTGAAAATTTCTTTATTTTATTGTTATTTTTTTAGCCTTTTTATAAATTTTTTTTAATTAATAATTTCATAATGAATATAAGTTTGATACTGTACCACAATAGACCAGTCTCTATACTGAATTTACATTTCAACTTTATGCATACGACTAATAAGTATTCTTAATAAAAAATTAAAAAAAAAAAAAAAAAAAATCTTTCTCATTTCTAAAATAAAAGGAAAAAAAAACATTATGTCTTACAACAATAAATGTTTCTTTCTTATGTGTACATAACGTTTTTTACTATTTTTTGTATAGTTACCAATACTTTTTATAAGTGGATTTTCGTTAGACTTACATTCAAAAAAATAATTGCTTGCATAGCTTGTTAGTATATTCATTAATGAATGATATTTCCAATTCCTTATGCGTAGTTTTAATTTTGGTATAGTAGGGGTAATTCCCAGTTATTATTAGGCATTTGTTTTGATAAATTTGTAATTAGTTTGGCACATACAGCTAAATATTGGGCAAGCGAAAATTAAAATTAAAATTTTTAGTATTTAGTATAATTCCAATAACACTATATTTTTCCTCTATTAAATGGCTATGATTTGGACTTATGAAACCTCTAACCGTCCGCCATATTTGGACAAAACGGCTTATAGTCATATCGAGTTCCTAGGGTCATTCAAATTAAAAAGAAAATCATCCCAGTAGTCTCGGACAAAAACACAGATGAAAATTAGATTCTTAGCTTCTACAAAATGTAAAACCTAAGATTGTGAGATGGGGAGGGAGAATAAATGATTTTTTGGTCGTTTGCAAAGTGAACGTTTATGATTATAAGGCGTTTTGTCCGAATATGGCGGCTGGTTTGAGATTTCATACCTCCCTACCTCAGCCATTTAATGGATAAAAAATATAAAGTGTTTTGGATATATAAAAGAAATAATAAATAAAAAGGGAAAATAAAAATGAATATTATTTAATTTTGAATTTTTTTTTTACTATCTTTATATCTTTAACCCCCCTTCCGTTTAATTATCTCTCAACTTTTATGTTTTTATTTGTACAATATATTTTTTTTTAAATCCCCATTGTATTTATTCTTCCCATTTCTCTTATTCTCATATCTAGTTTTTCTCAGTCCTGAAGAAGGCCAACAGCTTAGGCTTAAATATCGGCAAACATTAAACCGCATATTTTATTAGTGTTTGTTTTATTTATCCATGATGAATAATTATGGTTTACATTAGGAAGTTAAACAAACAACGTCCTATATAGTTAGTGATTTGTTTATTCAAGGAAATGATATTTCAAATTATCGCATAGCCTAACTGAAAGCTGATTTTTATTTTTTTCTATATCAAGAATATGCTGCTTATACAGACTGAAATATAAAGAGTTTTTCACTTTTGTATATATAGAGAGTTGAGAGTTGTATTCACTGAGTCAAAAGAGTCGGCCAGTAGTTAGCTCACTCTCAAGATTTGCTCTCAAGTGGACAAGTAATTTTATGTAAAGTTGGTAATCAAAATAAAAATTTATTAACGTGACACTACTCATTTAGTCTTATTTTTTTCCCTAAAATTACACAACTCATCACTTAGTCATAATGCATTTTCAGCAATCTTTGACACCCCTACTGTGTTGATAATATTTTTTGCAGTTTATCCCCTTCGTCGATGAGCCGACATGAGAGGCGGGCAAACATCCACTAAGAATGTTAATTAGTAATTGGCTGAGTCAGAGCTACACAAATATAGTATAATTGACGGGGCTCTAATCCTGATTCCTGTCCCCTAATCCTAGCCTCTGTTTGTTCAAGTGGTCTTGTCTCCTTTTTTACTGCCCCTATCTCCTTTTTCTCTTCTGTTTTTACAACACTATAGTTCTCTAAAGGGGAGAGGAGAGGGGAAGAGGTGGTTCTTCAGTTCGTCCTGTCAAAAGATTGTTAACAACATTTTTGCTGACTGTTTACAACTTCGGATTCGGATATCCGGATTTCTCATGTCCGAAACGCAGATTATCAGAATTATTTTTTTTTTTTATATTTTTTTATTTGTTAACAGTAAACTGGTAATAAATCATATTATATAGTATTAACAGATATAACGTAAATTATGCTTATTTTATAACAAAAGTTAACATACCTTTTTTTTTTATTAATTTTAGTTGCATATGCATCGGAAAGTATCTTACATCCAATTTTATTCTTTGAAAAGACTGCTAATTGTTACATCATGGTTTATTATTTTCAAATACCTACATAAAAGTTTTTATTTATATTTTCTATTTTTTCTAATCTTTACAAAATGGCCGAGATATAGACGTGTGAAACCTTTGATTTGCCGCCATTTCTGAACGAATTAAAACCAATTAAAATTTATATATATATATATACATTATTTGTAATTATATATAATATATTAATTTGTAATTAATAAATTATTCGTAATGGAATTATATTTAATAAAAAGAAAAAGGGGAAAAGGCTTCTAAGAAAAATTTCAATCCCTATTAAGGCTCACTTCTAAGAATTTCGCATAGTTTTTATTAAATATGAATTATGTGTATATATAAATATATGTATATTTATATGCACATAATTCATATTTAAATATAGCAATAGGGATTGAAATTATTCGTAAACATTTTTCTCCTTTCTCTTTTATTTCTCATACGTATTTTAAATAAGAATTTAGTTCATTATTGTCTCTTGTATTGTTAACTCTTAAGTTCTATTTCCTTTTTTGATTTTATCTTGTGTTCTAAATCTTGTGTTTTGTGGTGATTGCCTGATTTATAAATTGATTGTGACGATATGTCTGATAAAAGGGAGCAAATAGTAATCTCTATCAAACGAAACATTTTTTTTTCATTTAATAAATATAATATGATTTTTTTTATTAAATGATAGTTACATGTCTTGTTCGGAATAGCCACATTGTTCTGGAGAAAAGGATTTTTAGTGTATGTTTGTCTGCTTAAAACTGGAGCTTATTACTTTAAATTCATGTAATAAATAAGTTTAAATCAATAAGCATGGACTTTAAAAGAATCACTGATTAATTAATATAATATAATAATAAAAGTACGTTTTTCAACCATACCGAATTGTTTGAATAATTATTTTAATCTAAACGAAAAACAAATACACTCAGTATGAGCCCCTTATGAAGCACATTATGGTGATTATCTTACTATCAGAAGCACTTGCTGGTAATATGGAGCTTTTAATGATCATTTATGTCCCGCGACCAGTTAGCGGTCGCGAAGGTTTAATGGACTGTCCAACGAGTTGGTGTCTGCTCCAGTTTTCAAAATGTTTATTATCCACTTATTTAATGGCTCTTAAAAAGGTAATGCCTGTATAAATGGACGCTAAACGATAATATGGTCTCCCCATTATTAGGATCGATTATCTGAAATTGTTAATTTTGGATTTATATATAACAATTCTAATAATAATCACAATATTGTTGTTTTGTTTTTTAATACAAGTTGTATTATAATGTATTAATTAATTAAATTAAAACCAGAAAATTGAACCAGAAAATTAGAAAACAAAACCTTTAGTCCAGTGAGTCAACCTTTCACCTTTTAAAGCATCATTGGGACTGAAAAAAACACAAAATATTATTATATTATTATTTCTGAATTTCGCACTCCTCATTCAATGCTGGTAATATTCACCTATCCGGACTCAGTAAGTCAAGGATTAGGCCCGGCTTAGCAAATATTTTTAAAAAATCCGAGGATGCTGGTTGTCCCTAGTAACACGGCTTTCTGTTCTTCATAATCAGCAAATCCCAATTCTTTGCAGCTTCTAATCTCTCTTCTCTTCCAGTCTCTTCTGGGACCAATCCATAATTGGAAATTATAAATGGCAACATTTCGCCTTCTTTTATAGTTGCTTCAATTCTTCACAGTGCTGTGATACTTTGTTATCTCCACTCCGACAACTTTATGCATATTGTCGTTATTAGGAACTCCTGTATCAATTATTGTAGCCGTTTTTTTCTATTTTTAGTATAACCAGAAATTCGGTTTATTGCTTGGCACTGTATGGCCTGTGATTATAAGCTGATCCCAATAAATAGTGGTTGCTTTATCAATGAGAATAGACTGCGGAGCATAACGGTAATTAGTAATGCTAATTACTGAGGCTTTGATACATCTGCAAAGTTTTAGCTTTTGGTAAGAGTTTGGTGAATTACTTTTGCCAAGTAATTATACCTTTCTAGATATTCCTTTCCTGCTAATATCGTGTAGCCCGTTGTTATATGCTGAATGGGCTCTATCGCCACTTTACAAAGTCGGCATTTATCCATTAATGTTTTGTTTTAATATATGCCTGCGGTATGAGTTAGTTGCCACTACTTGGCTCTGTATAGCAAGAAGAAAAGCCTCTGTAAAAAATTGTACGCTAATACAAGAATAGTTCACGTATTTATCGGCTTTATATATTACCCGATGAAAGATTTGTTTTCAGAAGAATACTGATACGCTTTTCAAACTCCTTCACAAACATTTTATGAGTGTAAAATCCTTGAATTTCAAAAGCTCATTTACAACTAGATATTTAAAGGAGTCAGATTTCTTGAGCTGCTTTATTATATCCTTGTTTGATAGTTCAATATTTTCAGCTTCTTTCAGTTTGTCTTTATGTATATTGGCTATTTTACACATGTCTCTGCTGAATCCTCCTTCCTACCAGCTCTAATAAATTTCTCAGGTCTTTCTCATTCCTTGCATATAACTTTATACCATCCATGCAAAAGGTCTGAATAACATGCACTCCATCTTTTAGAAAATATCTTTTGCCCCAATCAGCTAATAGTTGATTCAGAGGATTCAATACTCGGCAAAACCATAAAGGGCTCATTGAATTACCTTGAAATATCCCTCTCCTTATTTCTATTGGTGGTCTAGCTGTTTTATTCTCCACCTGGTAGTGAAATACATATCTTTCATTTCCCCGCTAACCCCTTTTTCAGATCGATGATCTTATGGTTGATCTTTTAAGAATTTTAAATTTTAAGAATTTCGATCAGCCAGTTATGTGGCAAAGAGACATAAACTTTTTGGAATTCAATCCAAGCAACATTGAGATTCCTTTTATTTTCGGAAACTTACGTTCCTGTTAAAGAGGCGATTATCAAGAGCTCCTTACAGCCTCTGGAATTGGTTTTACATCCCAGTTGTTGATCTTGGGTCTTGTTTTCGGTAATATGATCATTCACTTTCTTGGCGATAATTGAAGTCAGGATTTTATAGACATTGTTCAAGCATTTAATTGATCTAAAATCTTTCGGTCCAGTTTGTTGATTTCCTCATGTGAGTGATTCCTAGGCAGAAATCTTCAGGAGGAGTTTGGACATAATTGAGTATTTTACTGTAACATGTAGCAAGGGCCTTATGCATATTGCTAAAATTTCTGATCCAATTATTACAGATCTTAACAGGGTCTTGTGCTTCCCAATTTTGTACCATTGTTGCCGTGAAAGCTAAGTCTTCTCTGTGAAATCGAAAATATTTATAGCGGGTATACTCTCAGATGTTTTCATGCCAAAATATTCCATAATAGTTTCTATCTATCTACTCCATTATTATAATTTTTCGGTTGCTCCTATGTATCCGTTCAAAAGGCTCTTATATCTTTCCGGTTAATTTTATTATTGCATGGAGCATTGTATTTTGATTGCAATGCATTGTAGAACACTTTCTCATTTTTTCGGAATAATACAGTTTGTTTCCTTCTTCATTCCGTTCGGTATCCCATCTTTCCGATTAGCATAAACAGCCAATGTTTGCTTTATTTTACCAAGGTGTGAGCTTAACTTCTTAATCATATCATATTTAACAATGGTGCAAATAAATATTAAATGTATTTAATATTAGTTAAATATATTACTGCAGTAATGTGATAGTGCATCTCACTTCAACAGCCAAAATATACTAATCAAAAAGTGAAAGTAAATCATTCAAAACCAGTTCAACTGAATAAATATTTAGTTAGTCTCTTTTATACCGTTGATTTTAATTAACGGGATTTTGTGTCTTTCAATTCTAATGATGCCTGAAATGGCGAAACGTTGACTGGTTATTTATTTACTGTTGTTTGAGACACTCAAGATTTTTTTAATAGTATTTTTCAAAAATAACCCTGTTATAATATATACTAAGGACGATTGTACTAATTTTATTATTTGATTTCATGACCGAAAATAATAAAAAAATGCTTATAACACTGAATTCCGTGATATATTTTTACTTTTACTAGTTAAACAAAAATAAAATAAATAAAAAGAGCGTGAACAGCAGAGCTCCATCACTAAAGTCGTATTTTTCCTCCGAACGGATTTATTGCGTCCCGTTGCGCAATTTGTATTAAATATTTTTTGCAATAATTTCTGTTATATAACTTATATTGATAAGATCAATAATAACTAAGATAAATTTAAGAACTACAACACGAAATTGATAATATCAAAATGGCGTAGGTGGGAGAAAAAAAATAAGACCCCAAAAAACACTTCTCCGACTCCACCTAAATTCACGTACAGGTTTTCAAAACTCTAACTCAATTTGGAGAGGCTATCGAAGTGCAAAAATCTTAATTTTGACTGAAATTTATCCTCAGTTCTATGGGACCGTTCTGTCTAGAAATCAACCATGCATACCGAATTTAAGCCCATTAGTGCTAAGTATATTTCATTGAAAATATAAGGATAATCCACATCTTTCAGCAAAGTCCGTTCTACAATAGTAAATTAACGAAACAGATCTTCCGCAAAACATTTCAATTGCCTTAGAGTAGGATAACGGTGAGATTGATGAAGAAATATCTTCCCTTGCCAGTGAAAATTTATTGAAGCAGATACTATTAAGTAATTAATAAATAAATAAGTGTTAAAAATGAATTAGTTATTATAATAAAATAAAAAACAATTTTTGTATTTTATTTGTTTGTTTTAGCACTATTTTTTTATGAATATTTTTTTTTTTTGCGCTCATGACCTCGATGTTTTGCGCCTAAAAGCATCAAATAATTAACCAATCATTGAAAATATTTTTCATTATTTATATGAAATATAAATAATGAAAAATATATATATTTATATTTAAAATTGTTTTTAGGAACTTTTGTAAACTCAAAGTTTATCATTTCAATTTAAAGCTGTGAGTTCTAAATGTCTGTTACTAAATAAATATAAATCTCATCTCCATAATTAATTAATGTTTTCATACGAACTCACGCTTGTATTTATTTCGTAATAATTTATTGTTTAATAAATATCGCTCATGATAACATAATGATTAACTTTTTTATAATTCGAACCGTCAACAATTTCTCACCTCTGTTAATACACCATAGTTAAGTAGCAATTCGTTATTTTTTATGTATGATAAATTTGTTTCTTAAAATAATACAGTCAGACATGAATACGTTGTAAGAGCACATTCATTATAATATAATTTATGTGTGTAAATATTATTCGTCCTCTGTTAACGCAGTTATTAACGAAGGGGAGAAATTTCCAGTTTGAACTGATTATTTAGTTTTCCGTTAAATATTAATAAACTTAATAAAACTCGATTAGGATTATTTTCTTTTTTTTTAATTATTTGTGTTAATTTTAAAATCTTAATGAAAATATTTTATTTTTTTCAAATGATTATTAATAAAATGACAGAAATTATTTCCAAGTTCTCACGTCCATTTCATTAATTGAATGTGAAATTAAAAAATATTTTATTTTATTTTTTTATAAATTGGTATCATTACTTTCTGATCACCGGGACAATAGTGTGTGTAGTGATACACAAAAATGATTTTCTTATTATATTCTTAAACAATATATTAAAAGTTTTTAAAAAAAATGGTAATAAGAATATTATTAAGAAAAATTCATTGTCATTAATGATATCACAACATTTTGAACAGGATTCGTTGCTATAAAATTTTGACATTAGAATTAGTTTGATATAATGGTTACATTTTTATTGACCTATGAGTTCGGTTCTCAACTTCGTTCTATAACTATTTGCGGGAAGAGGGGGCACTAGATAAAATGAAATATTTAAATTTCCTCCCTCAACTGAAACGAACTCTGACAGAAATAATAAATAGTCGAGAAGAGGGACTGTGCCGACTATTGAAGTCACTGCTCCCCTCGCAATAAATACATCAGTCCCAGGCCAGCCCGCAAAAAAAAATATTAAACAAACTAAATTCTCTCCGATATTTAAAGCTTTTGTGTCATAAGTATTTTAATTATATTATTTAGTTTTAGTGTGATTTAGTTACCTCATTGTTCAACCATTCATATTGAAATTAACTTTTTTGAAAACAATAAATTGCATTTAAATAAAATAATATTTGTTCTGTCATTATCATAGCATGTGAGATTCTTATCTCAGAGTTTCCGATCTGTAATATATTATTAGGTATATTTTTTTAATTTATTTTTTATTCACATATGTCAAAATATAAAATGAAAATTGTCGGAATTTATTATGTGTACACTTTTTTTCAGTCTTTGTTTACGGGTTGTTTTAAAAAATTATCTATTTATACTATTACTATGGTAGTTATGATGCAAAGAACTTTGATTAATAATTTTGTGGTGTTGTTAACCTATGTTATCATGTTAACCTATGTGTGTGAATAACTTTTTTTTCCTTAAATATTAATGTTATTTTGGCTAGTAACCAAAACTTTTACTTTTTATTATTATATATTTATTACGGTATTTCGACCATTTTCAGTTATGACATTTACATTTTATCACGCTCTAAAAAGATCATTTAATGTAAGATTTAATTAAAGTGATATCTGAATTTTGTATAAATAATGTATATAATAATCTGATTTATTTTTTATAACACTTGCAAATAGCTGTTTACTTGAGAATGACCTTAAGTTCGGTCAATACGTCGTTATGAAAATGTCGTTACAAAAAGTGCAAATTTTTGTTTTTGACTTGAGGACCATTATTTTTTTAATTTAAAATAATTTATTAAATTACGTGCGTTGCAAATTGATTATTTCATTTGTCGTATAAATGTAGCAAAAAAAAAAATTCTGCTGTAATATTTTAAGAAAACGATATCTCCCAGGATATGGATTATTTTTCATTTCATCATTTTTACGTATAATAATAATGTGAACATTATTCGTGTAATTAAAAAAAATTATTGTAAAATTCTCGTAATATGAAATGATGGGGTATTATGAAATATTTAACTACATACTCTAAAAGATTACTGTGCCGCGGTCGTGATAATTTATAATTTAAAGCAAGCAGAAATCAACCCTCATCTTAACAGTGGAGACGCCAAACATTAGACAGTAGTCGCTGAGATCCGGCCCGGAGGACCACTAAATTCAGGGTGGCTACCCCTCGACAGCTGGCCCCGACTAATGATCTCTTTATTGCACCTTCCACTCCGCATCATCAATCTTGTCCTCTATCGTTAGACAAACCGGACTCTCATGCCTTCCTCTATTTACTTTTCAACGGGTTCTCTACAGCTATTTGGGGTGGGATTCCTTTCGCTGACTTCGATAATCCCACTTTTGGTTATAATGTATTAGTACTTCCTGGTATGCGATATTTGATGAATACTTAATTCGAAGAAGGAATACAAAATAAATCAAATTCGTTATTTACAAAATCCTCGCAATAATTAAATTAATTAAACACTAATGAAGGTATCACGGCACCCCCTGAGTTTCCCTAGGGATGCCATTTAAGCGTTGGTTGCGGAAATCAACACTTGAGCTGACGGATCCATGTTAGGAGACAGTTGATGGTAGAAATTTCTGTAACGTAGGGCGGCTGTTTCTGAAACGCATGGAATGTCAAGCTCATCTGCAGTGTGTTCTTGCTGATGTAGAATGGCGCGTCAACTATTTTCCTCAGTACCTAAGTACCCAAAGGTCGAAATGATTTGATTCTCTGGATCTGATATTTAAAGGAAAACAAAATATCGCATACGTAATATTACATCGTCTTTACTTAGTGTTTTAATACAGCTTTTATTTTAAAATTTCAATTTGTCTGCGTCTATGGTATACCGTAATAAATTATAATATATTTGTATTATCAATATATATATATATATATATATATATATATATATATATATATATATATATATATATATATATATATTATTGCTTGTCTTAATAAGGTATTTATAAATGTATTAATAAAAATATCCATGAGAAAAGAAAAATAGCATACAATTTTAAATCAAGTTAAGATGAGCATAACTCTAAAATTCAAAATTTCAACTGACAGCAAAAAACAGATGCTGCTAAGTGTAGTCACTGATTACTAATTTTGAATCAATTAATAAAAATTCGCTACTCAAGTCGTGTGATATGATATTATTGAGATGGGATATCCCCAAAACAATAAATTTTCATTAGAAAAAAATCTTGATTTTGTAAAGTATACTTAAATGAAGACTTTTGTATTATTTCATTGTATTCTAAGTTGACCATGATAATAATTCATTTTTGAAACTGTTGTTATTGATTTATTTTCTTAATTTTCCAAGGTTTCCAATGCACTTCTTGAAGACTGTACGTCGCTCCCCTTACCCCACACATTTAGCTTATTATATATGTATGTAGGTAATAATATAGCCATAACAACATAACCATACCGAAGGAGGCGTGATAACATAAAGAGGATGGAGACAGGTAGAGGCTAAGAAATATTGTATAAGCCGCAATGCAGGGGACAATTGTAAGCTCTATTAAACATAGACTCTAATTGCCACTTGCTCTGCATACATAGTGCTCATTGAACTTAGATAATATTTTCTTCTCTGTGCTATGTCTTACCTATTTTTATAAAGCAGAACTTTAAATTTTATCTCTTAAAGATAAAAAAATAAGTCTGTCATTACCTTTATTATTCGGTAGAAACATTTCGTCTTGAGGCATGGTTAGGTTAAGTCGGATTCTTGGGATTATAGATGGACTGATCTATTAAGAATATTTATTACTTCATATTGCAATTGCTAATTTTTATTAAGAATTAACATTTTTTTTGTTGATAAATTGCTATCTTACGTTGCGAACATATTTTATATTTTGTAATCAAGTATAAAGTGATTTGGAAACATTAAATTTCTATAAAAATAAAAAATAATTTTACATTTTTTTTTCAGATTACTTGTGAACAAATGAACAGAATAATTTTCTGTAAGCAATAAATTAATTAACTCTTCTCGTTTGGATTTTTCTATTTGAAAAGTTAATTTATTGGGACAAATAAATATTTGTCCCAATAAATTAACTTTCCAGTATCGCAATCTTTCTCTCAGACCTTAATTTAAAATCTATTCAATTTTCGTGTGCTGTTCTGAATGAAAATAGTAAACTTCAAAGTTTTCCTGGTCATAATGTCGAGTTTTTCTTTTGAATTATAACCGATAATTTCAAAATCTACTTCTAATTGAATAAAACAATGATTTAAGAAACATCTTGGGTTGTTGTGTATTTTTATTCTACATATTTCATTTAAAAAAATTAAATAATATGTACGCTTGTTTAGGTTCATAGATATTTATTGTGTAATATTGAAAACTTTTTAATGTATAATTTTCATCTAAAGTATGTTAGAAGTATACCTAGTCTGTATGTTGAGTTTTATCTATTCTTTACAGTCTTTGCACAAACTTTATATATGTTTATGTTATATATAACATTATGTTATATATGTTTAAACAGGAATAAATTTACTAGTAAATATTTACATATAATGATCTTATATTCAATTAATATAGAACCAAGAGTACACCAGGTCCCTGGTTTGTGAATATCCATCTCATAACATACTGACTGCATAACGGTGTTAGGAAAAACTTATTATTTATTGTAATTTGGAAGAATCGTTAGTCATGCTATTACAATAGCAGTATTGTAATTGGTCATTGCAATCACTCAATAAAACAGTAATTACAATTGTGGTTTGCAATTACAATTACTAGTTGAGCCAAAGTTATTGCAATGACCAATTACAATTCTGCTATTCTAAATTACAGTAATTGGTAAGTAATTGCAATTGTATTTGAAATTACTTTTCCCCTGACACTCCTACAAACCAACCACCGATACATACCAAAATTGGAATAAACAAATTTGGTCTTTTTGACTAATAAGAAATTAAATGAAAACGGCAATATATGAACTTAGGTTTACAGCCTGTGAGCAAGAGGAACTTTTTTTTAGTGTTATTTATTTTTTTACAATTTATTTAGAGCCATTCCCACAATTTTTTATGTAGTACAAAGATTTTCGAAAATCCCATCATTCAAACGATAGATAACACATTAAAAAAAACCTTAAGAAGATATAAACATAGACTATTAATTTATAATTAAATCGTCAACAATAGTGCCAATTAACATGGAATATCACATTTAAAAGTGTGTATATATCTTGTATATCGTGTATATATTATATCTGAAACCTATAATAATAGTCATTTGCTATTAAGTCTCTTTTTATTATATATATATATATATATATATATATATATATATATATATATATATATATTTAAATTATTTAGTTTTCTGTTCTGTTTATTATGTAGGCTTTCATAAAAAAACGTTTAAAAACAAAATTGCCCTTAAACCTTTAAATTCTATTTAATTAAAAAACCTCAACTGTAATAAGTTATATTACATAATTATGAGTTGAAAAGTTTTGAATTAAATTATGATTATTGTGTTAAATTTAAGGAGACAACGAATATAACTGAATTAAATAAGGCTGAAATAAATTCACTTTATGTTTATTTTTAATATGTAACGTTTCGGCCATAATCCCATCGTCAGGAATATCGCATTTATCGCATCTAAATGTTAAAATAAAATAATAATTAATTATTGCCCAGTCTAGACCACGTAAATTACATCTAGAATTAATTTCAGCATTATTTAATTCAGTTATATTCGTTTTCATCTTAAATTTAACACAATAATCATAATTTAATTAAAAAATTTTCAACTCATAATTTTGTAATATAACTTATTACAGTAGAGGTTTTTTTAATTAAATGGACGATTTTGTTTTAAAACGTTTTTCTATGAAAGCCTTCTATCTATTGTAGTATTAGTTTTACTGGGGTGCCATCTCTGACATATTTGTCTGTTATAAGTAACTCATTTGCATAACAAACTTATTTACCTGAGAATAGAATGGACAATAACGTCTTATCATTATTTTATTTTTATTTTATGCGATAAAAATATTCTTAATGACGATTTTGTGGCCGGTATCTGAAAAATAAGCAGATTTTGATTTAATTTTAGCCTTTTATAATTCAGTAATTTATTTATTTCTTTTTTGTTTATCATTTTTTGTTTAGGAAATATTTTAGGTATCTAATTAATTAAAAGTAAAGCATTTGCAGTAGCTTTGCTCAGAAAGAATCCTTCGTTTACTAGATTCAATATCAGCAGTAGATGGTCTTTAATACCTAGGACTTGAGCGAATCCGTGCTGTAAGAGATGAAGTGACCCCTCAAGGGTGCGACATAAACTCATCTCCCCTCAGGATTAGATAAAAGAATATAAAAAAAAAAAATGGACTGGATTCGTGAGATAGTGCTCCTCATGCTATAGGCTTATTGAAAATCTTTTCTCTCAGGCGTGGAATTAAATAACGGAAGCTTTTGTGGTTTAGTTTATAGCGGGCGGAGTAAATCCAATCTGAGACTATTAAAGGTCGCCCCATCATCGTCTCTTAAAATGCACCCTCAGTCTGAGTCACCTCTGCGACCCTCGGCTTCGGAGACTACCTCAACCTCCTGCAATCAACCGGGATATTCATGGCGAGGGTCTTGCCTGCTGACGTTGGGAAGGAGTAACTTGAATTATTGCAGTGGAGTGAAGAAAGTAAAACGACAATAATACTTCATCAAAATGGAAGCAATCCGATGAAAACAGCACTCGAGCTCTGCAGTAATAACTGTGGACAGATGTTGGGATAATCAGGTTTCAGGATTACATAGATTACAAGATTGCATAGAGCCACATGCTCTCTCAATAGGCTGCTCCAGTATAGAAAAGGTTCCTTATCTTCAGGATCGTGCCAATGACACATTCCTTTCAAACACAATATCAGCTTGGCTAAAGTATAACAAATGCCTTAATCAAGGACACAGCCCGATTTTTTATTTATAAAAAGCACAGGCACATGATTATGTGGAGTTACGGAGCAAAGCATCATCAAATTTTTCCAATATCCGGTTCTCACAGTTATGTCATTAATGCAGATTTGGATAATCCTCCAAGATGAATGAAAAGAAGAAGACATCGGGGGACCTTTTAACGTATCACTGCCAGTCACTAGCGGATTCAAAGTTGTGGCTTTTAGACTGTAGCCTCCTCCTCTCCCCCCAAGATAAAACAAAACATTAATTCAAAATCTTACCGTATATAATAACAATAACTTTGCTAATGTAGGACTACGATTACATTTTATTTCTCTAGTTGTAACATTTAAGTTAACTATTTGCAATAATTTTGTATTAAATCCCCATATTCGCTTTCTCACAAGTCGATGTCTAACACGCCAAAGGTAAACACAGTATTGTAATTAAACTGTGTTCTGTAATATTGTTCAATTGTTCTCCATGGTTCTTTGCTCAAAATTAAATCAAAAATTGCATACTTCAGCTACTGAATTCAAACCCATTATTATAAATAAAAAACATTAAAATTTTCTTCCTAAAACATTATTGTTCCTGTAATTACCGTTATTAAAACAAATTCACAGCTGAATTTCTAATGATTTAAGTTCTCCGCTTCAAATGGTGTAGAAACGCTGTTTTGATCTGTTGCTATGTTGCCTATTGCCAGAACGTCTGTCAGCCCTCCCTCATCCAAAAAGAAAATTAAATCCTGGATCCGCTATTGTTGTTATTAGAGTACTACTGATGGATTGCTACTTCACAGCTCGCTGCTGTGTCGAATTAATCATACAGTGCATTTGCTAATTGTATTTTTTAGACACTTGTAAACCTCATTAAATACGTTTAAAAAAATAAATAATTATTAAAGTACGGATAGTTTGATTTGAAAATTAGATCCTGATTCTATTTTGTAGAAACTATATTCAAAATGTAATTGACTTTAAACACTTTTTATTCATAAAAAAAAATCTAGAAACAAACATACTTATCTATTAAAAATATAACAAGAGTTTATGATACCTTTAAAAAAACAGACGAAGAATATATAGATATAGAGAAAGGCTGATGATGGCTAAGAAGAAGGGAGAGATCATACATATGATTATAAGCGGACGACGCTGAACCTAGCTCGAGTAGAATTGGATCCGCGCAGTGCCGTCAATCACACCCTGAATACTAAGGTCGGCTTCTTGCCTCCCGCCTCTAGATCCCTCTGTCACCCAATCGTCCCTGGATTTTCACAATATTTTTTTATTTCATGTTTATTTATTACTGATTAACCACTTTTCAAATAACATAATCCATAAAATATGCGATATCAGTTACCATTTCATTCCTATAATTGGGATAACGGAGGAGTAAATTTTCATTCATTCAGATTCATTTATTGTTGAACACTATACAATGTATAGCCAGTAAATATTACATATTACGTAAATAATACATCTGATATATCTACTGGTCACGTAAACACTTAATTATTTCAATTCTTCATACGTTTTTACTTTCTTTATAACCTAGGCAGGAAACGTATTGTGGTTGAGCCAACATTTCTGCAAAGATCTGCAAATTTCAATAGATCTATGTGTCTAATAGCCCTCTGAGTCTGTCATATTCACGATCATCTCTTTAACGGGTGAACCAATTTTGTTGTTGATTTTTTTGAGTTTTGTCGTCCGATGTCTATGTATTTAATTGGGCTTCCTGTGCGCAATAGCGGCTGCTCAACAGCCGAAAAACTTGTTTTTCTATAGACTGTACCGCCACAGTAGCTCCTTGAATAGTCTTTTAACAAAATTTTCATCTTGCTATATATATATATATATATATATATATATATATATATATATATATATATACACACACACATTTATAAATACACATACATAAATATGTATGTATGTGTGTGTGTGTGTGTGTGTATTTATCCCGGTAAAAAAGGTTATAGCAAGATGAAAATTTTGTTTCCACATAACTTAAAAAGCATACATACATTGTATCGTGCATTGCCTTGTGCCTGTAGAATGGAAATTGAATTTCTACAAAAAAAAAAAAAAAAATGAAAAATTATCGAAATCGGACCTTTATTAGCAAAGATGAACTTTGTATTCTGTGCATGTTTCTATTGATACCCTTTTACTTTTTTATAGTTTTTTTTCGAATAACTTGAAAACTGTACATCTTCCTAATGATGCCAGATTCTCATTTTTCTACAAAGGTAAACTTAGAAAACAAAAAAAAAAGTTAGGAAACAACAAACAATTTCGGTAATGGTTTTTGCACCGAATGGGGTAAGTAAAGTCTCTTGAGTGGACACACCAGATATTTCAAAAGTAGTAACTTCCTCTTAATAATAAAATACATTAATGTTTCAGGGAATTGTTAACCCGTTATAATGCATCATCGGTCACCTTGAGTATTGTCTATTTAATATTGTTCTCATCAATTTTATTTTAATTTCCTAATATTTTCTTATTCCATGTAACGATCAATGTTTTCGCCGTTAGGAACGCATTCGGGACGAAAATAAAATATTTGAAAATTATATTTCCTTTCGAATTAATTTCACTTTCAAAAGGGGTAAAAAAAAAACAAGGATGCACCAATATCTTGCTACGTCGAGCATATACAAGCTTTAAAATCATTTTCTCTAAAAGTTACCGTAAAAGCTTGTAAATGGAAGATTTACAAGATCAATTTTTTACCTAACAAGCAGAGCGATATAATGCGGCAGATGAACGAGACACAAATCAATAAGGACTCGACTGAATTGGACAGCTACAGACAGGAGAGCTATATATTGACGGAAGAGCTATATATTGACTACAGTTGTAAATCAGTCAGCGGAAGAGACAATGAAAGATATAATGAGAGCTCTGTACGCGGCGATATATCACCGCTTGATGGATATCGTTTTAGATACGCGTAGTTGCGGTGGATACAGCTGGGTGCCTGTCCCTTGGTCAACCTGGATGTAGTGGTCATAATTAAAAAGAAAAGGAAGTAAGTTTTAGAGGTAGTTTGTTGAGAAGCTAAAGTAATTGGGTTGTACAACATATAAAATTAATGATATACAATAAAGATTAGGAGTAAAGTTAATGATTTGTAGTTTTTCAGTCGCAAATTGCTGTTTCTCAAAGTAGGAATTTACAAAACAATGATACGCTTATTGCTCTTTTCGGGAGCGAAACGTGTCCGCTTACATTAGCACACAATGAACCTCTTAAGGTTCCATGTTGCAAAGGATATATGGTCGGCAGAAGGATGAGTGGATTGAAGAATTAATATGGATTCACTACCCCTTTTTGCTAGCCCGCTGTGACTGAAATAAGCGTGTTAACTTTTTAAACTGTATAAAGAATAAATCGTTAAAATGATATTCAGGCTAAACGAACGGATAAACATCTGCAACAGCGAGAGATATTTAAGGTGCAACAGAGGTGTTTTCTGAAGAAAACATTTTGAAAGCCAATTCAGTGAGGACTTTATGAATCCTATAAACAATAAAGATGGAGGTTGGAATGAGACAGAATTTGATTAGGTGAGTGGTTAGGTGAGGTTAGGTGAGGAGGAAAAAGATCGAACAAGCTACCGCAAGGGAAAGCTCCAGGATGGGATAATATAGTTGAAGAGTTTGTGAAGTATGAAGGCATAGAACTAGTCACGTCTCTCCAAATAAATATTCAAAAATGCTGGGAGAAGAATGCTGAATTTCCCTTAACATTTTAGTTCCCATAAACAAAAAGGTTAGCCAGACTGAATGTTCCAACTATAGAACTCTGTTGCCTCTCACCAGTAGACTACAGGCTATTTATGTCTATTATAGAAAGTAGATCTATAGTTGTGCCAGAAAGGAACAAAATGCCTTCAGGCCAGGATGACAAATTCAAGAGCATTTGTTCTCTTTAAGAAATGTATCGCAGAAATTGTTAACGCTCACCGAAGGGGTGCTGTGCCATTCCATAGGCAACAGGTTCAGAATCAAAATAAATTATACTCGCAGAATTAATGCCAAACAAAATTAAACAATGTTTTATTAATAAAAACAAAATAAAAAATACTTCTTAAAAAGAAATAATAAACAACTTGATAAAAATCTAAATAACTATAAAAAATAGACATAAAAAATAGAAATAGTTTCATTAACAAAATTGATACCATCAGTCGGCTACAATTAATTGAGTTCATAAAATAAAAAACCCTACCCTAGTTCGGAGCTCCTGGAGCTTACTATAATCGAGCCTGACTCAACGAACTGAATATTGGGACCATCGTTTATGATGGGATCTCGTAGATTTTGACGAATCAATGAAACATTTTTCGAAAGGCTGGCACTTTAAAAACAACAGGAATGTCAAATCAGGATGTGAGGAGTTTTCTGCCTTGAAAATCAAGGACAACCAAATTCAAGTTCTGGTAGAAAGATGGATCAAAGTAATTGGCAATGATGGCCTCTATTTTAAAGAATAATCTTAATGTGTAGATTTTATATTGAAATTTAAATAAAACTTATTCTATTAACAAAGACTTTTGTAAAAACCTGATATTATAATTTTTATTTATTTGTTTAGTATATGTCCCCACATACATAATATCGTATATTATGTATTATGTACATATACATATATGTCCCCACATACATAATATTGTATATCATGTATTATGTATATTATGTACATATACATATATGTCCCCACACACTCACATATACATAGATATATATATCCTCATGCCCAAACATATATACGTTTACTCTTATTTTTTAATTTGTTGTCCCTTACCTTCTTTTTTTTTGTTGGTTATTTGTAGTTTTCTAAAACTTTGATTCTAGTCATCTGCATATCTATTTCATGGTCAGATGTCTGATAGCAGGTTATTTGGTTTTAAAAAATTGAAGATTGATTCTATTGCTGCATTATCATCTCTGAGGGTTGTTGATAAATCAGGGCTTAACCCAAAGCTATTGAGGTTTGAGTTGAAATACGGCCATTTCTGAAAAAAATATATGGTTTATTGTCATATTTACTAACTAGCATTTCGGTGGTGCTTGCCTTGTGATGAAGTATGATTAACGTGTGACCTTAGAACTTAACCTTAACCTTAGAACCTTGGAAACACTTGATAAAAGTATACTACAATAATAATTTCTTATATTATGATTATTACAATATAAGATCACAATAGCAGCTTAGATATTTTTACCGTACGTTTTCTTTTTTATTTATTATTACCATATTTATATTTATTTATTTTTATCCTCCTTCTTGTTTTTACTTGTTCATTTTTTATCTTCTTGTTCTTACTTACCTTTTCTCATTACTGGAAAGAAAAAAAATGAAGGGATATAAGATGATGATTCGGTAATAATTAATATAAAGATGAAGTATACAATATTACTTTATTAACTGTGTGATACGTAATAACATGTATACTTTCTTAGCAATTTATTATTTGTTTATGACTTAATGTGAAAATTTACTAATTGAGTAACAACTGTAAGTTCAAGCTCAGACATTTTACCTTCACTAACTTATCCTGAATCGATGTGCATCTAATAGGTAGAGTTGGAAACACCGCTACAACCCCTGAATGGTCTAGGTTCAGTACTTGATAAGGATCTTGCTGTTTCATGGCCAACGGTGGTACAAGAAGGCGATTCGGGCCGAGATCACGCTCAGCCAGTAGGTTTTTCCTCCAATTAACAATATCCACTTTATAGAGGCTGGGTGAGCCCCAGGTGGAAATCCCGACCCCGTGGGGCTGATTCACGGCTGATAATATAAACAATAATTATCAGCCACAGCCAGTCTGCATTGAGTCTTACCACTGAGTTCCCCCTACCCCAACAGTTGAAAAAAAACAAAAAATAAAATTCATTAAGTATAAAAATATCAATTATAATCAATAACCATTGATATTGACCAAAAATAGATTTTAAAATGGAATAAAAAAATGATTGATTAATTTATCCTTGGAGCTCCCGTTATAGAACTTGATAATGGAACAGTAAGGGGATTAGTTCCAAAGCACCTTAGGCGTTTATTAAGGAACGAAAAGGGGATCAGGATTAGGTTGTAGGATTTGTCATTTTGTTCTTTTAGATTTTAGGAGAAAATTTTAGCAATAGATTATTCCGTAAAAAAGGGGTCCTCTTGCAGTGTTAATGAAGGAGGTTTCAGGTGGTACGCAAACAACCAAACAAAAGCCTAGGACATAATCAATGAGGTATAGCAATTTTTTAAATAATTATTATTGCATATATCAATTATATGATAGAGATTTCTGCATTACTGGATTTTCGTGCAGTGAAAAGTACAATTCGTGAATATGTATATATATATATATATATATATATATATATATATATATATATATATATATATATATATATATAAAATATAAATATTAATTAATTAATTATAAATTTAATTATATAAATATAATATAAAGTTCAAATCGTTAAAAATCGTGCACTAAGAAGCCAAATAGTGTAAAACCGTGTGTGTGTGTGTATCGGTGTGTGTGTGTGAGTATATATAGTGCACGATTTTTAACAATTTGAATTTTTTACAGTACTATTTTCGGTTTTTTATTGCACGAAAATCCCGCCTCTAATGATGAATAAACACGATCTAGAATTTATAAAAAATAATTCGGTTACCTTAGGTAAAGGCAAAATGGCTCTGTGTCGAAGGGACTAAAGAATCAAGGCTAACATTGATACTCTGATTGTAAATAACCAACTGAAAAATATTGATACTTTCCTTCACGATATCCAAATTTCTCACTCTTAATGGATACACTTTTATGTGCAGATTTTTTTGTATTATGTGAAACTTGCTGTTAATTGATAAATAAAGAAAAACAAGATGGAATAATATACTACAAACATTTATGAAGATTAATTCTAGTTTTTGATGTCTAGGCGGTATCATAACATAATAAATAAATAAAAAAAGGGCTTCCGAGGTCAGTTAAAATTTATGAAGAGTTCATGAATGTCTAACATTACAAATAATACCCATTCAAATTTATCAATTGAAAAAAGAAATTAATAAACTTCCGATTTTTGAACTATTTTAAATTAATTATTTTCTTCAGCAAATTTACTGCAATATATACTGTTATGTTTGTGGAATAAACTTTTATAAATCAGTTTGTATTTTTTTTTTTTGTGAAGACGAATCTTTAATACTAAGATTATAAGATAAGATAGTAGTATGCCTAGTTATCTGGATAATAAGTATAAGTAGAAGTGGTACATAATGATATGAAACCTTTGAACCTCTGCTGTAAAACATCAAGTCTTAATATTTTTATGTAGAACCTTGATATGTAGAGGCCTACATAGAAATTTACGGTGACTAGGAATACATGGCTAGGCCACCAATCACATGTCCTCCTTCTTTTAACGATTGGTTCTAAAGTTTTATTGCATGTTATTATCTGAAACTTGTTCTGAAAATAATATGACGGATTTAACAATTTAAAAAAAAATGCTTACCTTAGTAATAATAATTAATTAATAAATAGTAATAATAGCTTACCTGGCGAGTGATCAAATAAACCAGTAAGACGATGATCTTGAGAGCGAAAAGTCGACAAATAGAGGAAGGAGGAGAGAGGCCACGTGCGACCAAAGACTCCATAACCAAGGAGGTTTACGACCGAAGAAGAGATGCTAGCCGGAGGACCAGTGAGGCAGCTGAGCATGAAGACCTAATAGGGTCCACTTTGAAGGCTCAGCGGCAGTTTAGAATAAAGGTGATTCCGACCTTTCAGCCCCCACATTTCTTATTCATCAAATATCCTCTCTTCTATGGAGGGTCTATAATAGGATTCTCCTCTATTTGAACTTTTTCCTCCCGAGGAAAAGAAAACAACAACAAACTGCTGAAATTCTCACAGATCGTAAATAGTTTCTTGGTAAGTTCTTCTGTTGTGTTTTGTCTGATACTCGGGATTGTTGATTCAGTTTAAAACATGAACTGAACTTAAAAACTGGTTTATTTCTTTGACACCGTCCTTTAATTCGTTTCTACATCTCTATATAAACACCTCGGTATTCGTTTTCGGAGAGTTAAGTTTGTTATGCATTTATGTCTATGAAGTTTTACATAGGAGTGAATTAAACTAATATTTAAATAATTAAATTCCGTTTAGGGTGAGACTTTAACTTCAGGCTAGTCCATAATATTGAATTGACCCTAAACAATTCTTTTTAAGTTTTTAGTAACTACACTATCATACTTCTTGTGCCTTTATTTCATTTTGTAATGTTTCGGAATTTCAGTACCCATTATTAAACATTTTTCTTATACATTATATCTTTTTTTGTTTAGAGCTATCATTATATCCTCAATTGTGGAATAATGTTTATTTGTCCATTATTCTTTTTACGGCCCTTTATTTAAAAATTCTATTTTTGTTTGTACTTTAACATGTTTCCACTTCTATCCTGGTGTAGGCTAGATTAGTTATTATAAATAATTCTTTCCGTTCAGTATTTGAATTCTGTTTTGTAGTTCTTTGAAATATGTTTAAATATGATTGACATATAATCAGTTCCGTTTAAAGATCCCAAAATGGTATCATATTTGATCTATTTCTAAATATGTTACATAAAATAAAGATTATTGTTATTTTCAGTACTAGATACATTTGTAATTTACATATGAGGCATTCAAAACCTCTGTATTTAAGATATTGGTCGCTTGTACTAATTTGTAATTTAGGTTTGAATAACCTCACTGGTTGTAACACCTTAAAATAAACAATTAAGCTCCTAAAAAAAGATTGACAAAATCTAAATTAAAGAATTGTGGTAGATGCGTGTGTAAGGAAGGCTCTGGGCTTATAATTCCGGACCTAGGGTCGTTCATGGGGTTGACAAAAAAATGTATTTTGTAACAGCCGAGAAGTTGAGAATCCGGCTCCTTAATGGATTGGAAAAAAAAAAAAACTGGTAACATTATGGATTGCATTAAAAAAACATTCATTTGGAATTAGACTCGTTTAAAATGCACAAATTATTTATATTTAAAGTAATGACTTGATAAAACAATAGAATTTAAAAATATTTCTAGACTTCTTTTGGAGAAGGGATGAAAACACAATTTTTTTTTGTTTTGTTTTTTATATGATTTGATACATTCTTTGCTCATGCGTTATTCTTTTCATTTTATCGATATTTGTGATCTATAATTTTGTAGTTTACACTAAAGAGGCATGACATGGACTTTATATAATAGTTGTTTGCCTAAATTGTTACAAAGTATAGTTCTAATTTGCAACTTTTTACAAATAAATGATTTTAACGAAGATTTTTTGATCCCGTATTTGTTGAACTACTCAAGTGCTTACCAATGGAGGAGATATATTCGCCTCTGGCAAATACCACAAACCTGAAAGTATAAAAAATAGATAAGGATTGATGGATAGCACCCTTGCAATAAGAAGTTGGTAGTGAAAGATAAAAGACCCAAAGCCGGAGAGAAATCAGAGAAGCGGGTCTAAGGGAATCAGCCTAACTCCCGAACCTTGCTCCTAAATCTTTTCAACGAGATTTAGATCGAACGCGGCAATCTTTTTCGTCGAATTACTGCTCTTAGTTCTCCTTCGTTTATCTGTTGTATCTGAGGATGGTTAGTTCTCAAAATTACATAATTGGATATGTGGCAAGAAAATTGGGGGGAAAACAGTGAATTATATGTGGATTTCTGATACAATCTGTTAGTTCTTTTAAGGTGCTAAATACTATTTACGATGAAAAATCACTACAATGATATAAATGTCACCTTCCTTTCTCAAGTTACTACTCAATACCAAGTAGTAATCTCAAAATCTCTTTTTAAAGTAACAACTAACTGTACAGCTGTTAATTAGCATTCTCTGATTTTTCAACCTTTCCCGCATGCCAAAAAAAGTGAAGTAACTATAATCCTATAATACTATAGTAAACGTCACGAAATTAAGAACTTGGGGAATGCCCGATTATATCTGTGCTCAGATAGCAAAATGCTATTTTTATTAATGACTCAGTCATTCTTTTCTGAGTAAAAGTTTTTCCCATTCTAGAGTCTCATTCGTTGATGTTCAGAAGGTGACAAAATTTCTTAAGTTTTTCTCTTTTATGTTATGAGCAATCAGGGGTGGCAAATTGTAATGAGTCGAAATCCGCAGAATCGCAAGCTGGCAAAATGTCACATCGAGTTATGACATTTTGCCACCTTGCATGTTCAGGCGCAGTCGTGTTTGATAATTTGGCATAACCTTGCTCTGATAATGATACTGATATGGGAATGGAATACATGCTGATTAGAAGTAATGATTAAATAAAATTAACTAAATTCATAAGATAAATAAATCTGTAAGGACTTCAGACTTTTTCTATTTTTGTTTTACAATGGAGGAGCTCTGGGTACCTTGTCTCTGACTACTCAATAAAAAAGTGTTTTGAGGTTGCAAGGATTGTCAATGAAGGATTTAGGAAGCGGTGGTGTACACATGAGGGAAGGGATAAGGAATCAGGTGGATAAATTCCTTGTAACTTTTGAAAAAATATTATTTTCATACCTACCAAACATAAGCTTTGTATTTTAAGTTTTAATTTTTGATCCAATTCTTATTCTTATCCTTAAAAGTTTTGGTGATTATAGACACTAAAGGGGATTATTTGCCTTCCTTCTTATTTAATACCATCTCGAAAAAAAAAAAAAAAATCTGCATACGTAAAAAGTTCCTAATTTTGTGGCGGCTACTATGGATGTATTTAACAATTATAATTAGATAATTATCTATAATCAGCATCCTAAATGCAAAATGTGGCCACTGAGCCATGAAGTAAAAAAAAAAACTTACAAATATTATAGTAAGTTGTTCTAGCTTAAATTTAAGAATATAATATAGAATAAATGTTGGTGCGATAAAAATATAAAATCGTAGGATTAACATTCGACCGACGTATTGAAAAATGTAAATAACATTGTTCACAAATCAGTTTCACTGTAACTTAAACTCATAAAAATATCAATAACAATTTTGTACGTAATATAAAACATTTACTTAAAAATAATTTCCTTGATTCTGTGATTTAAAGGGGAAAAAATATATATATATATTTATATTTTTTTTTGCTTTAAAAATATATATATTATGGATAATTACGGAATTAAGATAACGCCTATATTAAAAAAAGGGCCTTTTGTTGTAATTTAGTGCAATTTTATATATTTTAATCCTCACTCATTAATTTATTTAAAATTTCAATGAAATACATTCAATTATTTGTTCATCCTTAGAAAAAGATATTATACAGATGATTTATCTCCGAGTGGCAAAAGGGCCGTGAATACAGCGAATGGCTGTATAAATGGGCAAATATTGGACCAACAGATTGTGATACAATATGTTCTTTTTCTTTCCGTTTCCCTTTCCAGTTGTATTATTCTCATTCACAATGTATCATCTGTAATATTAAATTAAATTGTGTAAACATGAATCAATTTTTTTTATTAAAAATTATTAACTAACACAAGTATAGATAAATATTGATTTAAAATTATTAATGAAATAAAAAAAAAAAATCAGCTTTAACATTTGTTGTTTTTTACTACATTCTCTGGTAAGTAGTTTTTTTATGGTATCTTGGTATCCACTTCATTTCGTTTCTATATTTTAATGCACAATTAAAACTTTTCAGCATTTTATTTATTGTATGTTATTATTTATTTCATATTTTTTTTTCTCGCAATTTTAATTATTTCAATTAGCCTTTAGGTTAATCTGTTCTAAGAATTAAACTCATCATTTTATTAGGACAATTAAAAAAAAAAAATTGCCATAAAAATATAAACTTATATCATAAAGTGTGAAGGTCAATTCTAACCCTGTTTCAACAGTTCATACAAGAAATTGTTTATTTTTAACGCATTGTTTATTTTTAAGAATTTACTGATTTTATCCGTAAGAGATATTGTTTTTAATATTTGGACTAGCGTTAGCCGAACGTTAAAAAAATATCATTTGAAGCTTGAATATAGAAAAAATAAATATATAACGATTTAACAAATTTGTAAACAATTTAACGTGAGTAAAATAATAAATACAAGTAAAATTAATTTTTAAAAAACAATGTAGATTTCGCCATACGTATAGTACAGTCACTTGCTCTACTGAAGTAGAAAATGAACGGAATATGAGATTTCCTTAAATCTTGGCATAGATTAGCTGCACTATTGGCTTCAGTTTTTCTCAATATTAATCTATTACGATATCAGTTTTTTATTTTTATTTTATTTTATATTAAAGTTTTTTTTACTTAAAAAATATACAATAATAAAAGAGAGCACCTACACATAACATCCTGTGGGCGAGTAAAGTGTAGCTTCCGAAATTGAAACGAAGAGAAGAAAAATAGTAGCGACAAATTGTACCATAATCCCTTCGCTCAATATTTGTCCATTCTTTACTGGCTCCATTCAACAGTTTTCACACACGCCCCTCCCTTTCCCTCTCGGCTGGCTGAGACAAATCACCTGTAGAATGGACTATAGAAATAAGTGAATGAGAATTGTTTAACAATAGAAAATGGAAGAGGAAATCTATTAGGAGGGAAAGGAAACAGTTAGGAAAAAGAAAAATAGTCCAGGGCGAATGAAGAACAGCACTCAGAAAGCTTTCAGTCCAACAGCCGAGTGTTTTCTTTGTAGTCCTTTCTTGGCCTGAATAAACGACATCTTATTTCTGGGCTCGGCGAGGTCTGCCTCAGGTGTTGTCCTTTTGTCCGCCCTTCCTCGGGCTAATATCAATTAAGATCTGAACAGCCTCAGAAGATGGGGAGGCCGGAGTCGCACAAGTGACTGAGTCCTGCCCAAAAGGGGAGGAAGGAGTTTCTCTTATTAATAGAACGCGAAATAACTTTCGATTGAGCACTTCCAACCTGATCGTTTCGGAGGTTTCCCGTTTTCTTCCACTCGGAAGATAAACTATAACTCATGGAAAATATCGTTATCGATTTTGTAAAAAGCGAATAAACAAGCATAACGCGATTCTAAATTATGCCATGATTAATGTTTTGGTCTGTAGATAAGAAATATGATCTGATTTGAAAATATAATTAAAGATCTTTCCTCAAATAACAATTTTTAAAGTTATTTGGTTAAAAAATATTTTTTTTTTAAATTGAATAAAATAATATACTTGGGTTATTGCTGTAACAGCAAGATAAATAAAATTTTCTTACTGATAACAAACATGCATATAAGTATTTTCAAACCTAAACGAAGTAGAGAACTACCTACTCTGTTTTGTAAAGTTCAGATGAAATGAATTTGGAAATTTAAAGTTTAAAGCTGTTAAATTTCAAAAGATTCAATTATTTTGCATAATTCAATGCCTAATGTTAAAACGGAGTGTAAAAATAGTACAGTTTTACTTGTATATTTAAAAAAAAAATGTATAATTAAAAATGTTTTCACATTTTTCCTCAAAATATAGGTCCTCCACTTTTTATCACGTAAACCACCTAACCCTGAGGTAATAATAAATGTTCCTTCGTTATTCCATAATCGAGGGCTTCTTGAATGAGTCCTACATTCTAGGCTCATGTCTTCTTTATTTTATTTTTACCTCAATCTATTTAGGTTGAATACTTACTCTTACACTTATTGCTTTCCCGAAGAACGTTAGTTGTAATATAACATTTTTAAATTACATAATTTTTTTATTTAGTTATGATTCTCATTTTTCTCTTCCTCCATTAGATATCTAGCATTCCGATTTGGTCTGCGTCACATTTCTTATGTCCAGTAAGCGTAAACATGCAATTAAATGCGTTCCATCCATAATTTCTCCCAATTTGCCGAGATTGCAGAGTGGAGAGTCTGCCACTATTTTATGAAACTCCTATTTTTATTAGTCATACGAAACTCTGCAACTCGACTGGTACACCCTCTTTTATAATAAGCAGTAAACCATTGCTTCCCAGCTGTATTCACATTTATGGATTCTAGGAGCTTAGCCTGATTTGCCTTCATTATCTCTCCCCTAGCTCTATGGAATGACATCCGGCTTTCTGGCTGATCCAATATTGAACCTCCCTAGGCGAGTTTATCTTTCATTTCATTACCATGGAGATCACTGTACCTCTGTATCCATTGAAAGATTACCTCGCTACCCTTAAGAAGCAACCCTTCAATAATTGATAGTTCAAAATAATGTTCTGAACATGGGATTTATTGGACTGTGTAGGGATATCCCTCTGGGAATCTACAAACAGCGCAATACTATTTGATATCTATGTTCCATGTTATTGCTATGCTAATAAAATTGCGTGTATTTTAATGTTAAAATTTGTGGTCCATTTTCCAAACGGTTTTGACATAATGGCAAACTGCCATTGTCCGTTGCTTGTTCAGCACAACTATGAGCGTGCATATGAGCCGAAGGAGGATGGTGTAAAGTTCAGTTATCGTTCCGTGAGTCAAGTTCTTAATTCGTACGGAAGGATTTTAATTGCTCTTCTTTTTATTGGGTCTAATTAATTTTTATTGGGTTGTATAATACCGTTTATAGGAATTCTTGGTGGTATTAAAGGAAATGTATTTAATATTAAAGAAAATTTGGAGACAAGTTTTATATGCAGATTAAAATTAATTTTTAGAACTTTGAGGTTATTTTGTAGATTTTGCAAATAACCTAAATTTTATTAAGCTGATACATGTATGAACTTAGTTTAAAATATATATATATATATATATATATATATATATATATATATATATATATATATATTTATTTATTTATTTATTTATTTATATATATAAATATATAAACTAGTCTGTTAATTTTTCGTTAGTTTTTGTGGATTATTACATTTTACTGTATTTTTTCCTCCTTACCCTCCCTAAACGAGAAAGAAGTATGTGGCCTTGCGATATGAGACCGGCGGCCTTGTAGCGTGGCAATACTTCTAAGCCTACATTTTTCTAAAAAATACAGATGACATATCAAATAATTTTATAGAGGAAACAATCACCATTTATTGCAGTTAATTTCTACGTTAGGGTTGACGAGGCAGAAACAATCACATAAAGTGTTGGAGACAATTTCTTGAGAACTTTTTTACGGGAGTGGAATTGGAGATAAGGCACCCGATCGCTTTATGGCCCCGGGTAAGGACTATCTCTTAACTTTAGTTTACTTCTTTTTTTTTTTTTACCTCTCCTCTCTGGAAATTGCCAGAAGAAATTGCTTGTTTAACTGCACAAACAATAAATGAAGGTTAATACGGTGCTATAAACGGATATAGATATTATATTATGCTTATTATTAGGAAATAATAATCTCATAGATAATAGACCTCATATTAACAATTTCAAATATAAGAACTTTTTTTTTCGTTATTAATATATTATTTTTCCTTGTTCCATTAGGGGATATCTAACCTGTTGGTCTTACTTCAAGTAAGAGCTATAATAAACTTTTAAAAAATGTATTGTAATGACATTCAGATTTAATATATATGGCTTTTGACAATGAAAAAGACTATTTCATGCTTTCACAAAAATAAAATAATAAAAAAATTCAATGATATTATTAGAAACTGCTACTGATGTGAAGGCAGCAGCATTCCAACAATACAAAGCGGGAGCCTGGTATGGAAAAAATGTCGCTGTTGAGGTTGAATGTTGGCCATTTCACCTCCTTGAATAAATATTAGTCAAGAAATAGTACTTTCTTGCCATGTATTGAACTCCAGACCTGCCATATTGCAGTAGTGCCGATTTCAATAATATCCTAAATTATTTAGTTCGCCTTTATTTATATTTATTGTTTTTCTGCCGTGCGAACACTCCGTCCTAATAAGTTTAACCGATCGGTTAAAAAATAATAGAAATATATAACTATGAAAGTCGATATTTAGGACGTCTAAAATTAAAATTACTTCAAAATAAAACGAACAGATACAGCAGTAGTCAATGAAAGTTAAAACAATAAAATATCATTGTAACATAACATGCTGCTTCAGTGCAGAACTGATTGAGTCAAATATGTCCACTTTTCAAAAACAATGATATTATTGACGAATTAATATTCTACACCCAAATATTATTCTGTTTATTTTAAATCTTAAATTTTCCACTGTCGAAAAGGTATTAAAAATCAACATTTCCAAGAAAAATTTGTCTCGTCCCCATTAGATGTCTCCTAATATTTTTTTGTAATAATTTTCCATAAGTGGATATATTAACTTTTGATAGAAAACTCCTCAACCATCCCATCTCCAAATTCGGCTTTTTCTGTTCTTTATCAATTTATACAGTTGAGTCTACTGCGGATTTGATACAGGAGTAGCCTATCTCTTATCTATAATACTCAAACCTAAACTTTATGTGTCGACACAAAAAACAGTTCTTTTATTCACTTATTCTCTTGAAACAGTTCTATTATTCAAATTTTTAGCCAAGTTTAGAGATATATAATTTTTAAATGATTATTTTGTAAAAACAAATTTTAATTAAAAAAAATATTGTAAAGAATATTTTTTTAATTTCCCAAAAATGTTCTGCCAAGTTTAGGGCTAAACTAGAAAGTCAAAAATTTGGTTTATACTTTCATATCATGAAACGATAAAAGAAAAACTAAAAAAAAAAAAAAAAAAAGCCCTGGCTCTTCTGTAAAATTTAATTTTTGGAGTGGAGCAGCATCTGTTCTGAAAATGGAGATATGCAATACGTTAAAAATTAATAATTATGTAGTTTTTCTAATATACTCTGAAGTAAAATCTCTCTCTACTCCTGTGAACTTCGTACAGTTAAGCACGAATTATAGACGCTTATCCTCCTATCTACTAAAGATGAAAGCTAATTCCAGTAACGTACCTATATTTAATATGAGAAAAGTCTCTCCGAGAAAAAAATGGTATTATTGCGGCTAATTCTAATAGCTTATTTAGTGGTATTTATTTATTTTTTGTTTTTATTATTATTCTTTTAGATTATTTCCTACATCCATCACTTTCACCTTATACGTGAATCAATCCATGTTCATTTTTGAGGATATAAACAGCTAAAGGTGTGTCTTATTTTCTTAAATATGTTTATGTGTTTGAAAAAAAGTGTGTGTATGCGTGTAGTTAGTAAACGGCCCTCATGGAGAAACGATTTAGGGCGGCACATTCCTTTAAATCGGCAAGGGATAAGAATAGACGAGGGTCTAAAGGGACGTGATTCAGATGTAAATGGTGGAAGCGAAGGGGGGAGGGAGTGAGGAAGGCTAGATGAAGGAGATATAAGGGACACTAGACAATCTGCAGAGCGGCGGCGATCTCGAATCAATTTGTTCCCCTTCGAGTGTGGTTCGCATCGTCCGGATTAGTTCGTCATTCCCTTCGTTTGATTGAACCCTGTCCGCTCTTTTTTTTATTCTCTTTTTTATTCTTTTATTCCCTCCTTGTTTTATTCAATCCGCCCGGTAATACCCTATCTGACGTCGGCTGTCTGGAATCACCACTGAATTCGTTTGGGACCCCGCTGTGTCTCGTGAATAAACATCCCTCGGATATTCTTGTGATTTCATTTAAGGGGATTATTTATAATTAGTTTACTTGAAATATTTATTTTTGGTGCCTCTACCCTGCAGGGTCATTGGCAACAAATTTCAGTTTTTTTTTTTTTATTGCTTTTTCGTCGTCATATAAATTATCCTACAGCGTTTGTGACATATTAAATTGTTTCCTTATTTTTAACAACATAGGACTGACTGTCTTGTGAGTTCTCTCTTAGCATTATATACTGTTCTCTGAGCATTACATTTGGGAGTTCGAGTCCTCTTAGTAAATAAGCGTGTGAAAATTCACAATATCCACATCCGACATAGCACAGTTTCTTCTTTCCTAGATGATCGGTTTGAGGTTTCCCATTTGGAGCAGTGGCTCTTTATCTCCTTCAGTTTTGAATCCTTTTGTTCTTATTTTCGCTACTGCCACACTCTCCAACTTTATTTTCTTTAGAGAATCTTCTATAGGGATTTTATTGATTATTGCAATTGGCGTTCTGATTGCCTGGCATGGCCCCAATTCCTATCGCTTCCAGATATCGTCCGCTGATTGGCGCAAATTGAGTGAAAGGTGCGAATTTATTTTCATATTGGGAAATAAAATAAAAAACCGATTTTGAAATGAAAATCAGAATGTAGTGAAAATTGGTTGGAATTCAATACATTTTTCGATTGCTCAGTTCTCGTTGTCTGGCTGAAGTCAGAAATCCATTCGATTCGTTTGTTAATGTGTTTTAACCTCGTCATGTACTCCAAAGAAAATATTCATTATCATTAAATATATCTGTTCAATGCGATAAAGTATCAATTTAATATGTAGTTTTTACCTTACGGTCATACGGCGTAATATTTATCATTATAATTTTTACTTTTAGGGTTGTGAATCCATCGTTTTTAATTTATTTGTTTAATTAAGATAAATTTAAATTTTTGTTTAGTTACTTGTTAAGTTAGCAATGGTAGATTTAACAAGTATATAATTTTTTTTTATTCCATAATCATTCAAGTAATGATTTCATCAATATGAGATTATATTAATCTATTTTTATCTTGATTGTTACATATCTCTTACAAGATATGTATATCATAAATATTATTTTATGTATGTATGTACTGTTTATTTATATGATGTCAAATAAATAAATAACACTACCACTTAACTGAGGTGATAACTTAATTCGTTTTAGTTTCAAAGGTAAAAGGGATTATGGCATGAAAATTGATCTTGTTTTGTTCATTTTAATACTTGATTATCATAATCTGTCACATTTAAGGGCAATATATAATCGACAATCCATGTTTACAAGAACAAAATTTTAAAATATATCCATCGCAATAAATAAAACAATTTTCACTATTATATTGTATAATTTAAAAAAATATATAAATAATTTTTGTTTGTAAAGAACGTTTGTGGTATTTACTCAGGACCTGCAATTTTTTTTTGTTTTGTTTTTTACGTTTAGTACATATCGACGTTGTTTATTGAAAAAGGCGTAAGCAACGTTTAGTAAACTTTACAGGAAACACAAAAAACTCCAAACAACAATTTTTTTTTTAAATTTAATTCTTTATTGTGTACATTAGTTTTTTTTTTAATTTGGCTAAATATTTATAATTACAATATACCTTTAAGGTTTCTAGCACTGTTCAAAGTCTGATGACGACTGAGAGTCTTCAATTCAGTCTTCTTTGGTAAGTTATCAATATTTGATTTTTACACCATTTCCAATTTTTTTTTTCGGTATATCGTGAGCGGGAATCGATAGAGGTAGTGTTTACGTCTGGGTTACGTTCTCATAATAAATTGAAACCTAAATTTCGAATTTTTGGCACTTCAGCCTTTTTAAAAAAAACGACGTCGATATAAAATAAACGGAACAAAATTTGAATGATATCTTGTATTCACTTCGTAATAAGTAGCATTGGGCTTAAGATTTGATTGATATTATGGAAATAGTTACTAAAAGCGTTAGTTGATTTTCTATAAAGGATACAATTGTTTCATTAATATTTTTTTATTATTATTATTTTTTTTAATCATTCAGCTACCATATATATTCCCTTCTATCTAAAACAAGAGTGAAAACAAGCAAATGTTCTGGATATAAAAGACATGCGTGGATCCAATAGATATACTCATGTATGATAGGCGTGATGAGGAGAGTACCCTGCAGCACCCAGTCTTGAATTAGTCCTTTAATTTTGGAAAGGAGATCTCTCATCCAGCTTCTTTTTAGCCTTCTTCTAATGGTCATGTCAGTCATCATGAGGAGGGTTGTTCGTTAGAACGTGTGTAACAAACAAGTCAATTGCAAGAGTTGAATTTGGTGTCCAACACCGAGAGCTTTTCCTGTTACTATAAATGAAAAAATCGGATGTGGACACCACATGAGTTCCTTGTTCGCCTAGTAAACTCTAAATCGATGGCTTAAAACGTGATCCTAAATTACTATTTGATTACTAGATTACTTTAGATTACTAAATAGTATCTCAAAAATGAGACTCGGCGCTGGGACATCTATTGGCGTCAGTTGCTTGTGATAAGTCGTAATTCTGGACGTGTTGGACTCAGAATTTTGTTTCATAAAACTTTTATTTCTAAAATTGATAAAGATCCATTTAAAAAATATATTATAAAATGTTTTAAAAAATGTGGTATGTTATTTATATTGACATAAAAATCTTTGATTGACACCCAATTTGAGAATTTTCACATTTATGATCATTTTTCATGAAAGTCTATTATGATCTTCGAGTAAAGTACTACTTCCGGTTGGCCAATTTTAATCAACATTTATTATGTTATTTATATTACTATGCAAGTCTTATATTAATAAATTTAAGAAGTTTTGCATTATATTTTAATATAATTTTTGATGAAAATCAGTAATGACCTTCAAGTAAAGTACTACTTTCGGTAATCATGCACTGACCAAAACGGGAAGTTTCACAACTAAATTATATGATATTCCCAAATACAAAATTTTAACTTTCTATGGCTAACCGTTTTTGAGTTATGCGACTTACGTGCGAACAAACGTACGTACAGACTTCACGACGGAACTATTCAAAATGGATTCAGGGATGGTCAAAATGGATATTTCCGTTGAAATCTGAAAACCGAAAATTTTCGCGATTACTATATTTCCTTTAATGCGTACAAAGAAGTAAAAATACTGCATTTTTTCAATATTATTTTTTTAAATTTGCTAGGACTGTTGTATATCTCAGGTGTGTCAAATAAGCAACTTACATATTTGGAAGAGATGGTATTGTAGTTCTCGGAGACAGAGCTCGCCCGCCCCTTTACAAGATTAATCACGCTTTCGAATTAATTATTTCTGGTAAATTCATTTGTCTCCGAGAGGAGGCGGGCGGGCGGGCAGGGATTGGGTAGACTTATCCTCGTGTATCTTCGCACTTCTTCCTTCCACGGCCTCCTTAATTTAAATAGAACCGCTGATCCCTGCAAGACGTGAACAAATTGAAGCGGAAAATGGATCCCACAAAACCTCGGGATAATGAGCCAGGGGAATCGTCCGCTCCGCCTCTCTCCTTCTTTAATTCCCCTCTCCAGCCAAAAATGAAATTTATCCCGGCAAGAATGGAGAGCAGAGTTGTGAGGTAATTTCACGTTTTGGGTATATCTTTATACCTTATAAATTGCGGCAGCTACGACTTTATATAGTTTATTCTCACCTTATATCCCCTATAAACCACATGGTGATATCCCCAAATTAAATTCAATATTGTCATATGAAATTATTATATGACTATTATATAACACTCATTATTAGGAAATTAAATATTCAAAACCTCAAATTAAATAAATATTCAATGTACAAGATCTAGGTTAAGGGACCCACTGCTTTAGTGGAAAATCCTATAAAAAATAATAAAAACAAAATATATATTCAAAACCCTCATATTTTTTGTGTTATTTTATTAGTAAATAAAATAGAGCAATAATGCCTTCATTACCATGTATAAATCTTAATATGAGAAAGTTTCGGATTACAGAGTTGCTCTGTAAAAATTTCGGTTTCTTTTAAAACAATCATAATTGGATATAATACATTAAACAATATATTATATAGATATAAGAAAAAACAATTATTTTGAATCCTGCTAATTTTGAATAATAGTTTTAAATTATCAGTTTCTGTTTAATAAAATGCCTAAGCGTTTTTTAGTAAAATTTACGAAATAAATAAGCAGGCTATATTACAATGGCCGTTCGAGGAAATAAAGAAGTGAAGTAGGAAACTGCTTTTTTTTGTGTGTGTTTTTTGGGGGTTTCAAGAGGTTTGAAAATTTAGAGAGCGTAGAATACATAAGAACTCTTTACGTCAAATTTTTACGTCCTCGTAATTATCAAAGATCCGACCTTATAAAAAATGAGCCATTGATCTAAACAAACCATAATCTGATGATGCAAAATCTGGGCTATATGCAGGATAATGCGAGGGGACTTGAAAAAAATTATACGAACATTAATGAAATATAATTTTACCAACAAAATAGTCATTAAAAAACTTTTAGCATATCATTAATATATCTTTTTTTATTTGATTTAAATTAAATATAAAACATAGTACAATATAAATTAAAAATAAAATTGCGCAACTAAATTAATTACATCTCGAAGATCGAGAATTCACATGTTTTGGTTTGTCCCTAATTTATTTACAAAATCATCTGATGTCATTTGAAATATGTTGATGGCATTCTCATTGGTAGGGGCCCATTTCTGAATAGTAGGCTAGTTGTTACCGTATAACGAAACTGAATATATTTTTATTCTAGGGTAGGGATTCTAGGACGTTGCAGTTGGTACGCAAACAAGCAAAAACGTCAGGGACAAAATCATTTTTTTTTAACACATTTGATGAGGGATGACCATGTTTTAAAAACTATTACAGAATTTTTTAATAATAAGATGAATAAGGACGATCAACAGTTAATAAAAACAATTTAGGGTGGTTACCTTAGTTAAATCGAAATCGCTGTGTTGAAGAATCAAGTTGAGCTCCATCGTGCATAAGTAACGTTAATTCTCTGATTGTAAACAAACAACTGAAAAATGTCGATACTTATATTCACAAGTCCATTTTTTTTCATTTTTGATCGATACACTTTTATTTGCAGAATTGTAGGCGTTATGTGAAACTTACTGTTGTGGGTAAGTTTCTAAACTCACCGAGGGGTCATTGATAACATAGTAAATCCGCCAGACTGTCTCCAGACTCATTGATGGAAACCATCTGTCTGTCTTCACCGATTAAATCACTGATGACCCATTACAACCTCCATTCTGTTATTAAAACCAAGCACTACTCAGACAACGATTGTAAATCACATATTAGCCGTTCTTCAGTAGTGGCAGCAATCAATTATTGGATGTTACATTTAATTGTTCTAGCACTAAAAGGAAAAAACAATTATAAGCTATATTGCTGAATAAAATATCTATAATGTTTATCGATGTGGTTTGTTACCTTCCGAGTGATAAGCTGATTGAATCAAAAAAAGTTTTCTCTAATCTGAATGTACATCCCTGTCTACACCTCATGGATTCAATCAGTTGTTGGATTCCATCGATGGGATATGTATTGAGTTTAGAAACTTACCCAGCTGTTGCTAAGTGAAATTGAGAAACTTTTGATTTATAAACTCTATTTTCAATTTATTATTTTCTTAAGCAAATTTATTGTAATTATTTTGTTTGTCAAATAAACTTTTGTTCAGTTTGTATTTTTTAATGACTAATTTTAAATAATAATATCATAAGATCAGGAAAAGGTACGCCCAGTTATCTGAAAAGTGGAAGGGGTACGCAATGACATAAAGTCCAGAGCCCCTGTTCTGGAGACAAATATATACAAATTGGTTTGAAGAAAAAAAAATTCTTTATTCACTATTTTTAGCTGTAATAGAATTTTATACTTGCATAGCGATTACACACATTCTTGTAACACCTATGGTAAGCCGAAATAATATTTTATTAGGGTCGGCTATTAGATTAGTGCGACGCCCTCTGCTCCGTCAGTATTAGGGATGAAAATAGGCATTAGAGGAGGGAGGATTGCGGGCCATCTGTGGACGGTACAAATTGGCGGGACATCCACGGACGCTACCCTATCTGATTAGGGCCGAGTATCGATAGTGGCAGCTAACTCTGTTATCCTCTCCAATATGCGACATCGAAATGCGATTCCCCAGCGACCTAAGGGAACAGTAATCGGATCTCTCCTTTTTTTTAATTGACAGCTGACCGGGAGCCCTTCCTCCGATATCCCCAGCCAGCGTCTTGAATCTGGCCTCGCCCTCAACCGAGGGTGTGTCATCATTAGGGGCATCATTGTCCTTTGTCATATATAAAAACATTCACTCACGATATAATATTATTTTATTATTAATTATGATTATTATTTTTTTCTCAAGATTATGATCATCCTAATATTGAACTAAAAAAAATGTAAATTTACATTTACATGATTAATTTGATCATGTAAATGTTAATTACTTATAGATATTGTTAAAATTATCGTAATTTTGAATTAAATTAAAGGAAAAATTAAATTATTTTTCCAAGAAGGTCTATAAAGGAAGCCGTTCTTAATTATTTCTCAGAAACTGCTTCGTTAAATAGTATTTGTATCTGGTTCATAAGTGTGTGTGTGTTCAATGAACTTAGATGTTCAATACGTATTTGTTTACTTAGAACTGTATACCTAATTAGTTCATTGCATTTGTTTCTGTGAAATCCTTTCCGTTCATTTAGCTGGTTGTAGATAGCTTACTTTCAGTTTTAAACCGTTCTTTGTGAGGTGTATACCGCATTTGTGATCATTTTTTTTTTAAATTAAAACATGTCAACAAATATTCTAATAATAAACATGTTCTTTCATTAAAAGATAAAATGAAAATTATTACGCGGTTGAAAAAAGGTGAATCGGGTCAGAGACATTAGCTATCGAGTTCGGTGTTGGTAAATCAACGATAACCGGAATAAAAAATAATTCTGATTCAATCACCAGGTACGCACATAATCTTGACAATGAGGCGGGAAGTTCAAAATAAAAGTAAAACAATGAAAAAAGCGAAAAATTAATTGGTGGAAGATGCTTTTTACACTTGGTTTTTGCAAAAGCGGTCTTCTGGACAGCCACACATATATGTATGTGTGCGAGTACGTGAATTTCGATTATCCGAAATTTTGATTATCCGAACCACCACTGACAACATTAGTTCGGATAATCGACGCTCTACTGTACATACTTCTAATAAAAATCAACTTACGTTACTGTAAATAAGTCAAGAATGTCCATGCAAGAGCACTTTCATTTCATATTATTAAATTACAGCATAAATTTAATTTTGAGAGACCTGGAATATAGGATACTATGGACTTGAACAAGAAATAAAAAGTTATTTATATATTGCCAAAAAAACACAAAATTACAGTTAACTAGAAAACTGATATCAGAAATTTAGGAACTCATTATGTTGACCATATAAATAAAATTAAAACATTCTGATCATATGTACTGTAATAATTTCAATTAAATTAATTAGATAAGATATATATAGAACATATCTACAACATTAGATAGAAATTAATAATATAAAAAAAATGTAAATAATTATTTGCTGTGTGATTTTTGGACGAACATTATTTTTTTTTTCTATACCGTACCTCCAACCAACTTCTTCATAAATTAACACTATAAACGTATAGCAGTTATAAAAAATTGAAATAAAGTTGCAATCGTATGACTATAAAACCGTAAAAATAATTTACTATGTTTCTTATTTTTTACCTCTTACCTACCTTATTATTATCTCTAGGATTATATCATCGGTCAACAATATCTACAAAATTAAGAATATTTTTTTTCACATTCATTTATTTACTTTCTTTTTCTACCTTCTATTTTTGTGTTAAAAAAAAAAATCCTTCAATTTTCACATTATTACTCGTTCTTCATAATTTGAATCTTCTTTAATTCAATCAAATAAATAATTAAAATAAAAACCTCGAACAGTATAATATCATAGATGCATTAAAATATGTTTTAATATAAAGATGACAAAGACTCTGAAATATGAAATTCAACAGGTTTTCTGTGATGAACTTATGTCAAACTTTATAAAATTTCTTGGTTTTATTTAATTTGATATTTGACATGCATCTTTCTTTATTTCAGGTAAGTGGCCACTCTATTGAATAATATCAATATTTCACTCTCTGTGGTATGTACGTTTTTTTATTGTTAATATTTTTTTGGTGTATGTAACATTAATTATGTCCTATTGTAACGAACATTTAAATACAGTATTGAATCAACCCATTCGTTGTATTACTGCATTCTGTTTTTTTCTTTATTTAGTGTGGTTTTAAAATGATCCTGTACTCTTTTGTATTTCAATAGTTTCGTTTTTTACTTTTATAGAGGATTAGTTCTCGAAATAAGTACGGATAAAGCAAAATATGTGTTTATTAGTAGGAACTTCGGTGATATAAATATAAGAGAATACGTATTGAAGCAGAAATGCAAAATCTAGCCCCAAAATAATCAGATATTTTTTTCAATAAATCGCTGGTTCTCTCAATATTAATATATTATTGTGTATAGTTGTAAAACAACAAAACTATAAAATTCTATTTCCCCAAATAGTTTGTAGCGTTGCCTTTATTGAGAGGCCCCAGGTTGATGTTTGGAGAGCTGTTGACGCAGTTTGCTAGCCCAGTGGTCCGGCAAATTTGCCGAGTCCGCTTTGAATCCCAGCTCTGGCAATTAACTTATTGTCCTCCCCTCACGATATATCTGGGCGTGAGGTATGTCCATTTAGGGGAGGTGCACTGGTTGGATCTCCCAAGGAATTTCGAGAGTGAGGGGAGGAAACATCAGGTATGGGAGTGACCACACTTCCGTCATGCTACCATCACAATTGCAATTGTTTTACATTTATAGTTTAGGTATAGAAGAAAACGCCGTAATACTCTATATTGGTGTTATAAAAAGCGCCTGAATGGCCATCATGATGATATTATAAATAAAATAAAATAACTATATGTAATACTAACAAGGAAGAGAACAACATCTTACGACATAGTGATTAAAAAATTATAAAAAATAAAAAGAGAAATTAAATAGAACTATTGCTAGATAAATACAATCAGATAAAAAAGAATATATGAAGTTAAACAAATAAAAGGAAATTGACCACAACAAGCAATAGATAAAAGGACAAAAGAGCAAATACGATTATTCTAAAGGACCTCGGTGGCTATTAGAGTACACCAGTCAAATTAAACTTTTGGTGCGAATTAATTAAAAAAAAACTGAAAATGATTTTAATCCTCTCTAGGCATCCCAAAATGAATGTTTCTGAGGTGAACAAAACTTTCGAGAAACAAAGAACTCCGAATTGTTCTTGCCTTGTAACATCAGAAGGGCGCATCACACAGAACATTTTATTTCTATTTAATTTAAAATAAATTAAATCATGCGTAGAACGTTCTTCTTAAATACTGAATTTGGTTCAGCAGTTTGGTCAGAATCGGTACTCATAAAAAGTAAATTTCACCATTTTGACTGAAAAGTATGTTATGATCAGTTTTACGCTTCTGTAACTCATGTAACTGTAACGGTTATGCGAAATGTGAAATAACTTGAATTCTGAATTATTAAAATTCCCATTTATAGCACGCCTATTTTTTTAAATTCTTGATTTCTGTTCATATACGAGTATACCCGCAAAAAACTATATGCAGTCGTAACGCTGATTTTCCGCTGTGTTGCTATTTTGTATTGTGATCACATCTGACCTTAAAATCTCTAATTTGTTTCTAAGAAATTTAATTTTAATACATTTCGATCGTCTAATTTTATTCTGAAGATTTTATCCAGAATAAGTGAGTTGGAAGGAGAGGGAGAAGAAGTTTATGTGTTTAGTTTTGTTCACATTATCATGTAAGGTTTTATAAAAAAAAAAAATAATTAAACTACTGTGCGAAGATCTCTTCTGATGTTATATTACAAAACTGAAAAAAGGGCCAAAATATTGGAGTCTGTAGGCTCACAAAAAGCTCATCAACCGTCGCAAACCTATGATAATTTTTTTTAAAATTAATTAATTCCCAACAAAAGTCTAATTTGACCGGCCTGCTCCAATAGGAGGGGGAATAAAGCAGAATGAATTAAACAATGTACATGCACCATTCGGATTATTAATCTTTGAGATATTCTCATCTAATATCCATTGATAAAATACGGTCCTCGGATTTTGCATGCTCAACTACTTCCACTGCCTACTCGATATTGCATTATTTAAACAATATAAATTTGAAATTAAAGGTTAAAAGCTATATTATTCTAACAAAATGACATACATCTGTATTTTGATTTGTATTGTGAATATTGTACTTATGTTAATTGTTTCGATGTCAAAGTAATTTCGTTTTTATGTTACTCACATATTTTTATTCGGTACGGTTCAAAAACAAAGACTTGATAACCTCAAACACCAGTAAATCACTAACCAGTCCCAGCCTCGCTAATTCATGCTCCATGAGAACTAAAAGTTATCAAATCACATCAATATAAGCTAGAGGTAGCACATCTCACATCAAATATAACCATCCTATAAGAGACTAACTAAACAGATATAGTACATGACTCTTAAACAGTCCAACATACATTCTATAGTACATGCTGAACTCATTCTACAAACTAAACAACTGTTTGGAGGCTGCAAATCTGGAATTTTCACATGCTTGTAATTTGTGGTCTTCATTCACATTGGTGGATTGACTACTATGTATAGGGTGGGGAGAGGGTTCTCATAGTTCTCAGATTATATAGATCAGTTATCTATAAAAAATTATAGATGTTTCATCAAAAACGTTTAAAAAATTTAATTTTATTCATCCATTACGATGTGATTTTTCTTTAGAAATGCGGCATGTTATACACCACCGTAATCAATTTATTTTTAATTAATTGTATCTTAGCTGTAAATGATCCCAGGGGCCGATAAAGTTTAAATTAAATAAATATTTCTAGAAATAAAAAGTCATTACACAAAACAATGGATCATGATAAGCAATCTATACAATAGAAAACCTAATCTAAACTTAACTGGTGTTATCCTTCCAAATCGCTGATCGAAATAAATTTTGAAAATACGTTTTATTTTATCGTAATTTAAAGCTGAATAGATTTCACTTCCTAGCCATTTTTAGCATATTTAATAACGATAACTTGGCATTACATTACATTTGCGATTTTTTTTTCTCATTCAAATCCGGTTAAAACAAAACGTATCCTTCCTGGAAAAAAACAAACAAACACAAAGATTGGTTTAAAATAGATTGTAGAACAAAACATTATTGCAGGTGCCGGGTGCAAATGTAACATCAGTCCTGGTCTTTTAAATAAGGTGGAGAAGACTTACATCATTGACCAATAGAAACTCTGTTATCCAATAGTGCCAAAACTCCGGAGTTACCATATTCTTGATCCCAATGTTGAAGAATGCATACCTCCTTTCTCTTTTAAAAAATTAATTCGGATATTTTCTGGCTTATTCAAACCCAATGGTGGACTTACCAATATCTTCAATTGGCCAAGCAACAAGATTGTCATTCAAAAAATTATCTTATCATATTTACTTGGGCTTAAATCAGCACTGAAAAACGTTAGCTACTTATTAGCGATTAGGTAAGCAAGGTGAGTTATATAGGGCATTGTAAAAGAAAAAGCACCTAGAAAAGGCTAACATTTGTGGAACTTTTTTTTGTTGCAACTTTACAGGAAAACATTCTCGGAGAATTCAATTATTAGTTAATTGATATGTTCCAAATGGAATTCTAAGAAGCCATTTCTTTGATTAAATGTTTTATTTTCTTTTCTTTTTTTTTCCTCCAAAAAGAGAGAAATGCTTTATTAACAGTAATACCACCCAATTACCTTGGGTCGCTACACACATTCATCAATCTAATGCTAGACATAATATATATAACATTAAAAAGATTGGACTTTTGGGAAAAAGTGTGATATCAACGATTCGATCGATAGGCTTTTCAAAAAATACGGTTATATAGGAATCGAATTAAACCAACCCCTGTAAAGAGAACTGCCTAAATAGGCTGCTTGAATTCTTTCCTGAATAAAAAAAAAAATAAAAAGTTTAGGAATTCGTTCGGTTTTAATTATAGTACAGTGCTAAAAAGGTCAACTAACTTACCTGATTAATATATATTTTTACTCAGTTGACATCCGCATGATGGTATAGAAGGATCAATCTAATTAGGATTTGATAAATTATTTGCCACTTCTATAAATTTGTTTTATTGAAAACTAGTTTCGAATGTTATACATTCATCCAAAAATTCAAAAATAAGCAATTCAAAATTTAGTTGGTATTATTATACATATTAAATTATATAAATCAGTTTAAAACATTTATGAATTATGAATTTAATTAAGACAAGAAATCAAATACATGTTGGTACTCACCAAGGTTTAAATGGATTATATCAAACAGAAAATTTGTACTGGTTCCTTCTCACATTGTACTAACAATGAACGAGAAATAGGCAGGATGTTTTTAGGTAAACGGTTTAAGGGTCAGGGATTTTTCCCAGGAATGCCGGTGAGTAATTGTTTTTTCTATTATAGATGGGATTAAATTTAAGATTGGACTGTTGGAAATATTTATTTGGTCATTTAAGCAAAAATCTGAATTGGATTTGAAGGATTTTATTATTTCAAGTGCTTCATATATATTTAATTTGAGACTGTTTTCAACGTGATGTATTAATTTAACTCCTGAGTCTTTGATGGATTTATGATTATTTTCATTTAAATGAATTGCAAAGTTGGAATTATCTGTCTTATTATTATATGCACGTATATGTTCCTTTAATCTCTGATTTAGCGATCTTCCAGTTTTTCCCGGGTATTTGGCTGAATTGCTTATTTTTGAATTTTTGTGTGTTTTTTAGAACTGAGGATGAATGTATAACATTCGAAACTAGTTTTCAATAAAAAAAATTTATAGAAGTGGCAAATAATTTATCAATCCCTAATATATTTTTACGGTAATTAAAACAATTTTATATAAGATTATGTAAGTAGACATTTTGATTGAAAATCTTGATTTTCTTACATTTTTTTTCTTATTTTGCTTGAGCTCTAAAGCTTAAGTTGGTGAAGATGGTATCCAATGCTATGAGCGATTACAGTTACAGCCGAGTGGCGGACACCAATAACCCATAGCAGATTCAAAAAGGGTTTGATTCAATGGTATTTAATATTAAATAGGATTTGCCGAGGGCCCAGTCTGGATTTCTCTCCTTTCGCCACATCTTTTATTCATACTGGAATAAATTCTCGCTCCTAGTATTATTTTATCTTCTAGGCTAAGGCTTTGACAGTTTTACCTATATTCACATTCTAGGAAACTGTTATAGTCTTTTTAAATATAATTAATCTATTATTCTATTTCACTTCGAAAAATGTTCAAGATAGTATATGTAATGTATGTATTATTTTCTCTTCTGAATCCAGTATTCCAGACTTTCGATTTATTTCGCAATAATATTTTTTAAAGGAACTAATACTTAAACCAATTTATAAAAAAATAAAATTAAAATCATTTCTATTTTTTCCTGCTTAAGTCATGTTGTAATGTTTTTTTTTTCGCTGTAGGACCAACTCCAAAATAATATCTTACTTCACTGTCATGGTATGAACAGGACCCGGAAATCCTGCTTTAACTATGGTAATCGTTTTCTTTTTTACTTTTTGTAAGTAAAAAAGAAAACATATTTAAAATCATATTTTATATATAAAATTTTATATAAAATATTTTATATAAAATCATATTTTTATATTTATATAGAATCATATTTTAAAATATGATTTAAACTAAGAAATACGAGTATATTGGATAAATGGGAATTTAAATGTTAAGTTAGGTAGTATTAAAGTGAATAATGGATACTTTATATGGATTAAATGGATAAATAAATATATATATATATATATACATATATATATATATATATATATATATATATATATATATTGGATAAAGAATATACAGTGGATAAATGGAAAATAATGGATATATAAATTTAATACATTTTTGTCAACATAATTAGATCCTCCGACTATTATCTACTTACTCCTCTAACAACATTATTCACACTTATCTACAATCGTATCCTAAGAACGATCCACTTTCCTGAAGAAATTATAATAATTCTTTTCCCAAAACCAAGTAACCCTTAAAAATAACACTGATTAGTCTACTTCTAATTTTTGAAAATCCTCCTAAAACGTATTCTATCTATACTTGGTCGAATTACACAGCTTTCTCACACTTCAATTTGGATCTCATCCAAAGCACTCCACAATCAAACTAGGTATCCGAGTCGTCAACTATGTTTCAGCTCTTGAAAACAATGAATATCGCTCGGGTGCCTTCCTGGACATAATAAAAGCTTTTGACCAGGTACTATTCGCCAGATTGCTATTCAAGCTTAATACCTTATTACCTTAAACCTATTCGTTATACTTCATTCCTACCTCTCTGATAGCATCTCTCGTTTTTGCGATGGCTCTGAGTACTCCAAATGTTTTCCTGTTGAAGGAGGAGTTTTCCAATACAGCTTCTTGGGCCCTCTGCTTAACGTTCTGATATTCCTGTGTCATCCCATACGTTCCTAGCAACATTTGCAGATCTACAAAAACTCTATCATAAGACTTATTAATGTGAGTGGAAAAAGAACTTACTGGCTAATATCCCACTTGCATATTTCAAACTGAATTTTGAAATCAAGTTCCCTGATGCTTTCTCAAGCGGGTATTATTCAATCTCATTATTTTTTATAATTTAGCTACTTATCTTTTGAAGTTATACTCGTATATTTCCTTTTTGCAATAAGAGATAAAATTATTCAATATAAGAGCGGAGATAGAGCGAAAAGCCTACGCAATCTGGCGAGACAGGATTGGGAGAGGTAATTCTCGAGCTGGCGCCCACCAGCGCTTTGCTTAATCTAACGGAAAACTTCACTTAAACGATCTCTCTACCTCAACAAAAGCCGCTCTTGTAAAGCTGTTTAGGGCTTAATACACTCTTTGAATATATTTAATTTCGCTACGAAAATAGAGTCAAATCTCCCGCTACAGATAATTGTATTTCGAAATTGGTGTACCTTTAACGATTAGCTTAATAGCTTCTATTGCAAAAAGCAGGCAACGAAATTTAGGGAATTTCCTTTCCAATTTTGTTTATCGATATTTGAAAGGGTTTAGCCTTTTCTTTTATGAGAAATGTTTTTATAGGTTCAGAACGATATCCTACTAATATAATACATAAATAATTCGCATATTTTTAATATTAAGACGTAGAAAGTAAGGGATATATATAAATATATATATATATATATATATATATATATATATATATATATATATATATATATATATATTATAATTCGTAAACATATATATTTCTGATTTACAACTGAAAAAAAAAATAACCCATTGGTAGCACTTCAATATAGGAACGTCCCCGAGACCATTTCTTTTCAGGTGATTCTTATAACTTTCGATAATCGACTGGGAATCAAGTTTAGAACTTAGTTGGTTCTAGTGGGAATGAAATTTTTAATCAAAGAATTTGCGCCTACTTCTCGCGAAATTTATATGGCATATATATTTATATATGAAATTCATATGGCATATATCTTTTGGTTTATTATTTTCAATAATAGACCTTTGGAATCGACCGAAGAAAAAATCTTTGTAACCTCCCCCAAAATTTGAGGTTTTACGTTTTAAGATACGTAGAATCCAAATATCGAATAAAAAAAAATCCATCCGCAAAGTTTGATGCTTTTATCGTATTTAAACGAAAGCTGATTAAACTCCCAGCAAAACGAAAATAAAAATCATTAAAATCGGACCATTATTAGCTGAGATATATCGTAATGAACTTCGTAGACTGATTCTCCGGGCGGCTGGTCATCGTGGCCTTAGGCCTCCTGACTTATCTATTGGGCTTCTGACTTCCTCGTATCTCTATGCTTTATCCTTCCTTGGATTATTTCAGCACTTCCTTTAGCTTCCTAAGTCTTTCCTTTTTTTTTCCTACTGAAGTGCTCATCAAAGAATTCCTCTGTATCATTTTACCCTCTGATTACACCATAGCCTACTTGCATTGACACAGTTTTTTAAATTAACACTCCCAGTTCGGCACTCTCACGGCGATCATCTTGTGACAAGCTTCAAATTTCTTTTCCTTTGGTGCCTACTGCTTATTTTACTTGGAAGGAATAGATATTAAGTGGAAATAATAAACCAGGGTGTAATAATTTGCAGCATTTTTTTAAAAAAATAATAATCTTTGCTTATTCCTAGACAAATCCCTTTATAATAGCATTGCAAGTAATGATAGATGGACTTTAGAGCCTTAAAGCAGATGAAATATTAACAAATAATGAAATAAAATAATTATAATAAATCATTATTAAATAATTTCTACGTCAGAAACAGGCGTTGACGACCTGAGGGTTTTTCGCATTTAAATGAAAGCAAACATACTTCTAATATTAATAGGATAAGTAAAAAAAATAATAAATGTTGTAATAATAATTAAAATAATTCTAATAATCTATTAGTACATATTTATAATTTTTTATTGAAAATTAGGAATCTCACATTTAGATCTTGATGGATAATTTTATTTTCAACAGAACAGTGAGCATTGAGGATTTTATGAAGGACTTTAGATACTGATGACTGGATGTCAGAGGAATTTGATTGTTTAGTGGATGAGATTTTGAAAATAAATTGTGGTAAATTGTGGTAAATGTGGTAAATTGTGGTACCAACCAGTGGTTGGTGTTGGAGTTGACGGAAACGACCCAACTAAGCTAAAGCTGTGAATAATGCCGAGTATAATAAGATACATTGATAATTAAATGGTAAATAAGTCATATTACAACAAAATGAAGAACCACAAATCAATCTAAAATCTATATTAACTTAAAAGCCCATATAAAAACCCATTCATTTTTTGATTTTAGAATATTTCGGATATATTTCACTTAGATTCTGTCACTGAATATGTATTGTTGATGCTCCGAACTATTATGTATATCTCTATAGAAAAGTACTATGATATTAAAATAATATAAACAAATTTTTTTCTTCATAATATTAATTTATAAAAATCCTTTTGGAAATTCAAAATACAAAATAGCTATAGTAAAATTTATAAAATATAAAATATGTCCCTCAATTCTTACTTACTATTTTTGTTATCTAGTTGACCGTAATAAAATATAAAATTAAACTGTATCCATTTAAAAAATAAATTACCTTCTTAAAAATTGATTTATTTTTTACCTTAAAAGGAAAGGGATCAAGTTTTAATTGAATATATTGTAAAAATTTATCTTTCAAGACATTATTGAAGCAGTAATGTCTTCCTATGAACAATATGATATCAAACGAAAATGGAACTTGAGTGGGGGATCCTGGGGATGATTCAGAACTTATCATAAAGTTACACAGAAAGGAGGCGTTACAGGCCCAAGCAAGTCTAATTGTTAACTTGGCGAAATTGGCTAATACTGTTCGCTCATTGTCTACGTAATGTGTTCTTCACATCACTGTTATCATAATGGTTTCTATCAGAATATCTATCACCATAGGATGATGATAGGATAGCTAGTTGTCTGTTTCATCATGGCGGATTGATAACTTACTGAATTAACGAGCTCTTGTGTTGGGGAAGAAACATATCAACTTAGTCACAAAAAAAATATCTTGTATGATTTATATTTATTTTTTTTTAGTGTCTTAATTAATTTAAAATATAACCCATTCAGAATGAACCAAAATATACTTCTCATAAAATAAAATAAAAATACATAATTATTCGTTATATCTAAAAAATATAATAATCACATAATACATTTGATAGCACGTATTTTATTTTGAATATTTTCTCATGACACCGACGACATATTTGACTGTACCTAGTAAAAGCGTGTCTAATTTATTTTCTATTCAAATTAATACTGATTTTTTCTTGTATATGCATTTAGACGCTTAATGTAATTGACAGAATTTTATATATATATATATATATATATATATATATATATATATATATATATATATATATATATATATATACAGACATATATATACACGGATAACATATTATTAATTTTTATTTTTAAAGTTTTAGCTATAATTTAAAGAAATTCTACTCTAATAGAAACCTAAACACTGCAGTGGGAAACGAATGTAAGCCCAAATTTCTTTTCATATTTTTTTCTTCCAAATTTGGCGGAATAAACAAAATTAATATTACGAACAGATTTAATGGCATTCTGAATTCCTTTATCGAAAGTAGGACCAAGAAAATAATATATAAAGTCATTATCTCAACATAATTGGGCATTATTAGGTGATGTCCAAATAATTCTGATCTTTATTTCCACCATTTTCAACATTTACAAATTATAGAAAGTGCTATTGATTATAGTAGTTAATTATTTGTGTTTTATTGATCATTAAATTCATGATACTGATAAATAAAATAATATAAATTTCGGCCTATGTCTCAGTTGGGGCATACGTGGTAGGCACATACCATTTTGGTTTATGATTTGCTGGCATTTTGAATGTTTTATAAACATTGGCACTGTTACACTGTATGTACTTGAATAATAAAAGTTGCATTGCCCCTTGTCAACAAGTTTACATTTACATGCGTTTGCATTTTGGGACATCTATATATATATATGTCTTTGTATTATTAATAAATCTACTGAAATTAAGCAATTTTATTTTTTTAAACATTTTTCTTTACTTTCCAAGCTCTAGACCTAGTCATCGAGATTTTCATAGCAATTCCTTTTCTTTTCCTATGAAAAAAAATATATATGTGCGTGTATATATATATATATATATATATATATATATATATATATATATATATATATATATATATTGTGAACTGAATTCCGTAATTTTTTTTTAGAAATCTCCATGTAACTTTGGTTTCGATTAAGCGTAGAGGTGCAGTTATTTATGGGACATTTATTGTATTAACGATACCTTTAGGATCTTTATACAGGATGGATCAGAAATAATTGACACATTTTGAAAGACTGTAAAAAAATAGCCTATGTCCCTAGAAAAAAAATTCAAAACATACATAGAAAATTATTTCATTTCCGTGTTTAAAAAAAAAAAATATATCTTCCAAATGTCGGCCGTTACTTTACTACGCATAGCCAAAGACAATCCCGGAATTTTTTCATAGCCTTTCGAGACATTTCTGCTGGAGTAACTAAAATATTTCGGAGAGAGAGTGGAGTACTGTGGCGGATTTAGATGACTTCGATGTTACCGGCCCATAATTTTTTGAAAAGGAAGATGTAATGGCAACTGTAGACTCCGACCGTTACGTGCACATGTTGAAGACCATAAGATGTTCTATATACCTGATCAACTCGCTTTTTTTCTGTGTAGATATCTCAAGGGCACTGTCCGCGTTCTCTACGATATTTAAATGAGAGGATCAGGCAAGTATAAATACCATTCTACCAGAAATGTGTAGAAGGATTCTGAAAAATTTCAATGACGTCAATGACATAAGACTTTTGGAAAGATGTTATTTTTAAAGCCCATTGAAATAAAATTATTTTCAATGTACTTTTTGAAAATAAAACCTTTTTTTTTTCTTAAAACATTAGTTGTTTTTTTTATAACTCTTCAAAATGTGATAGGCAATGCCGTAAAAGGTAACAAATGGTGACGAAAATCGTGTAAACTTTAATTTTGTTTTAGTTAATAATTTCTACCATACTATTAATAATGATATGTCATTACATCATGTTTAATGTCTACATCAATAAAATAATATGTAATGAAGACTAAATGTTTCCATTAAAAATGAATGAAAACATTTAAAATTTCGCCTGCCCTACTTGAGCGGAAATTAATTTCTACTGAAGGTAGGGTGGCAGGTAGAGTTGATTGATGCGCGTCGCACCATACCACATTTTTTTTATTTGGGATGTTATTTATGATGTTAACGCAAAATATTTTCCCTAATAATAATTCGCTGATGGGGGAAGTTGTTGGCCTAGACGAGGATCGCATCAATGTAATGTACGCTTATCATACCTTTAAACTTTCGAGGGGTTAACCGAGACGTAGACAGGAGGACTGTGCTATCTTTCTAACCTTATGATTAGATTTACCATTTGACCTCAGAGTTCGCTAAGCCCTAATATTGTCATTATTATTATATAATTTACAACTCCTGCCACGATACCTCAGCACTAATGCTAGATGTGAGAAAATAAAGGAAGGCTACATGTTTAATGTATGAGCGAGAGAGTTGGCAGATGAAAACGACAAGAGCTAACCTGGTTGTGACCGCGAAAGACATTAAGCAGCCGTAGATATTGGATTAGCGCTGCTTGTGAAGCTAACCCTAGGACGCTAACCTCCTTATCCTATGCTTACACTAGTACCGTCTCCTCGCCGCCTGCTTTATATTAACGTCACTATTCCGACAACATTTTTATTATATCACACTATAATCTTATTTCTAGAGCCGATAAAGTCGGAGCAGTAATATGATTTATTTGACGAGAAGCTTACGGGCGCAGTTCAGACCATTATAAGTAGGTTAGCTTTTATCTACTTCTAAATATTTTCCATAAACATTTGACAGAATTTGCAATAATGTTAAATTAATATTTCTGAACTTAAGAATCACTTTATTAATCTGAAAAAAAAATTGTTTCCACACATTCCAATCAAAATAGGGCGGACTGGGTTAAAGTAGCCATTAGAGTTAAAGCAGTCATTGGCGTGCACTCGCTGGAATCCATTACAATCTGCTTGTGAGGTTCCTTACTAAATCATGGATAAGCCATTAGTGTTCTGTCAAACAACTGATAAAATTTTTAAATAGGGATAGCTGAAAATTCTGTCAGATTTATTTTAAAACAATATAGCATATGTTGAATAAGAAAGATCGTTTTTAACTTAGTCAACTCTTATTAGCTTTGCCCTAGGGAAAGGTACATGTCCACCATAATGTTTTCTAATAATCCAGTAGCATAAAATAACTTGGTATGGTATCTTAAACTATGGACAAAAGACACACGTCGGACATACATAAAAAATTAAAAAATATAAGAACTGATTACTTTCTTATCTTCAGGACTGCAGATTTCTTAATTAGCGAAGTAAGATTAACTTAACTTACGAAACAGGCGGCCTATCTATAATTGTGCAATGATTACAGTCTGGACTTACAAAGCAGAACTTTAGAGTTCAGCAAAATATCTTCATCATAACAAAATACTAATCTAGAATCTATTGCCGTTCGAAAAAAACTAAGCGCAATTTGGTTTATTTAAAATCACATCGTACAGCAGTTTTCAGTCTAACACTGATAAGGTAACAAGACCGACTCTTATTAGAGCGAATTTTTCATTATATATTCGCAATGCATGGCCTCTGTAAAACTTGCTGGGTATAAGATCGCAAATACGCTTCACATTTGTTAACCCTAATTTACTTATGCAACGTTTCGGAATATTTCTTCCCTTCTTTAAAGCACCATGTCTCTAGTTAGATAGTGTTTACCTACTTATTTTATTTAAGACAAAATATTTAACAAGAATGTGAGAAATAAAGATTAAGCTAAACATTATTTTTTCATTATATATTTCATGTATAAAAAAAAAATGGGGAAATATAAAAGTATAAATAATGATGGTTTAAATGAAAATGTAGGAACTATAGGCAGATGATGGGAAGAAGAAGTCCAAATCTTTACATAAATACATTATATTTAACATATCAGAAACTTAATTATCACAAAAAAATTAAAGAAACATAATGTATAAAAGATTGAAAACCGTTCGTTTTATATCAGTTTGTTCTTTATTTATATAAGGAAAAAATACTTCTGCCAAAGCATATATGAACGAATCACATGGCCGGAAATTAAATGAAAACGTTAAGAAAAATATCAGATTCCACTCAACTGGTTTTTCCTGCTATCTAGCGGGTGTTGAGAGAACTACAACTTGTTAGCGCTACCTCTTGGCGAACGGCTGCACTAACTCCAACAGGTGTCCCAGCCTTGTTCTGTCATGTCACAGAACTGAAATTTCTTTATGTACTTGCCTCATTACATCTGCCTATTGGACTTATTAAGTAGTACTTTAATAAGGTATTCAGATTTGGAATAATTCAGTGCTTATAATTTCTTCCCTCTACAATATCAGGAGGTAGCTAATAGGCAAGATTTTTACCTTAATTTAATAGACAACTAGATTAATAGATAAGAGAGAGAAATGGTTTATTTACAGCAATGCTGCCCAAATACTTTAAGTTGCTACACACACAGCATGCTCATCAATCTGATGCTAGACATAATATATAAAGCATTTTTTTTTTCATTTTAACTCTAAATAAATTATCCTCATCGCTATATTACGACATTATATTTATTCTTTTTTTTTCCTTCTGTTTGCTGTAAGGAACCTATCACTCTCTTATCTATCCCTCATTTCTCTTTTCCAGTGACCCTCAGCTATTACTTAAAATAATGTTGTTTATTTGGTTTATTATTTTCAATAATAGACATTTTTTATCGACCAAGAAAAAAAATGTTGTAACCTCCTCTCTAAATTTGAGGTTTTACGTTTAAAGATAAGTAGAATCTAAATATCGAATAAATCTATATAAATGCCGATTAGAGATCTTATAAGCCCGTAACTCGGCCATTTATAAAGATAGAATGTAAATGTAAGGTGTTTTGGAATCAACATGAAAAGGCATTAAAAAATAAAATCTATATAAATGCCGATTAGAGATCTTATAAGCCCATAACTCGACCATTTATAAATTTAGAGGGGAAATGTAAGATGTTTTGGAATCAGCATAAGGCATTAAAAAAAAAAAATCTACATAAATACTTTTGGTTTATTATTTTTAATAATGGACATTTGTAATCTACCAAGAAAAAAAAATTTGCAACCCCCTTCTCCCTTCAAAATTTGAGGTTTTACGTTTCAAGATATGTAGAATCCAGATATCAAATATAGTAAAAAAAAATCCGCTTGCAAATTTTTCTCTATATATAATTATTTATAATATATAATTAGTATTTTACATTTTATTAAGTATAATATATATATATATATATATATATATATATATATAATAATATATATATATATATTATACTTAATAAAATGTAAAACAGATTTTTAAAAACATTAGGATCACCTCAATCAGGAAGTAAATTTAAGACAGAATATATTTCCTTAAAAATATTTACGCAACTGAGAGCCTTCAAAAATATCTTCTTTACACCAGCTGGTCAAAATTGAAAAACTGAGTCCTCACTGTTTCAGCCACGAGATGGAATGCACGGGCCATGCAAGTCAGATGCATTGATTTAGAATAAAAATCTTTCAAAGCTTTCCCGGCTTTAATCTTATAAAGAGCTACATCGATCAAAAACACTAGTTTAATGTAAAATATAAAAATTATTCTTGGCGCGATCTGCTAAAATTTTGGCCATGTTTACAGTGAATTGGTCTATTTTCACTCTCCTGTTTTTTTTTTCTTGTTTATTACATTTTCTTGCATTGTCTCTGTAAATATTATTCCTTTTTATTCGCAATATCCTTCTCATCAGCATTTATTTATGCTTAATTTTGATTTATTTTTAATCTTAACGGATAAACAGTCTAGGTTCTTGAATTATCCATCACTTAGATATTTAAAAAATCATCTTTTTCCTGAAATCTAATTAAAGCTTGTAAAACAAATATTTTCATTGTTAATTTATTTACCTATTTATTTAAAAAAAAAATGGGGTATATTAATTAGGAAATGATATACATCCTTCGTCAACTAAATAACTACATTTATCTATAACACATTAACTGCATAATGTATATTTTTCATTAAATTGCTTTCTATAAAGTAGAAATTTTTCAGTAATGTAAAATATTATATAAAGGATTGTGAATACCCATGTTAGAGAGAATAAAAATCGTTGTATCAAGAGGCATACTGACATGCCATCCGGATCCGATTTTTTTTCTGAATATTACTGCCGCTGCATAATCCCGGAAGTTTTACGAATGTTATTTATATTTACTATAAAATTGAACCAATATAAGACGTCGCAACGTTTTAATATTACTGACAATTTTTTAATAACTTGTAATGATACTTTTCTCTTGATTCAGACAGGCGCGTCAGATCTACTAACCCTCAGTTCCTTTTAATACCCTCCAAAAATCATGTTACACTGTGCATACTATATTATGGATGAATTTCAAGCACCTCCTTTTTTTCGTAGGCTTTGACTCTATTGTTCCTAATTAAAGTCATTTAAGGAGTCAAATAATCACACAGCTAGACTCCAATGGAGACCTAGAGCCGAATATGAATATATATATATATATATATATATATATATATATATATATATATATATATATATATGAAATAAAGAGAGTTAGTGCTACAGCTATGAGGCAGCCCAGTGGTGGGGGTTTATCAGCGAGCGGCAGACTGTGCCCTTGGGGGTTGGGTCCGATAGTGTCAGTAAAAAACTCTGTATTCAAGCTCTGACACGAGCTCAGTAGATTAGGACCTCTCGTGATTAATTGAGATTTCTTTCCGCTCTGGCCCCTTCTAATTCCCATCCCTTTTTTATCTCTTACTGTGATTTTTTTTTTTTGTAGTTTTGATATTTATGGAAAATATTACTATATTTCGCGATGCAGGTCGATTGGCCTTGATGAAACTAATAAAAAGTATTTACATAAAGTACGTCCTGAGCAGTCTTATCCGACGGTTTGCTGGACAGTAAATACAGGAATAACAATGGTAGAGATATCGTTGATCATAAATGTAATCAAGGAAAAGATGAATAGGGGTTCGGTTAAGAAAGAAAAGACACTGTAAGTGCAATTTCTTTAAATATTTGCCGACGTTTCGGCCTAAGTTGCAGGCCTTCAGCTGGTCTGAACAAAAAAAGACGCAACCAAAAAAAAAAATGAAGAATATAGACGTAATAGGAAATACATAGGAGAATGTGAAACATTTAAAAAGTATAGATAGAAATATTGTATATGAAAAATTGTAATTGTTTTGCATATAAAAATTATGTATATGTCTATGAATTATAAAACAAAAGCAACTTGATATAATGATAAATGAATGATAGAACGAAATATGAATGATATTATGCTTAAAAACTATGCCGAAACAAAACAATATAAAAGTTATATAAATCAAACTGTATTGGAAATATAAAGGAAATAAATCAAAATATCCGAAATAATTAAAAAATAAAGAAAATATAAACAGCAAATCATGTTGAAGTAACGATAACCGTAAATTACCACCTTAAATAAGAGAACAATGATTAAGATAGAAGGATAAAAAAAAAAAAAAAAAGAGGGTTATGGTTAAAATAAACAGACAAAAGAAAAATGAGAGATACACAGTTCCGGATTTCCCACAATACCACAGTAAAGGAGTTAATTAGCATTAATTAATTAATTTAGTATTTATTATAAGTTGAGAAAAAATTCTTATAAAATCATTAGTGATGTTATTATGAGATAATATTAAAATTGTCATCATAAAGATTATTCTGCAGAGGAAAAATGCGGAACCTCCCCAGACCCCTCCGATTTCATGAAGAAGCGGCAAAAACTCTTGTGCCTAGGAGCGCTTAACTTTAAATCCGACTCTGGACATACATAATGACTAATCCAGAAATTCGGGAACAAATGGCATTCATTAGTAAGTAAGGCCCCCACAGCGGAAAAGTGTAAAGCTGTAAGGACTTTCATTGCATATTTAAACTTTATTTTTATCCCAGTATACCTTCATTACACAGCTGATTTGTTGGAACTGATCCGAAAAACTTCGTAGAACTGCACATACGCAGGTGATGCCTCTTGCAGGATTTTAAGATAGGAACTAAGAACTCACCACTTGTAATAAAAACCTAATGATAATCAGTTTGCTCTTGCAAAGAAGGTGATCAATTCTCCCAGTTCTCCTGAGGAGGAACGTCAGAATGTATGTCCCAGAACAACCTTCGGAGGAACATTTGCTTGATTTTTATCAGCAGAAAATTGTTTTTATTGCTATGAGTAACTTAAGGATGAAGTATGTTCCAGACTGGAGACAGTGATAATCAAACCGCAATTGCATTCTAACGATAACGCGTTAAAACTGGCTGTGAACGACATTTGTAATTTTATCAGTTTCAGTATGTAGATAAACTGTGATGATTCATTACACACACAAATTAAGGGCATCCACTTTATAGAGGCTTGGTTTGCCACTGGAGGGTCTCCCGATTCCAGAGTTCGATCCACGGCTGTTATGAAGGAATTAATAATCTGCCTGGACTGAAAATATGATATGAAAATAGACGTACATTAGATTCACAATAGTAACACTCGGCTGTTAAATGGTGTTTCAATGTTCTCTAACATCACCACTCACACAGCGAAAGTGAGCGAACTATCCGAGAACGGGATAATAGAAAAATATATAGGTATGTTTACCTAGGGAAAGAAAAAGCTCCTGATGTCCGAATCACTCTATAACTACCAAGGTTGGAACGCTTCATTAGGCGATGCCACGTCACAGTTTTTAAAGCTTTGCCAGATGTTAAAAATCCGCTATTTGATAGCATAACATCTCCACCAGCCCCCAAAACGATGGCAGGATGAAAGAAATAGAGGTAATATCATAATGGTAATGAATATAATGGAATTAAGTTAGAGATCAGTTATAATAATTAGGAAATTGTACAGTCAGAAATGAGATCCGTCACTGCTATCATAACATGTTTTAGATAATATGAATAATACTTAGTATAAGGTATCTCACCAAAATACCTTAAATTGTATCCAGGATATAGAAGAAGTTCCATATATTTTTGTACTATTTAATTAATATTTATAAAATTCGACCCCTTTTCATATCTTTTTTTTTTGTTTTTTTTCTTTTTTTAAACAGCTCAAGATATTCCTGACAGACAATATCAGAGTTTCGAGGGCCGTCATTTCAGAGTTAATATATTCAAGGGCTGAATAAATCAGTTGGTACTCCTGATTCGGGATAGATTAAGAAGGCGAGGAATCTGTCGAGGTAACCAGAATATAATCATCGGAAACCAATAGCGATGGTATACATTATTCATCAAATAGTGAAAGATGGAAAGGAGATGGAAAATAGAAAGTCCCTCTTCCCAGCTTCTATTCCATCTTGCGAAATTCCTGGGGAGAAGATTTCGTTCCCTAGGTGATGAAGATTGGTAGATAAGCTTATTAACTATGTTATGAGGAAACCATGATGGAATCTAACTTATTGAACACAATAATAATAACAAACATTTACTTAATTTGAAAAAATAATGAAAATTTTATGGGGTAAACTAAATACTTATAGTTAAATATTTTATACTATCTTTGTTTACTATTTACTATGTTTGTATTTAAATATTTGCTATATATATATATAGCAATATATATATATATATATATATATATATTATTTTCTTTAAATATATTTATTATATATTTATATTAACAAGTTTAAGGAAATTATTTGAAAAATAAAATGTTTCTATGTTGAAAATTTTCTTTTGAATTTTAAATATATCTTAGAATTCATAATTTTTTATATCCCTGTCAAATTTTAATCTTTTTTTTTTTCTTTTATGATTGCTAATAATGTTTTGAAAAATATCTCAGTAATTTAATGTTCGTCTGGTTCGTTATTTTTTAAGTTAAATCACTACTATAACAAGGATTAATAAGTTTCGAATAAGTAAATGTAAAACTGGATATGACTATCAAATCAATATTTTAAAACATTATTTGTGTAATCTTTTGCATTTTAATTCTAGCATTTGATTTTTTTTTTTTTAATCGATAAATCAGAAATTCGTGTATAATCGACCATTTGTTCTTTAAAGAAAAATCATTTCTTTAAAGAAAAATTTGAGTGCCCATATAAAGGTAAAAATAAAAAATCATAGTTAGTGACTATTAATTAGATTTTATTAATTACAACAATTTTATTAAATTAAATTAATTTTCCCTAAGAACAAAAATGAAATATTAGGACTCTTCAGGTGGAAACTCCTTATTTTATTTCAGTTTGAAATAAATATGCCTGTCGTATCTTATAAAATCTAATTTTTTTTTTTAATTCCGATTAAAAGTTTTTAATTATTTTTGCAATGATAACAAAAATGTAAAATAAACTTTAATAGTAAGTATAGTATATTGATATAATATAATAGTATATTAATATTATTAATGGAAGCGTGATATACTGACGATATTAATGAACTTGTTAATTTATACTAAAGTAATAAAAACGATTCTAAATTGAAATATATAATATTTAAAGAAAAAGTCTCTCCAATGAAAAAATGTCATGTTTCAAAATGATGCCAACATTTTAAGAAATATTTAGTTAAAGAGGAATAATAAAACATTTCTTTGCCAGAAATAAAAAAAAAAAATAATGTAAAGTGGTTAATTTACTCCACAATTTTCGAATTTAAATTATATCTTCCTTATGAGTAATTTTATTGCAGATATACTTGTAATAACACTTACAGAACACATAAGTAATTTCAGTAAATTTGCTAAAATAATTGCATCATTATTTTTGACAATATTAAAAATTATCTATATCTCTTTAAATTAAATATCAATAACTTATATTATTTCTTTCCATTTATTTGAGGGTCTCACATTTTTTCATTAAAAAAAAATGTTTGACGGTCAAGGTCTCTGTTATTAAAAATGTTTAATTTCATAGAGTGATGACGTCAAAATTGGTTCCATCTTCCCTCCCTTCCTCCTCCCTCCCCTTATATTTCAATTGAATTATCCATTGTAAAATGAATAATAAATTATAATATTCCTACAATTAGAACCAACGAAGGATTAGGACAGGAGATGTATTCACAGCTAACCTGAGAGATATTGGACAATATCGGACATGACAGCCTTATTATTGGCCCTGTGGAATTCCAATAAAGTTTCCAAGGGCCCTTTGGCCAAGGCTTAGGTTTATTTTGTTCTCTCCTTGTTAGAAAGATCGCTTTTACCCTAAGCCCTTCATTGGGGACCCGCCCTTCAGATGTGGTCAGCCGCTTGAGGGTTCTCATCACAAGGCTATTATAATCCTTTAGCTGTTTATAATTCCAGACTCGAGGGACAGTTTAGGGAAATTAAAATTAATCAAAAGAACTATGTATTATTTTCATGGATTTAAAAAATAAATGCTTTTGAACAAAAAAAAAAAAAAAAGATAACTTTAGACGCTTCAAAGCGTCGCTATGTAAAGGGAAAATAAAAATTGTGAAGTATAACGGGTTAAATTCCTTAATATAATAAATTATACAAAGGAAAATTTTATTTTTATAAGTTATATGAACATAGTTCGACCTGCTAGTGATTTTTTTACTATTATGATTTCTGTCTGATAAAAATATCTAATGTGGACACCCCATGGCTTCCTTGTACGCCTATTAAACTATAAATCGGTGGCTCAAAAAGTGACCCTGAATTTGGTTACTAGCCCATCTATTGATACATACAGACACACAGGCACAAGCGCACGCACACAAGTTCTTGTTTCTTGAGGTCTTATTCCGTTATTATATGTCGTTTTCTTACAGTTGGTGACAAGTTCCCAAGACATTTCTTCGTGTTCCTTGACAACATTAGAACTGTCTATGTCACCAGATAAAGCATTAGAAATCGACGGTTTTAACATTTTAAGTGGAAGAAATCGCTTAACTTATAACTTATTCTCCTACTGCAGACTTGTTCAGCTCACAAATGGGGAGGAAAACAAGTATTTTATATTCAATTTTAACACATAATATTGTTTAAATTTAACAATTAATAAAATTGTAAGTTTCTTATGACCTTCAAGTAAAGTACCCCTTTCGGATCTTCAATTTCAACCAAAATATATTATATTACTTATATTGATATAAAAGTCTAATTTACCAAATTTGAGATGTTTAACATTATATTTTAATATAATTGTTGATGAAAGTCTAATATGACCTTCAAGTAAAATACCACTTCCGGTTTGTCGATGTTTACCAAAATTTATTATGTTTTTTATATTAGTATGGAAAATGTTAAATACTAAATTTGAGAAGTTTCGCATTATATTTTAATATACTGTTTGATGAAACTCAGTAATGACCTTCAAGTGAAGTACCACTTCCGGTAATCATGGAGTATCCAAAAAGGGAAGTTCTCAATTAGAATATATCATAATCCTAAATACAATTTTTTAACTTTCTACGGTTAACCGTTTTTGAGTTATGCTAGATACGTACGAACGTAAGAACGTATGTACAGACCTCACGGCGAAACTAGTCTAAATGGATTCAGGGATGGTCAAAATGGATATTTCCGTTGAAATCTGAAAACCGAAAATTTTCGGTATTACAATAGGTACTTTTATTGCGTAAAAGGGAGTAAAAACAATCTTAGACTAGGTAAATGAATTTGTTCATAAAATTACAGATAAAAAAATCATTGATTGACAAAGGCTATAGATGATAAATGATATAGATGATGGCCAGGTTAAAATGTATGGTTTACTAAGTGAATAAATGAACTGTGATTTTTTTACAATTTTGGGCTTTAGCGGCGACTTGAACGGCGACGATATTTTTAGGAAAATATTTCGTTTTTAACTTTATATTACTATTTATTAATAAGTGTGACACTTCAATTCATTTATGTGCACTTTATACATATAAATTAACCAACAAATAAATTAGTATTTATTCGGACCAGCTGTTGACTATAGCTACTACATCCACATTGTACTTTGTACCGTGCACGTTGCTGCTTGTTCAGTCTCAACTCAGATCTCTACCGATGCAGTTTGCTGTCGTATTCTCTTGTTTTCGTTCGTGTTATCAGTAAATAGCATCTATTCCTAAAAATTACAAATCCAAGACGATATTTTGAATACAAAGCACAATAAAACGAATTAGTTATCGATTTTAAAACCACAACATTTTTTGATAAAATTTTATTTTATTATTTAAATACACAATTTTCGGCTTTATCTTAAAACATAGGAACAAGCAGGCAAGTAGAAAAATCGTAATTTATTCCTGTTAAATTTCATTTAAAAATATGTTTTTCTAAATAAAAAAATCTTCATTACCTATTTTATTTTCAATTTTTTCATCCTTTCATTTTAACTAAAATACGAATTTAAATATTTTAGTAAAAATGAATGGGCAATAAAATGAACTTCCGAAGATTAATAAATCAGAGGAAGTGTTTTGTTTTCTATTTAGAACTTCTCTAATGATTATGGCTATGGTAGGTTATACGTGTGATGTATTAATTATTTTTTCATCTTGATTGCATTGATATTGTCGTTTGATAAAATAGTGAAATAGTATATTACATAACTGTGCGATCTATAACTATTGTATTTTTTTCATCCACGTTAAATAATTACATAAAATAATATTCATGCATAGTTCGTTCCCTACATACTATACTCTAGAAAGGAAACACATAAAACTATAAAAAATTGTATGCTATACTTAAGTTAGGAAAAATAAATAAGAAAATATGGACTAATAAATAATAAAGATAAAATATATCAAAAAATAAAATGAGAAAACATTTTCTCTAAATAAAATGGCCTAACCCTTTATATTTGGCTAACTGATTTATGTTCGAAACATTTACCCGCTATAGTATTCGAAATAATTATATGTTACATATATTATCAATAAATTCCATGATAATTGTATTTAAAATCTTTAAAGTGCAGTCAGATTTAGATAAGTTGTGCAAATTTACTATTGCAGAGTATATTTTGGTTGTTCGTATATTATGCAAAGGAACTTAATTTAGATTATTCGTATTTTTTTTTTTTTTTATATTAGAATGACTATAATGAGATTCATTGTTTTTGACTTACGGTATAACTTTTATAACTATTTTATTATGAGCTAACTATGAACTATTTTGTTATCTAACATCTCAAGTGTAATATGATGGAAGATATTCAAATTTAATGGATATTATAATAGATATTCAAAAATTTAAAAATATTGCTCACCCTTCAAGAATGCAATAAAAATAATATAAAGCACGGAATATACTGCTTATTAATTTTTACAGGCTGATGTTTCTGTACTGATGTGATGTGGTCAGTATGCACTTAGACTTGAATATTTTCTCTGTAGTTTTATAGACTAAAACTTTACATAAAGTTAAGATAATTTCATAGTTTATAGGACTGATCAGTTAGGTTTGATCTATGTTTAAGTTCCAGCATTTCCAGATTAGGCTTTCAGATATATATCTTAAAAATTATATTCAAAATATTACAACAAAATGGTTATTATCGGGTGCTAAACATATATCTTAGCTAAGACAAGGAGTTATCTTGAATTATATGTTATTATTATAATAATATAATTCATACAAGTGATTTTTTGAAAATTTAACTTTTACAAGCCGATTTTAATTTAATTAACTCTCTAATACTAAAACTAATTAGATTAACCTCTCCATTTTTTTTTACTTAACTAATTTTCGATTATTTATTATTAAATAATTATTTAATAAAATATTTGTATAATTGAAAACAAATGTATTCTGCAGGTATCAGTTAAATTATTCTAATCTCAACTAAACGTAATGATTTGCTGGGTTTTTAATTTGATCTCTGCTGAACTTATATTTATTTTCCTCTTTCAGTAGAAAGTATGTATGAATTTCTCAAGAGTCAATGCCTATTTATTTTGAGAAAACACACATAATGAATAAAAGTCGATTTTTCTAATCTTAATTTTTTATTTATATTTTATAAAAAAAATATATACATAACTTGGTGATTAATTGCACTACAACGCTACCTCTGTTGTGCGCCTGGAACCTTCTAGTTCTTAGAAGCGCCAACAGAAAGCGCACCAGTTCATGAGATCGTTGAGCTTCATGTCAAGTCCTACAATAATATATTATATCAGTATTATGCATCCCAGTATTTAGCAGTAATAACCTATGATGTCATTTTCAGACCGTTAGACCACTCTCTTTCTCAACTTATTTTGCCCATTTTAAACTTGAACAGGTTTAAAATTTAAATTCATAAGTCTTAATTGTTTTTTTTAATTGTAGTTTTGAATCCTTGATGTACACACTTTTTTATCTAACGTTTACTAAGCATTAATTAAGTGGTGCTTGGGTAAAGGATTATGTAATTTTTTTGCGTCAGTGGGTTTGAGTTATATTTTGTTCTTTGTAATGAACTTTTCGTTTGAGAAAAGGACTGTTAGTCAATATAACAGTGTTCACATGGAATGCCAATACAGTTCCATTACCTGATTTCATTTTTCTAAAAGGTTAAGTTTTTCAAAAAGAATAAAATATAACTTAAACCTATTGTTACAAATAAATGACTTGTACCCCTTTATCCAAGACCACAGAATCGTGAAACTATTATATGAGAAATAATGAATAAACAACGTGATCCAGACATGCTAAGCATCCAATATGCAAATGTATTGTCAGTTATGTACTATGTTTCGAAAGAGAACACAACAAAATAGTATGGCACATTTTGTTCTATATTTGTTTTTATATATATTTTTTTTATTTTTAATGTTAATCTAAAGTAAAAATTTGATAAGCTACTAGAAATTTTTACTAGTTATTGCAAACAATAATATTAACATAAGAATAAAAATGAATTTGAGTCATGCCAATACTTATTACCTCAAAGTTAATTCCATTGTCCTGCTTTCACGTAAAGCTGTACATAGTTTCATTCATGCCACAATTCACTCGAAAGAACTATTAAAAAATGTCTCGTAAATTCTAGAAACGAGTTTCAAAGGAGGCAGTACATGCGAATTCTTTCACTGTATTTGGTGGAATTTGAATCCTATTTAAATCCTTTTTGAGCAATGTCAATTGTATTTGTACAGGGAAGTCCAGCTATGTTAAGATTGATGCTCTTGATTCCTTTAGCCAATATTTGTGTTTCAGCTTGTACGCTTTCTTTGATCCTAAAACCCTTTTTAATCTATTATCTTTTTTTGTTTCATTTCCAACGTTCCGGATGACTGGAGTCATGCTGTACTTCAATAACCTTGTTCAGACTGAAGAGATCTAGCGGACTGCTCTTTCCCTCCGACAGTGAAGACTTTGAAGTGCGGACTTGAGACGGGGCCCGGGGCATTATTAATCAAGAAGTTGCGAAGCAGTTGGGGCCCCCGGCCGCAGGCATAAAGTTCTCCCCCTTGCTAACAATAACAGGCAGGCATTCCTAGGATTCAGAAGGCCTCGGAGACCATTCCTGATGGCTATCGTTGTTCAGCCTTGGAGGAGCATTCCCAAGCCGTGGTCAGACCTGGTATTTTAGCATGTGTGAGTGTGTGTATACCTGCATAACCTCCCTGCCTTTGTGTGTTATCGATTCTCTCGTACCCTTCCTTAGTTAAGAGTTCCTGAGAGCAAAAACACGTGGAGCTAGAAAAGTTTGGTCCTTAAGCAAGTTTATCATTGTCCGAGATAGTTATCAACATTATTTATATTTATTTTAAAATGTCAATAAATTCAATTATTTGTTGTTTTTTAAAGGAGACTCGACACTTTTTTGGCAAATCATGAGCAACTTAAACTTTTTTATCAGCCAAAATTTTATGATAAATATTCATTTCTCTTGGCTATAAGAGCTTGGATTTAATTATTTTTTTTCTCAAGATGCTTATGATATTACGTTTTGCATATAATTGCGTTGCGGGTTAAAAATTCAGTCTATAATTAATGTATTTATTAAGATTAATATGAAATTTATTCAAGAATGGAAATCAGATTTTTTAAAAATAATTGTTTACAACTCTTATGTATTTTATTTTTCCTTAATAATAGGTTAAATAAAATACAAATACTACACCATTCCCATACCATAACGTTGCATCGTAATGCCAGATGAATGAACTATAACTATATTTATTTCATCAAAGGCATTAGATTGTTCCAATTAATTGCAGATAATTATAATTTACTTTATTTAGAGGTTGCCATCCTCTTCTAACTCCAGGAGGAATGCCAAGATTCGTTTTTTCGCACTGTTACGAAATATATTTAAGCTATCACATAAAATAGAAATATGAAACCACATTATTCAATATCAATGAAAAGATAAAATATCGTAATATTTATTAATTTTAACTTTACATGCACTTTTATGACAAAAGTTTACTATATTCTGCTGTCATGTACTCGTATAAGCAGCAAGCTTATATATGAGAGCAATATTTAATAAACTTATGTCATAAAAGTTCATGAAAAGTTAAAATTAATAAATGCTACGATATTTGTACTATTAATAGTTTATATTGCCGCGTAAGATATTTCGAAATTTATTTATTCTAAATATTATCAGAAAATTAATATCTTAAATTAAGTAGTCGCTAGTTTTTGTTACAATGGACCACGAAGAACAGAGTTAAATTGGCGGAAAACTAATTTATAGAGAATTACACCTTACTAAATTTCTTGTCGAAAAAACAAAACAATAATTCTCCTGGAATGACAACCTAATAAAAAAACAAAAATATAAATTCCATGTTGTGTATTATATTTTGTACAGGAAAGTTTATAATGGAACTGTGGCAGGGGTACGAAATATAATGGCTGTTTCTGAAAAACAAATTTTTTCTTAATGAGGTTACATTAGCTTCAATAGGACAACTTTGAAATTGATCGAATGGAAATGTATTAACATCAATAAAATTCTGATTTTTTTTTAATAAAAAGATTTCATCTTTTCTGTTCTGAAATTTATTACTTTATTTGTCTAATGATTATTTCTTCTTATGTTTTCGTGCGATGATTTACATGAATTATTTCAAAATATCACCATTCATTTGTAAATGAAAATAAAAATGGTGGCTGAATAAGTAAATTTGGGTAGGAGATGGCTGCGAGATTCGTAAAAGATTCAAAAGAGCTTACGAGATGCTGGCCGTATACTGACAATATCGAGAATTTTCATGAAATTTCCCTCAGCTCTCGAGTGTATAGTAAAATTTTATCATGTGAGGGGCAAGTGGCTTCACTAGTGCCCGATTGGGAGGCTTTTCCTCCGAGGGAAATTTATCCAACGTCCTAGCCGAATATTTAATGCTCAGGTGTCGGCCAACGCATAGGGGCCAACAGTTATAGTGTAGGTGCGTTCTATATCATCATACATTATATACAGGTTGTCACAGATAGCTTTCCTCCTCCCCCTCCCCCTATAAATTTTATAATTTTTAGAATATCAGAATGAAATTTGGAGGATTTTTGCGTAACGTGAAGTTAGTTTGAGGCATATTGCCGATTTTGTAACCTGCTGGACTATTCCTCCGGCGATTTTAACTCTGGAATTTCTAATGGGATGGGGTATTGTTTTTCTCTGGTTCTGATAGGAAATAAAATTTTGAAACGAATTCATGTTGGCCACTTTTTTGATCTGATGTGCCCCGAAGGAGCAAAATAAACGATTTTTATATAAAGTTTTAAATTTCTATGAAGGAAAGCATTTTTTTTTTTATAAACCTATTCAAGTTAACGTTGTAGATAATAAAAAATCACTTTATAAAATGATTTACTGTTCCCAAACGCTAAGTACTATTGTGGCAATAATAAATAAGAATACAGCTAAAAGTATTGTTTAAAAAAATATTCAGTTGACATCCTCATCGTAGTATAGAAATAAGGATCAATCTAATAAGGGATTGATAAATTATTTGCCGCTTCTATAATTTTGTTTTTATTGAAAACTAGTTTCGAATGTTATACATTCATCTTCAGTTCTAAAAACACACAAAAATTCAAAAATAAGCAATTCAAAATACAGTTTAGTCTTATTATACATATTAAATTAAATATAATATTCATAATTCATAAATGTTTTATAATACTAATTTATATTGCATCTAATTTAATATGTATTTTGAATTGATTATTTTTGAATTTTTGTGTTATTAGAGCTGAAGATGAATGTATAACATTCGAAACTAGTTTTCAATAAAAACAAAATTATAGAAGCGGCAAATAATTTATCAATCCCTAATTAAAAAAATATTTTTTGGATGATTATTACTTTTATTTGTTACAATAATTATTGGTTAATAAAAATGCATTTAATATAATTTTTTTTTTTACTTTTGACACCTTTGGGTTTAGAGCTCTTTATATCATCTTCAGTTTACCCGAAATCGCCTTCTGGGATTCGTTATTAAGAGGGGAGTTTCTCCTTTCCATAAATATAAAACACTATTACATTATTTTAGAATGTCTATAGAAAAAGTTGATTACCAAAGTTCAATTTTTTTTTTTTACGGATAATGTTGGTTCACACGTAGGAACATCACGGTTAATGTATGGATCGACCATTTTTTTTTCCTTTTTCGAAATTTTTAATCACCTGAAAGTCCATTCCCTCTGTCCGAAAAAAGATATTTTAAAAATGTTCTGTCGTTTTCATCATCATATAGATTGCTTTTAATACCTCGCATTTCCTTCAAATAATCATGCCGAATCGTTTTGGTGATTTATAAGACGTAACGACCACAAGGATAATGGACAAATTACTCTTCGTTTTCTAAGTTTATTAATTAAAATCAAATTATAAGTGAGTCTGGAAGTTCTCTGTAGTATTATTTTTTCATCACTCGTATCTTAAACTGTCTCTCTGGAGAATCATCTGAATTCTTTACACTGGTTTAGAATCAGCGTTCAGATTTTATGAACTTTTTATTCGATTTAAAATAAAGAACCATTGAAGCATTTAATTTTTTTTTTTTTTATTAAGAGAAAATAAAATTTTAACATTTTCTTCAGAGTTTTGTTAAACGTTAATGTTCCGTTTTAGTGAGTTTTAATGTGACAGTATTTTTCAAATAAAATGGTTTAGAAAGAACGGTGATAAAACCAAATTACTTTGCGTCGATCCTCCGTCGTAAATCCACATCGGGTTCTGCTTTATCCTTCAATAACATCCTGTTATCCTTTTAAACATATCCATAACGATCCTAGATAACCGAGGACTTCATCAGTACCAGCGATTAACATGCTGCTTAAGTTACTTGTAATGTGCTTTATATTCCGATTTATTACCAACATCTCACCGAAATGGCGATATTAGATTAATTGTTAATTACTTAAAATAATAATTAGTAATTATTAATATCAAGTAATTATTTTGACAGATATGTGGATAGTGGCTCAAATGGATTTTCGAATTCATCCCCAATTGAACCTTTAAATTCCTTCGAAAATTCCACAATGCTGCTTATTATGTCAAAAATTAGACTCTAGTAAACAGAACCTAAATACATAGGCTGTAATATACATAAACTCATTATATCATGGCCGAAACTAGAGGAAAGCAAAGGGAGGAGGAGGGGAGAGGGTACTTACCGTGGGCGGAAGAATTTGTAGGGCGGAAAATTTCAAGCAAAATTATATTTTTAGGTCATGTAAAAAAAATTGTTTCTGCTTTTTGATTGTTTTGTTCTTAATCCAGTCAACAAAATGAATTAATGCAATGAGATGATGATATTTGTTTCTAAATATATTACCTAAATTACTTATTTATATATATATATATATATATATATATATATATATATATATATATATATATATATATATATATATATATATATATATATATTCTTTTATTGAGGAGAGGTGAAAGAGGGGACGGCAAAACTAAGTTGTATCCACAACCATTAGTTTCTAGCCTAGCTGTACCATCTATTCCTGATAATGTGAAGTGGCTGTAAAGAAGATGGTCCTAAAATCTCCTGCCACAAAAAAAAAATGAGCGCAACCAAAAGATAATTTCTTCACAATTAATTTTCATGACATAGAATCTATATCAGAATATTCATTCATTGTATTATAAATAAATTTGTGAATTAAAAAAAAATATGACTAATTATCATTGGAATTATAACATACCTAGTTGATTTTTTATGCAGAAGAGAACTATTTGTTCTGAATTTCAGCACCATTTAGCAAATCCCAACAGCAAGCAGAACTTGGACTGAGATTAACTTGGTCCACCTATGGCAGACCCGGGTTACAGGTTTACGGTGGGACACATCTGTTCCCTGCAGAAAGCATAACTTTTTACGTTTCCTGTCTCTGCCGACACCCCTTTGTTTATTTTAGAGGCTGCCTGGCCTGTCCCTTCCTAATATATTCTGTCTCATCTCCCTCCGACCGGTTGCCAATCCGTGCCACCTACGTCGAGAGGATCAGTGTCTTGTCTGATGTAAATCCTTCAAGTATTCAATTTTATGTATTTATTTCACAATCCATAATTTTATAATAAAGTGAAATATTCAGATTAGTCAAAATTTGCTAAAATCATGTTTGGTTTTAACTAATTATAGCTTGCGTTACGTACGAAGGCGTCCATAATCATCATGGAAATTTTATTATGTCAGAATTAGTTTAAAGTTTTTATTATTCATAGAATAGAAATAATAGAAATAAAACTTTATTCTGTGACGAAGTCCCCGAAGAATAACTATATTGATATTGTACAAAAAAAAAATAACAATTCTGGCTTACTCATATTGAAATAAACAAATAAGGATCATAAATAATATAAAAATAATAAAAGAAAATAATTCTTGCAAAGCAATATAAACGAGTACTACTAATTAAAAAGCCCAAAGAGAGTGGGATAAGAACATTCACCCGTTTAACAAATCTTCATCGTTAAAATAATTATTTAAATCTCATAGTGAGTAAAAATATATACACATAAATTTATATTGTAATATGATGCAGAAAAGTAAAATAAAATAAGCACATAGAAAACATAAATAAATAAAGAGAATCAATATCTAAAAAACATTTATAAAAAATTAAACATAAAGAGCATATTTGAATTTCTTAACAATCAAATTGTAAATATCATCGTAGACAAAATAATTCTAAAAGAAAAAGAAAAGAAACCTTGGTATTTACAAAGCAAACAACGAACTACATGAACAATGAAATGTTATGTACATTAAATGCACGTAGTGAAAACTGATGCATTGCAGTACAAGCTAGGGTTAGCCAGCGTCCGACTGCGTTTTGAGTAGGAAGTTATAAATGATGGTTATAAATGTGGCTATGGAAGGCGCATGTCGGATTTTAGGAGGGAGAGAATTCAAGAAAGTATATATGTATATATATATATATATATATATATATATATATATATATATATATATATATATATATATATATATAAAAGATTTTTGTAAATGGTTAAAGTTTTAAAATAATGATAAAAATTGCTTTTATTATTTTTAAAATAGGTATTACTGAAGTATAAGAATTACTAAATTTTTTATAGATTTCAAAGTTTTTCACGTGGAATCTGATCCTAAGAAATTATGTCAGCCGAGTGTTCATGTTAAGAAGTTACGTGAAACCGTACTCAGAAAAAATAAAAAAGTATATTATAAAAATATCTAGGTTATAGTTACAACTAAAAACCACAATGCGTTTATTCCCCTACTTATCAAACAAACAATTAACAAAAATCTATTTTTTAATTACTTGTCATGGCATACAATTGTTTGGATTATTTCTATAACTTTGCCCTGCAATATCATTTCTCAGCAATAATTAAGTTCCCCACAATTCTTAACTAATTACTATATATCGTTAAATAGTTTCATCACAAAGGATATAATAGTTTATGAAAATGAGAGTTCTTGGACAATTGGTGAAGACAATTACGATAAGGATATTTTTTTTTTTTTTAAATGTTTCATGTTGATGCTAGTGTAAGCATGTTTTTGTACAATGAGATATCCCTACTTCTAGTAAAAGCAAATAAAAACTAGAAAATTCAAGTTATAGCTATGATTTAAAAATAAATGTATTCCTCCGAAATTTATTTCCCCGATGTATTAAAGTCGCCTGTATCATATCATCCTGAACGAGAATAGATTATTGAAGCTATAACAGGACACGGGGACAAAGCGAGAATATTTTAAAGTTATGGCTCCGTGAGATGAAACTGCTAGTCGTCGTGATTTTAAACGATTTCCTCAGACGATTCCTGGTGAGGATCACGAAGCTGCCAGGACATCAGGACCTTCTGGGAATATCAACCAGATATCATCTTACTGCCTCATCATGGCCCGACTTTCGCTGTTTATATTCATCAAGACAATGGGCTCTGAAGCAACTATCGGTTATCGGAACCTGTCGTTAACATGGACATTAATCAGGACCTGACCTGTCTTTGTATCTTTTAAGTGCTACTAAAGTTTTTCAAGACAGGCTGGGTTTACAAGCCAATAATTAAGCTTAATTTTCTTTGAATTCAAAATGAAGACGACTTCATTAAACATAGGTACTTGACTCAAATTATCATTAATTTTTATTAGATCTACTTTCATTTATATAAAATTTTTAACAATGGTAACAAAATATAAAATATATTATATAATTTATACTACTTTCGGAAGTTTATATTATTAAATTAAATTATCTTATTTATTTTTTTTGAACATACACAACTTACCTTTATATATATTTATTACATTAACATTTTTACCCAAAACAAACTCAACAAAGAACCCAAGTTAATGTTATAAATATAAAGATATATTAAGGAATTTGTGTTTGTTCACTTAAAAAAAATAAAATATTATAAAATGAATTGTGTACCATACCTCACAGAAAAATTCAAAAAAGCCTTCATAAAATACTATTACCATAAAGCTAGGTTTTTATAATAATAATAACATTCCTATTTAACTAACATGAAAGACAAGATAGAAATATTAGACAGATAGATGTAATTTATAAAATAAAATGTGAACACTTGTAAAAAAAAATTGAGCACACGTATTGCAAAACATAGTATTGCAACTAAACACAGGTTCAATTTTTATAATCCAGAAATATTAAATAAAGATAAATATTAATAAATAACATAATGCATCAGATTAATAATTTAAAAAATGATTAATAATGAAACATTACATAATAACACAATACAAGACAACTATAATAGTAAGAATTAGCAGATGGTCAAGGGTTCTGTGATAGCGGATTAGGAAAACATGTAAATCTAGATAGTCCATCATTATGCAAATTTTTATTCATAACTATAAAAATCAGCGTATTAATAAATTAATAAGAAGGCGTCGAAAAAAAATATATGGATAAACATTTAATAATAAAGGTTTGTTCACATTTTGATTATAAATTTAAAATAATTCCTTAAGTAATAAAATTAATGCCATAATAAAATTTATTTAAATTTTACGAACGAGAAAATGCAAAATATGCACTCGATGAATACAATTGGAGTAATAGCATCATGAAAATGAAAATTTGTCGGGCTAGATAAGAAACAGATCACTATAAATGAAATCAGAGCTGAAACGACGGATTAACGTCCGAGGATGTCACCTATAACGTAGAAGGCAGAAGTGTGTTAGGCCTGGTATTTTAAATTGAGGGTTTTTTAATGGCGTTTAGTGGAGGGAAGTACAGAGGTAACGATTTCTGAGATACAAGGCCTTTATGTTATAGTGGTAGAAAACTCTTGGTTCAATCGAGGGGCCTAACTAGCACGTGGCAAGATGGTAAATGCCAAGAAGAGTGTCCAATTGACTTTTATACAGTATTCTATGAAGTAATACAATTAATAACTAACATTATTATTATGTTATTATGTATAATACCCAGCAGCCACATTTTCAAATTTTGAGTAAGAAGCTTAGGGAGCCTTAAAATTCATGCTTAAGCTACTGGTTCAACCCACATCTTTTTAGAGAAGTGAGGGGCTTTTTAAAGAAGGGTAGAGAAGTCTCTAAGCGAAATAAGAATTCGAATAATCTGATAATGAGTTAGATAAATGACTAATAGGATGTATGTATTTGCAATAATTATATATAATTATACATGCAGCGTACATTACAACATAGATAATCTATGGCTGCCTAAACGCATACTGTCTAAAATGCAATGTGGGGTGTGAACATTTAAAAAAATACATTTTAAAAAAATTAGAAAATATTTAAAAAAGAATAATGGTAGGTGATATCGTCATGAAAGCTTGCTAAGTTTTTCTATTATTATTTGATTTATTTTTTAAATGCCTAAGCAAATAATGTTCAATTAGATAAGTATCATTCTAAAATTTATTAGTAAATATTTAAAATATGAATTTTTTTTTTTATTTTTTATTTTTAGAGTTCTATTGTATAATTGTATATTGCATAAATATAATGAATTTCCATAAATTCAGTTCTGTAATTTCGAAAAAAAAATAAAATGATAGAAAAAAAATATGTCTTTCACTTGTGGAGGGAAAGGCAGGACTCCAGGATATTCCAGCGCTTCTCTCTCAATCGCGTCCCTGGCATTGACTTCCATTGGAGACTCAGCGGGGGGAGGGAGGACACTATGCCGCAGGCGAACAGGGCTTAAGATTTTGCAGAAATAAATATTTGGGCCAGGTGTGAACGGATTTGTCTTTATTCCACCTTAATTATAGATAACATCCACCCAAATCCCCATTTCTACTTGCAAATAAATAATAAAGGGATATTCATTTATATAAAATTAAGTTATAAGAAAAGTCAATATGTTATGAAAGAAAAAAAAAACTGAATTTTTACGTGAAATTATAAGTTCACAAGTGGTTCAGGTAAATTATGTTATAAATTTGGTTGGTATCGGCGATAACTCATTCAACAGGGAGCGGAAGAGACCGAATGCAAAGTAAATTGGGCCCTTGTCAGTTACAATTAGGCCGCTAATTGTCAACCACATCTCTTTGTAATTGACTACGCTCTATTGACGGAACCGTGACTCGATATCTCACATGTTGTTCGGTAAACAAATACCTACAACTGACCTAGACCTCAGTTCTCTAATTTTATATATATATATATATATATATATATATATATATATATATATATATATATATATATAGTTTCTTTTTCATCCTAAAATTATGTTAAAGATGATAAAATGAATATTTAGAAATCATAATAGTTCGTGTAGTATTTCTTAATGTCATGGAGCATATATATATATATATATATATATATATATATATATATATATATATATATATATATATATATATATATATATATATATATATATATATACATACATACATACAAATGTATGTGTGTGTCCAGTGTTGGGTCAACATGTAAAGAAAATAGAGGGTAAGTGCACCCAGTAGTAGACTATGTGCCAGAAGTAACCACTAAAAGTTTAGACTTTAAAAAATAAGAGTATGAAATGTAGCAGAAATTAATTGGTACTAAAACGAGGAGAGTGATCTTGATTGTTGCTAAGACAGATCCCCGCCATTATTCTATGCAGAGTTTACTTTTATTTTATTTTTATTTTTTTTATTTAATTTCTCCCAACTAACCATTTCTGGCGTACGGGGTTTCTTTCAGCAGTAGTGGGGTGTTATGCATGAGATGTACGTACGCCACTACCGCCAATAAAACAGCTTTATTTATTTATTTTTTAAAC